>VMKM01000159.1:0-534004 GCA_008360985.2 Macquaria ambigua | reverse complement strand
TACCTGGGGAAGACATGGCACCAGGATGCACTATGGGAAGAAGGCAAGCTGGCGGAGGCAGTGTGATGCTTTGGGCAATGTTCTGCTGGGAAACATGTGGATGTTACTTTGACACGTACCACCTACCTAAACATTGTTGCAGACCAAGTACCCCCCTTCATGGAAACAGTATTCCCTAATGGCAGTGGCCTCTTTCAGCAGGATAATGCATCCTGCCACACTGCAGAAATGGTTCAGGAATGGTTTGAGGAACACGACAACGAGTTCAAGGTGTTGACTTGGCCCCCCAATTCCCCAGATCTCAATCCAATCGTGCATCTGTGGGATGTGCTGGGCAAACAAGTCCGATCCATGGAGGCCCCACCTCGCTACTTACAGGACTTAAAGGATCTGCTGCTAATGTCTTGGTGCCAGATACCACAGCACACCTTCAGAGGTCTAGTGGAGTCCATGCCTCGACGGGTCAGGGCTGTTTTGGCAGCAAAAGGTTGACCTACAAAATATTAGGCAGGTGGTCATAATGTTATGGCTGATCGGTGTATGTGTGTGTGTGTGTCTGCCACAGGGAAGTCTCTGACACAGAGCACATTGATCTGAGTCACCCCCCCTCCCCACCTCCAAGGCTCTCTGTTGTCAGCTGAGAGGAGGCTGCCAGTCCTGGCTGCCACCCAGTTTCCCCCTTCGTCTGACAAATTACATCCACTGTGGACACGATGCTAAAACTCTGCCATAACATCAACACTCATTCATTACTCGCTCCATAAAAACTGTCATGTTGCTTTTTGGTGCCAAACGAAATATTCTCTGTATGATGCTGGTGTAAGACGAGATCCATCACCTGTGTGTCACTTTTCTATATAGTTATTATTATTATTATATATATATTTTATATAGTTAATCTATCTACTGTCTTCTTTTAGATGTGACCAGAACTGACAATGCACCTGACTTGCTTGGCGGCTCAAAGCCCCTTGTTCATGCATTTAAACCTGTTTGGTTCATACTTTCTTACCCATAGTTGTGATTATATGCAGTACTGGGATTTATTGTCAATCCACCACAAACATCTAGGTAGCTATACATTCAAGCATGTTTTAAATAATTGTGACATCCCAGCTGAACTGGATTTAAGTCTAAAGCTGCTCTAATCAATATATTTATATGAACAATGGGTCAAATCTGACTATAAAGACAGAGCACATTTAAGTCTTAGCCACATGGGAGGGGAAAACAATTCATTGCTCTCCGCTGACTTTGTATTGCGTGAAGGTGCCTCCTCGTCACTTCGGTCTGCTAGCAAATAACAGAAACAAGCCTAAAAGCTGCTGTGTGGTGTGATGCACTACCAACAGGGTAAAGAACCCAGAACTAAGTTTTAATAAGCTGTCGAACCCAAAAACTGAACCTTTAAGAAGAAAAAAGTAGATACAGACGTGAGGCATCAGCAGGAAGAATGGAAAAACTGTGGGATCCTGACACTGAAATGTTGTTGTGTTTTGTGAAATGTCGTTGTGTTTTGACCTTCAGGGCCACTGTAGTGTACAGTCCGTTTGTAGAGCCTTTGAACTGAAAATAGCCGCCTGCTGCTGAAAAACGAACCTGTGTGAGAGTGTGAACCAAAAGAGTAAGTTTGCGGGCTGTAAAACCAAAACAATGAACTAAAAGACGCTACGATGCTCCGGTGAGCTGAGACGAACTGTAGTGGTGTGATAATTCTTTGTGGGTTTGTCACTACAAGGCTTGTAGTCATTTGATTATTCTGAAAATGTTGGTTATGGTCACTTTAAGGCTGGAAAAGGCTGTTTTTTGAGGATCTTGATTTCTATCAGGTCTGCATATTTGGGATTCCAGTTTGAGGAGAATGTGGAACAACACCTTCTTAACACTGAGGAGCTGCGGTCCCAACACAGCCTCAAACATCAGCATCTTGGCTTTTCCCACAGCACAAGTGGTAACAGAACAAAAGTCAAGTTTTTTCTTTTTTATCTGTTGAAACAGAATACAAGATTCATTTCTGCCTCCTAACTGCCATTCCTTTGGGATTCTGCTACTCTGAAGATGGTTGTAAAGATGGCGTTTCATGTTTTATTCCTTCTTGAGAAGAAGAGCAGGTAATTGCATGTTTAAAAACCAGAAGCACATCTCTTGCGCACCACTGATGCTCAAACACTTCACACCCACTCTCGTCACTTCTCGCCAGACCCGAACAGTGAGTTGTGTGTTAAAAGGAAGTGACAGCTGTAAAAGGCCATTTTGAACCCCCTAGGAGAAGATAAGGTTGGAGAAGTTAAGATGCCGCCCCTCCTGCAAGTGATAAAGGCTTTGAAATGCACGCGTCTGCTTCTCCTTTACAACTAGAGAGAAGTCACATAAGTCATGACTAAAATAGCCAGAGACATTTTAAATATCAAAATATCTGCCATTCATTTTACCTCCCTTGCAATTTAGAAGAACTTCCAAAAGCTCTTGGAGAGGAAGGCATATAATCATTTTCTTTCATTCCAATTGTTAATGTCAACATCAAAAGCTGCCTGAGCAAGAGCGCTGAGCTTGAAACGCATTTCCTACCTATCTGCGTTACAGTACTCCCACTGTTATGTTCTTCTGCTCAATGCGCACTTTTAACTGTGTGCATTAGAAGCCTCAGTAAACATTTTCACTTTTTATAAGCAAGCAGCTTCCAGTTGTCTTTCTATAGAAAAGTATATATGAAAAGATAAGAGACAACAGGCGGCCCCCTGTGAGGAAGGTGAAGGATTTCTGCATGTTGCCCAGCTTCTCCTTCGCTGAAACACAAATACAGACAAGCTGAAGCGGGAAACAAATTAAAGTGGTAGTACAGGTAGCACAGCATGTTTTCTCCTCTGTGTTTTTCCAGCCCACAAATAGATCACACTACAAATGACGCATATCTCAATGTGACCTTTTTCTGTGTTGCGCACACAGCTTCCATCATTGTGAGATGTTCTATTATATAAAATGTATCCACCTTAAAACACTGCAGAGAAGAGGTTCCCAAACAGCTCAAACTTAATCAGCAAAGGAAAAGTGTGAAGTCACTTTTAAGACATGTTTGAGTAAAATGCATGTACGTATTTGTGCACTGTTTGAGTAGTTAATGATGTTTGCTTTTGCATTCAGGTAGCGTCCCAGCGTTTTTTTTTAATGGTGAGGGGAATTGTTTTCTGACGTTCAAGGTTTATGAATGAGACAATGACGCTCTCTACTTTGCTAATTTATAAAATATAAATTAGGTGAATGTCCTTCAGCTCCATTGAAGCAGAAGTGTAGCATTGTTCTTTAACTTCTGTGGTATGCTACTGACTGGAGTATGTCACAGACCTGTGTGTCGGTTATATACTGTTAGCGATTTGAGCCATCTCTCCCTTTACAACATTCAAAATTTGCGAAGACCCATTGTGCTGTTAAGTGTATTCCCCTCGGAAATTGGAAGCTAGTTAGCCTAGCTTGCTTACGTTAGCATTGATTCCCACTAGACGTTACTTTACTAACGTCCGTCACACGTTACAAAGAAATTAGGGGGTCTGTCCCCTCTTTCATTGTTTTGGTGATGCCAAATTACCATTCTGTAGCCTCAGTACTGTACGAAACCCAGTGATTTGAGTCATGGAGAAATGGAGCGCTCAAATCACAGCTGTGACTAACAGCAAAAACAAAGTCGGTCCTCCAGCTAATTAAACCTGTAATAACTGTTTTTTGGCCACTTGGGGGCAGCGGAAACAAGTTGTGAACACAATATTGACATATCATCACCTTTTGAGTTGATATTGTGAACTTGTTAGCAAACAGTTGCTTATTTAGACATCCAGTGGTAATGGAGCAACATTAGCTTTCATTTGGAGTCGTATTTTTGAGCACCAGGCAAATGTAAGTCCAATATTCACCCTCTTTTAGCTCTGTTTTTAGTCTCTACCAACTCCTGAGTGAAATAACTAGCTCTTTAGCTGCTATACGCTCGACAGTGTTCACCAGCAAGCTGACTTTGTCTGATGCTGAGCAGGTAGTGTACAGTGGGTTTTTAGAGCTTTTTCACTGAAAACAGCTGCCTGCTGGGGTGAAAACGACATTATGAGAGCGGTAAAACTTAAATTTCTTCTTTTTGGTTATTGAAATTTTGACCAAATGAGTACACAGGTCAAAACAAACACCATATACTTACTGATATAGCAAAAACACATTTTGTTGTTTAAAAATTACAATAATTCCTCAGAAAACACAGCCATTACATCTCTTCTTTGTTGATCAAGTAATTTTACTTCATAAAAATACTGTGTCACTCTACTGAACGGCTGCAGCTCTAAATGTGAGTCATGTGCATGATGCAAAGAGACTTTCTGTTCTGTTCTTTAGACCGTGGGGATTTCTCCTGGGTCATAAACCTCCATGGAATTCCATCCACATCTGCTTGCCTTTCTTCACTTTTACACTCCAAACCTCTTCATCCACGCACTGTTAGTCGGTGTCCTTCTTTTCATCAGGCTGTCTGTCTCTCTGTCCAGAGGAAGTGATACGTATGGTCTCTCATGATTAACATCCATCATGTAAGCCTGTTTCCACAGGGCTGCCATGAGAATAATGTTGTCTGTGAAACACTGGCTACACTGCCAACAAAACATCAACCACCCCTGTCACCCATTTCTCATGTCAATAAGCTCCAGGCGACACACATACACCCACCACATATTCAGTATCATGTTCATATTAACCCACTCCAAGGCAGTGCGTTCGCTGTTTTGTGTGTGTGTGTGTGTGTGTGTGTGTGTGTGTGTGTGTGTGTGTGTGTGTGCATGTATCGTCTGAGGCTGCTGTCATGAGGAGATAGCAGTTCCCCTGAGGTTGTCAGTAACCTTGTGCTTCTCAATGGGCTTCTTTCTCATGTCCAAACAGAGCAACAACTCCCAGCAGTGCTCCTCCTTTGCGAACAGTCACAGCTCCTCATTATTCCTCCTTCATACAGTATGTCACAAAGACGCAGCACACTTCCCACCTGTGGACTCGCCGGATGGTGTTGTGTGCCACACGTCTAATTTGTCTTGATCTTTGCGTTTCCTGTGATCTCCGCTGTGCTTTGTTCTGTGTATGAAATCACTTGATTCTGTCAGTGAGATTCTAAAGTAACACTACCGTACAACTGTCACTTGTGCTACTGCTACTTCTGTAACTCAAGCTACTACTGTGCTCATCTCCACTTTGACTTGGGATTTCTACCCTGTATATTCCCTTCCGTATTCATGTGTACACCTGAACATTACACCCATATGTGATTGTTGTTCCAAAACCATGGACATTAATATGGTGCTGTAACAGCCTCCACCCTTCTGGGAACACTTTACACAATATTATGGAGCCTGGCTGCAGGGATTTGTGGAATTTGAGTGTTATTGTCATTGCACAGCGTCAACCCGCACAACAAAATGCAGTTTCGCAACTAACCAGAAAGTGTAAATAACAGGAAAGTGCCTATTGACATATCTACTGTAAATATGAATGAATGATCCCAAAAGATAAGCCAAATAAGCCAATGTGGACTATATACAGTTTAAATTGAAAACTAACTTGATATGTACAGTATGAATAATAAACTAGTTTAATAGAATGTAATATAAATGCAACAGTGATATGTACAGTGTAAAAAATAAGCTAGTGCAATTTCCCAAAAAATATTCATTACTGTGCATTTTTAATACAGTTTTACCACACAAAAAGGTGATATTTAGATGTGCTACATTTTTATATTACTTTTTAAAACAATTATAAATGGAAAAATAAGCAACAAACATTGAAATTAAAACCCTGTTGCTGCAGCTTTGTTGTGTCTCGGCAGATCTGTTAATGTATTTCATGTCATGTTCAGTGTTTCATGTTTTAGTTCTATGTCAAGTTAAACTCACTCACGGCTAGTCTCGTCTTGCACTTCCTGTTTTATTGTGTACTCACCTTCCCTCTCGTTTCAGACCCTGACTTCCTCCCTTTGTGTGATTTTCCCGCCGTCGTGATTGTCAACCCTGCCCCTGATTGGTCTCACCTGTGTTCCCTTACCTCTTGTATAAATAGTCCTTGTTTCCCTTTGTCCTGTGCCAGTTCGTCTTGTTCCGTCTACATGTTGAGTCGAGCCAAGCGTCCCAGCACTATCCATGCACCAGGTTATGTCCACGTTTGTTACTTTGTTTGTTTCGTATTTTTGGATCATCCTCATTATGAGCGCTTTGTTTTTGAATTTTTGAATATCCTCCTAGTGAGTGCTTTTGGTTGATGACCTTTTGCTTCAGTAAAGTTTTGTTACTAAACATACTGATTGAAGAGTCGTGCATTTGAGTCCCTCATTCTTGTGTCCAAGTTCGTGACAAGCTTAGATTGGTGGCATCACAGCCGATGATTGCCAGTTGTCATAGTAACGTAATGTTTTCCAGGTACTCGGCACACAAATAGTCTGTCAAAGCAAACGATGCAAACATACGTCACTGTAAAAAGAATCAAAGATAAATAAATCTCAGCCTTCAGCACAGTCTGAGATGACTAAACCTAAAATCATACTGTACAGTGAAAGCTACTTGGCTTACAGCTTTTTGTGGAAAGAGGAAGCTAGCTGTCCCATATGGGAATGCCTCATCTGGAGGGAAAGATTATCAAATGCAGCAATAGTGCCAAATAAGCTCAAAGGACATCTTCCTCTTTATCCAGCAAAGATCTGGATTTGAGTTGGGTTGCCATGAAAGACTAAGAGTCTTCAGTCATGCTAGCGACTCTGTGAGGCTGTACTTATGCACAGCGGTGCTTTGAGCTGAATGCTAATGTCAGCATGCTAACATGCTCACAATGATAATGCTAACAAGGCGCTCAGGGAGCTGGCCGGGGAAGCAGAGCGAGCAAGCTTCTGGCTTTGGCTGAGAAGAAAAGATGAAATGTGGGGAAGAAAGGATCTTAGGGCCAGCTGCAGGGGGCAGTAGGGAGACGGCAGTAATTCCTAGCAGGCAATCTTACCTGTGCTTCCATCTAATGCTTACCATGTTCACCATCTTAGGTTAGTGTGTTAGCAAGCTAACGTTTACACTAAACACAAAGTACAGTTGAGGCTGATGGGAAAATTTAGTAATAAACTTAAGTATTGAATAAATTGAAATTTTGACAGATACAATTCATCCTGTGTCTTTCACTGGAATCTATCCAATAATTACAAACATTTCACTCAAAACCACAAATGCCAACCTCTAGAGGAAAAGTCAGGGATCATCAAAGTCATTAGGATTCATCATCTGGGAACAATGAATGTCTGTAACAAATTTTGATCCAATCCATCAGGGGAGTCTATCTATACTAAAACACATTGGAGTGATACTGATAATACTGGTATTAATTACTGTCACAACAAAACATCCAATTTAGTAGCTTCACCAGTGAAGCATATATTTTAAGGCTTAGATTGCATTACACTCTATTGTACTGACATTCCTGTTATTGTCGCCACCTCCTGTATAATAATGATAGTGTGATTCCCACTGAGGATACTGTAAGTACTAGTCCCCCTGCACAGAGGTCACAGTGATATCCATATTATCCACTCCACATGCCATAAGTTACCATGCAGGGTCAGGAAAGAGCACACGGGGAGTTTTACCAAACACACCAAAACTCCATCACCTCATTTTCAGCTACGAAATGCGTGGCGCACTAACTCATCAGGCAGCACGCGGGGGCCTGAAGCAGATATTCCCTTATCTCGGGTGAACTAACAAACAGTCATTAATGGTAAATTATTATACATCTCAAAGGGTTTCTAAGCCTGCTGAGTCTGACTTCAAAGAGACGCTATGATGTAACGTGCGTGCAGCAAGTCTGAAGTCTGTCACAGGATTATGAGCCAACAAGCGTTACTTTTATATTAGCCTTCTGTGCATATCCTAATGTCTATGGAGAAATTCTAATTGAATGGATAACATCATGGTTAAAACACTGGTTGGTTACAGTTATCAGTATGACCATCTACCATATATTTTAATGCAAGAGAAAACTTTTTGTTTTTTGTTTCTTTTACTTCTCTATTTCATTTTATTTCACTTTTGTTCCACTTACAGACATCCTACTGCCCCAAGATGTTCTTACTTACAGTTTCTTGTACAGTAACTCAGTAACTTTGGTAATACATCCATGAAATCACTAAACAAAGTCAGGGCCACAGGTTTGAAAACATGATTTCAACAGGTGGAGTTAAAGTACACTTTACAGCCTGGACTGCATTGAGATAAGTTCAGAGTGCAAGTTAAATGTGTGAGGAATGCGAGCTGTATCTATCTACAGACTCCGCTCCCTCCCACTCTGCCGGTCAAAGCTGAGACTGTGCGAGCCTGATCTTGGCGAGGGCTTAGATATTTGATCTGTGAGTCAGGGTGTGAGCTGATCAATATCTATGTAGTACAGTACAGTGTCTTTATCACTCCTCATCCTCATTGTTTCAGTGAGTGAGTCTGCTCCTCCATCAATAAATAATCATTTGAATTCATTAATATGGAGGGGCGAGCAGCTCTGAGGTACTGAATGCTGGCAAAGTTTGTGTCCTTTGCCACATTTTCCTTTCAGTGAACTCTGTCAGGGCTCAGCACTGAACCAGCTGCAGCAAACACACTTTTCCTCTCACCTCTGGCTGGTTTATACTGTGGATGATGCTGTGAAGTCCAGTACACAACATCTAAAGGGATGGTGGGAATTAGTACCTCATCAGCATACTCACACTCTCATCCATAAAAAATAAAGATGGTGATATTCTATATTATTCTTACTGTCAACCAAAACCAACAATGAATTGATCCCAAGTATTGTAGCCAAAGCCTGATATATCTTATTCCTTCACCATAGACCTCCACTGTTGTGTCGTCAGTGAGCCACACTGTTGCACTGTATGATATGTTCCCCCATTACCATGAACACACACACACTAATTTATTTTGACTCAGTCCCCCAAACACCGTCCTGCTGCACCACTGCACCAAATGTGTATTAATCTGCAGATGAAAATAGTCCTGAACAAGTGCACTATTTACTTCTGTTTGCACTTCTGCAGTGCCCAGCTGTTTTAGGAAATCACTGAGCCTTTATTAAAAATGAAAGTATATTTTTGACCTTTTTTAAATATTTATTGTACATCTTCAGTATCAAGGAATGAATGGGCTTGGGACTGATTGCCGCAGAAAGTACTATATTGTGAGATGGACTAACACATCCTTGGTTTTGGTATTTTCATGGGATTTTCATAGAATAAAACTGTCCACAGTCTGTCTCACAGCTCTGTGAAACTGTACTTTCTCTTTAAGCTAAATGCTAACTTCAGCAATGCTAACATGCTTACAATGACAATGCTAACATGCTGATGTTTAGCAGGTTTAATGTTTACTATGTTCAGCATTTTAGTTTAGCGTTTTAGTGTGCTGACATTTGCAAATTAACACTAAACACAAGGTGCAGCTGAGGCTGATGGGAATGTCATTAGTATTCCAGGTATTTGGCCATAAACCAAAGTATTGAACAATTAAAATGATGACCTGATGATGGTGGTTAAAGGATCACTAAAGTAATTACAATTTACCCTTAGGGGCACATGAATGTCTGTGCCAAATTTCATGGCAATCCATCCAAGACTTGTTGAGATATTTCAGTCTGTGGTGGACCGACCTAACAACCCACCAACAGACCAACACTGCCATTCCTAGAGCCATGCCGTTAGCATGTCTAAGATCTAAAAAAGTAACCCCAGCCTCATCCGTGATAATCTGGAAGCTTCAGGAATGGCAAATGTTGGAAATGCCTATTAACAATTGAGTTGGATTTCTATTTTTTTCTCATAAAAATGCGGAATATATTATAGAGTGCTGTAGTGGTGTCTGTTAAGCTGTTCATAGTGGATTTAATCAAATACTTATTTGATTGACTTACGTATTATGATGATTGTAACTGTATTCCTCCCTCATGTTTCTTAAAAATAACAACTTTAATCATTTCTATTGTATTTGTTTTAAGGCCCGGCATGGATGAGGCAGAGAAGTACCAACAAAGGCTGCAAGCCATAGCGGTGAGAATGTCTTTCTTTCTGTCTTTACTTTTGCCCTTTTACTGTCCACTTCAATCTGCCTTAAAACAACTTGAACTTTCACCTCATGTCAAAATAATCTTACCGCACCAATATTGTCTTATGTCACTTCAGCGGACCGGTCTCACTTGATCTGTACTGCCTGAAGTGTGCGTGCAAAGGACATTCCCCAGTCAACTCTCTGGCCAATAATCACTGATCTGTGAAATGAAAGGTTTGAGGGCCTGAGCGGAGCCTGCTTGACCTCTCTCCAAAATCTTCCCAAACACAAGTGACCCACTTCACCGGGGACAGCGGAGGCCTGGAGTGGACCTCGGCATGTACAGCTTACATTAACAGTGCAGATACAGTGTCAGCATGCATACAATGTGCTGTGTCACTGAACTATTTCTCTCGGCATCCCTGCACTCCACCAGCTGTATCTCCCTGCTTTAATCTGGCGGTCACGTCTCCTAAAAATATCCCCTCTCTCTCTGTCAGTCTCTCTCACTACTCTGCTTTCATACAGAAGGAGTCCTTGTCTTCAGGGACCATGACTGCAAATGGGTGTTACCAAAGAATTATATTAAAAAAGCGGGTGTAACCCACCACCATAAGTACAGAGTTCTTGGATCAAGTTCTGTCTGTTGTTAGTGGAAGAAATACAGCGGTTGCAGTTGTTTCAGTTCACATGAACCTGCACTTTTTGGAATAATTTTTTTTTGCTGTTGAGAGATAACTTACAGGAAGACTCCTTATATGTGAGGGGTAAGTAGTGATAACATTCCTAGGAATTTGGAAAAATTGTCTTTTTGTGTGTGTTGAACAACAGAAATGTCTTTCAAGCTATGTAAATCCTCACATTATAACTATTTTGTAAAGGCAGTGTAGACAGTCTGTCACTTTTAATAGTTTTTACATTTTTTGTGATAGCTGCAGCAGGAAAGTAAGAGGAGTTGGGATTGAGTAGATTCAGTCTTGGACAAAAGGCACGGACTGTGGAGGTTTTATCATCCTGCCTTATCAGCTGTGGTATGAGATTTTCTTTCACAGTGGTGTCACTGTCTCAATAAACTCATAACCACCTCATAGGTTTCCAGAGGTTTCCCTCTGATTGTGCTTTAACTGCATAGTTATTGCCCCTCTCTTTGATGACACACCTCAACAACCGAGACAGGAAAGACCAATTCGCTCCAAGAGTCTTTGCCTCTTCTTTTTTCCTCACTTACCTCTTCAAAGATTTTCCTTTTTCTTCTGTTGCCAGGAGAGGCGTCGACAGCAGGAAGAAGAGAAGAAGCTGAGGAGGGAGACAGAGGAGGAGTGGTTGAAGACGGCCCAGAAAAAGGTGATTTAAATGACACTGTTTCAAGTTTTTCAATGAAGCAAATCCCATTTGGTACTCCAAACTATTTAAAGAAAAAGTTGGGAAATATGCTTATTTGCTCTCTTACCAAGAGTTAGATGATTAGATTTATACCACTCTCATGTCTGTACGGTAAATATGAAGCTACTGCGAGCAAGTTGGTTAGCTTAGCTTAGCATAAAGACTGACATAAAGAACACAAATAGACATGTAATTTTAAAAAAAAAACAACATATAACGTAGAAGTTAGTGAGCTGTTTCCAGTCTTTGTGCTAAGCTAAGCTAACTGGCTGCTAGTGGTAGCTTCATATTTACAGTACAGACATGAGAGTGGTATCAATGCTCTCATTTAACTCTCGGCCACAAAGCAAATAGGCATTTTACCCAAAATGTCAAAATATTCCTTTAATACAGAAGACTCTTGTTTTGTCAATGCTGTGAAAACTGAGGGCTGGGACCTGCCCATTTTGTTTTCATTGTTTCCCTCCTTTCCAGCTGCTTCGTGTTAAAAATTGACCACTGGTGTGTCCCACCCTCATGTCATGTCTGTTGCCAAGCTGAGCCGACGCCTAGCTCAAGTGTTCTGGGAGGAGTCACTGGGACTTCATGATGTCTCTGATTTACTGATTAGTTGTTTTTAGTTACATGTTGCATTTGATGTGCAGAAAGCTCGCTGATTTCCTGCACCACAACCAGGGATCCCTTGTTACTATGTCAACCTGACCTACAGGAGGAACTACATTTAATTAAAACTCTGGCTGTTCCAGTGTTGAAAATAATAAGGTGATGTTAACAGAGAGAAACTACAAGAGTGGAAGTGGTGTTGACAGAAAAGGAGAAAAGGGACATTATTTTTGTATGGGTTGGGGATTCTTTGAGCCGTTACGCATTACATTACTTCACTGTTCCCTGCAGGACATGCTCTTGAAAATAAACAACGAATAACAACCTACATTATCTATGTATCCCAGTGCTGCATCATGCACACTGTAACAGCCTCCCACACAAACACATTTCTGCTTTCTCCAACCACCCGTTGCCTCGGGGCAAGTACGTCGCTAGCGGCAGGGACAGAGCATCCGTGCTGCAGTTGAATGAGTTTAGCCTGAAGATACAACAACGCCTCCTTCATCTTTGTGGCGGCTAAATGTGAGGCAGAATTTATCACTTTCTCCTACTTAAGCCCAAAGGAGAAGATGGTATTCTCAGCATCTCCACTGCAACTACTGGCTGTTTGTTTTTTCCTGGTCCCACCCACCAAGAGCGGGGCCCATGCATGGATACATGGTCCAGATCTGTGTGTATTAAGAGTCTGGGGCTTCAAGTGTGAAAAAAGGAATTGTCAGGTCTCAGGTCGTCACTCCCGCTCACGCCATAGCCAGCCACTGTGACAGATTGTATCTTAACTCCAGGAGCAGGATGTCTGGGGCTCAGGGCTCACGGCTGTGGCGCAGAACTGTGACACCTTTTCACTGTCACTCTCAGATGACAGCAGTCTGCTGGCCTTAGTCATCCTCAACGAGATCCAAAATGGCAGCACCACAGGCCTTGTTTGGTTTGTAGAGGAGCCAAAATGGCAGAGGACTGCTGCCAGGTGGCTGGCTGAGTGTCTTGATCCCCTGAATGACCGCTTCTGTTCAGTGCGTCAACACAGGAAGAAGGCTTGGTGTGCAATGTGTCTGTTTTGGTAATGTGTTTGTTTTGTGTTGTGGAATATGGTGTAACAGAATTGATGCTAAACCCCTCCCCGGAACAGCGATTGTCCAATCATAGCTTAGCATCCATCACTACGCACAGCAGGTCTGTCAGCAGGTTTCTCCACATGCTAAAGCAGAGTTCATGGGGCTGTAGTAAAAGCCATACCATGTATCCAAAACATTTGGAGGGTGGTGTCTTTTTTTAACTTTTCCAAAACCAAACACAATGTAGGAATGGATTAAACTGTGTTTATCTCCTCTAACATAAGCTGCAATCATTAGCATGTCTGGCTAACTAGCAGACTACCTACCCTAGCGTTACTTCCAAGGCCAAAAGTTAGCATATTATCAACTAACTACATTAGTTTGTGAGCCTACAGGTTATGTTACAAAAAAAAAAAGCCCCATTCGCGACCAGCGCATCCACTGTGTAGTATTTGCCCACTGTGTTGAAGCCAGTCCTGCTATCAGAGTTTAGGGTAACACTGGCATCTCTGTCCTGCTGTCCTCATTGGATTTGGGGAGAAACCCCAATCAATGTTACCCAAGATAGTGTTACATTTACCAAACACTGTGGTTACTCCTCATCCCAAAAGCTTTTTTGAGGTGAAAATATATATTTGAAAATACAAACAAGTATGTAAGCTAAGCAGCCAAACATTTTTCCTTACCGTACTTACTGTATGATACTAGCACTAACTAGATCTACACTGCAATACAAGAACAATGCTGTTTCTTTACTTCCATGTCTTCTACATGGATAATCAACTGATGATGATAATGACTTTTGGCCTGTGACATGTAGCTTTAGCCTCAGTCTTGATATGATATCATTTAGCCATCAAGCGCCTATTTAAAACCCAGTCAGCTTGAAACATTAAAAAGATAACTGGAGACTGCATTTTAGCAATTGTTAGCTTAATTAGCTAGCAAGCTACGGGTGATTAAAATCCAAGTGCTAGCGAAATTGACGGCTAAATTGAGAAGCCTGCTTTTGTCTACTTCTGTTTGAAATCAAGGACCCATTGTCAAATTATGTAAAAAATGGTATTTTGATGGTAAATCTGACACCGTTATAATTGTAAACTGTATATGAACGAGAGCTTGACAGGCATAGCAACAGTAACTAAGGGGGGCAGGGCTTAGGGAACAGTCAATTAAGCCAGCAAGAGAGGGGGACCACAAACTGAGAAATGAGTGCTAAAGGGCACTTTATGATTAATGTTGACCTCTCAGATAAAGTCACCCATTTACTTTTTCTGTCTTCTTCTGGTTTTCTCTCTCATGTCTGTCTGTCCCTCTTTCTTGATCTTTAGTTTGAACTGTTCTTGATTTTTTTCCCCTCTCATGTTCTCATACAGAGGAAGAACTTGAGGGAGCAGTGGCTCAGTGAAACAGCTCCATCTCCTCTCCTCCCTTCACTTGACAGCTTTAGGCCCCGTCCACCACCAGAGGACGAAGCAGACGAGCACACAGCAGCGTGAGCCACATTTTAACAGCTTCATTCACATGCACTTAATTCAGTCACAATTTAACAATGTCAAAGTGTTCGAGACATTCATGATCGGGGGGGCACTGGAACACTTAAAAATGTGCAAGGTTCACACATCCATTTCTAAAGATAGAAATATTTGCCATGAAGCAGGGAGTACAGTTTTCGTCACAGATACACTTCCATATTGACCATGACGAGATCAAATAGAAGGCAGTCATGTGATAGTTGATGTGATGGATAATAGACTAGGACACACACGCACATACCGTGTCTCTGATAGTCCACTGCTCTTAATCATTTATGTTATGAGTTCTAATGTGCATCCTTTTGTGTTGACACACATATTATGTCTGTGCCAATGTGTGTGTGTGTGTGTGTGTGTGTGTCTGTGTCAGGGAAGATACCAAAAGTCAAAAGACGCCTGAGGACGAGGAGGAGGAGGCAGCTGATGCCAGAAAAGAGGAACAAGCTCCTCAAGAAGAAAGCAAAGAATCTGTCAACTGTACAGCCGCAGCCAGAACACACAACCACTGTCAGGTGAGACAGGCAGATGTTTCTAGAGTGCCGTAAATTCCCACACACAGACAAAACAGCCTCAAATACATAGCAACTTCTGGGAGATGTCATCGTATGCAGTGTAGAATTTTATCCGACAGTATCCAGGTTTTCTTGCTAAAGGTTTGAACATTTAGAGACATAAATAGCCCCAAAATATTTTATGATTTGCTGTGAAGGCAGTTTAGCTAAGATTCTCCTCAGAGGCTGAACTTTTTTAAATCTCAACTTATTCATTAGTGAATGTGAAATAGGGGGCAAAATGATCTGTTAGGTCAGAAGATGCAAATGGTCATTCAGTTTGGCCTCTCTCCACATCCCAGGCAGTTGACTGTTAAATAAATAAACGTTACAGCAAACAGAAAATATTCTACTCGTCTGTACAACTGGGATGTGAGTGCTTGGAATTATGTCTCATGAATAAGAAATACACAACAGAGCTACCACATAATGATTTAGCGCTGCATGAGTAAATCTAACCAGAGTTCTACCCAGAATTGGCTGAATGATGAAACAAATATCCTGCTTGTTTTCATGAGTATCATACACTTGTAAATGTTTGCGTTTTTCAGTTTGAATTTTTCCACTATAACCTAAAGTTAACCTGGATTTGAACACATTAACATTAGTTAACATTTATCATATATTGTAGCCTGTAATTGATTTTTTCTTACATCAAGCAAATGCATCATAGCAACTTTAAATGTTCCCCTCTACTGTACAGCCCACATTTAGCTCAGTCTAACACTGGTGACCAACAGCAGGACTGAATCGGTTGTTGGGCAAAATAACCTCTTAACATGATGGGACTAAGCTTGGTTCAACACTTCTCTGATGATGACTGTGAAATATTTATGGCAGGGTGCAAGTTGGGGAGGGCTCCAGAAAGAGAGGGGGAGGCATGTGTTTAAAGTTGCAGATTCAGTTTCTGTTTTAAGTGTCTGACCATGGAGACCACTTAAAATTGTCTCTTTTCTTTACCCGCAGGCTGGCACTGACGAGGACACACAAGGTAAGAAGTCAGCTGGGCTGTAATCGTCATCAGCTTACCATCTCTTCTTTGTCACTCTCATGAGTATGCCTGCCTAGAATCTATTCTCTCCTGACAGATGATAATTTACCATAACTAAGTCTTTGTGTGAAGAATAGAAATTTAAATCGGGGTGACAGAATGGAGGCATGGCTGAGAGACAGCTCTACTTCGACTGCAATGACATTACTTACATTCTGCCTGCATGTGACTCATTCTGCTGTACAAGAACACCATTAGGGCAAAAGTTTATCCCGACCATTTTCAGCCCATCTCCACCTTGTGCACAAAGTTACACAGAAGTTGGGAGGGAAACAAAAGTGAACAGGATGAGGGAGTATAACAGGACAGTATTCGATACATCGCTAACTTAAATATGGACTTTACAACACAGTTGCATAGTAAAGAGAAAGTGTACTAATGATTTTCTTCCCACTGAAACTTCATTCAGAGATGTTAGGTTAAAACTGGGATTCATGCTAAAGTCATATTAGCACATTCAAAGCTCAAGCTCAGCTCAAAGCAGCTGTGGTTTTTTGACGTATTTGTGGAAACCTAAGCTTTAGGCTTCTGGGGGAGTGTTTGACAGACACTTGAGAGCCAGTGTTGTTAGGAGACACAATGTTAACTTCTGTGGTTCGCTACTGACTGAAGCACATTATGGCCCTGTATTGAGCTTATGCGGCCCGTCCATTTTTTCCTTTGTTCCCTTTCCCATTAACTTCTGGTTTCTATAGTAAGTCATACAAGTAAGTCTTGGTCCTGATCGGTTCACACAGCCTACTTTACATTTCTCAAAGTTGGCAACACACGTCCACATTTAGGAGGACTTCATATGGCCCGACAACACCACATCCACAGACATCGGATTAAAAAGACAGTCTTTGTTCAATAACCCTACAAACATTGATACATCTGTTCTTTACAACATTCACTGTTTGAGAGGACCCATTTGACAGTTACGTTTGTATTCCACTCAGAAAGTGGAAGATAGCAAGCTAGGCTAACAAGCTCCAACTTGATAAGTGTCATTGATCAGCAGCTCCTGCACACTCTGTGTTGCGTTCGTCCCACATTGAACAAAGGAGCGGGTGTAGCTAGCGTTCTCTGGCTGTCTCTCTTTCATGGATCCAGGTGGGGTGACGGCAAATGACCAGACTGTCAAAACTCACAGGAATAACTAGTCCTGTAAACACAGCACTCCGTATGTTACTCTGTGATTGGAATCACAACACGTAGTAACTAACATATGGAATCGTGGAGTAAACTAGGGAGAGCTCCCATCACAGATGGGACTCAGCAACGGCTAACGACATCAGTCCCCAGCTGGCTAACTGTCTGTGTGGCAGTTGGAAGTGATATTGTGAACTACGTTTAGTGCTCGTCCACATAGATACTGCACCAAAAAAATAGTATTAACTATAAGTATCAACACTGTTAGTCGGTGCCGTAAATTCACACCCCCTGGAGAACACTAACATAAGTGTAACTACACCCTCAAATTCTGCTAGAACCCTCTCTCCCGGCATATTAGAAAAATGAGTGAGGGAACAACAACTGTAGGAGGCGTGGCCTCGTGGCTACTTAGTGTGTGGGTCAGGGGACACGAGGAAGACTGACTGAAACTGATTACACAAGTCAAAACAAACACTGATATACCGATTTCTAATCAAAAATATATTTTAATTTCAGTTCGACTGTATGTAATGTATACAGTAAACGTAACATTTTCTTTTTCAGTGAATAAAGAGGCTGAGGATCACTTCTCCATACAAATGGCACAAAGGATGTTTCATGAAAGTGAGCAAGAAGGCAGATCAGGTGAGGCAGAGGAATAGACTTTGTTGTAATTTATCATAAATGTAGACGTTTAGTATTTAGTATGGTGCAATTACAGGGCTGAGGATACCGAGGTCATGCATTCAGTATATTTGGCTCATAATTTGGTAGTTGACTCCCCTGAAGTGCAGATTAGCTCCTATAACTGACACTTCATGAGTTTTTAAAGGTGCTCAAAAGTCTGACCACAGCCTCTGTGATTATGTGGCTTAGCAGTGCTGGAACGGAAACAAAATGTTTCACCATTGAAAATGATAAATATACGACTCAGGAATTTAGGCTACAGAATATCATCAGCTATTTGCATTAGTCTCTCCTCCTCTTGCAAATGATGACCCCCTTATTTAATGTGGCTCTGCCCTCAGGGTACGACTTAACGATGTGACCGAGGTGAACGGCCAGAGAACACTGTTATATTTAGCCCACTTTGTTATTTCTGTTCGTTAATTTTTTATGCCTGCTGGAGGGCTGTGGGGAGTAAAAAGGTAATGCGTTTTGCTTATTGTGTCTCACTATATGGTCTATAGTGCCAGCACTCATTAGTTACACAAAGCTCTGACCTAATTTAGCCTTGAGAGTTGTCTTCCCTCTAGCATTTTCTCTTTTCTTAATTTGAATTCTGTTGCATCTCCTATATTGCAGTCCTGGGAACGTTGGCAGTGCAGGTCGAGAGAGACCCTAAGACAGGTGCCACCGTCGTCAGGTCAGTGGCCCCCGTGTCCACACCGTCTGGTGTTCCGACGTCTACCACTGTCTTCGATGATGGCCGGAAGAGTATCCACGCTGTCGGTGGGGTGGGAGGTCAACCCTCGACTGAAGAGCTCGGGCAGATCTTAAGCGCTATCGATGGGGTTGGGATGCAAGTGCTGCTGGATGAGGTCACAGTCACGTCAAACAAGGCAGAGACAAAGATAGAAAATGTAGATGCCAGCAGAGCTCCAGAGGGAAAAGTCCTCTCTTTTTGTACCCGTCATGCCATGTCAAAGGAGGAAAATACGCAGTTCGACAGCTCTAGAAGCTACGGCTTGAAAGCTGAGCTGGGGCTAGAGGACTGTGCTGTCAGTATGGGAAACAAGGAGAATAAAAAAGAGGATAAAAGCATCATAGCGGTTAAAGACATTGCAGAAGAAGTACGTAACATGGAGGATCTAAGATTGGAGGACGGCCCAGTCACTCTTGTGTTCCTGGGATACAGTGATGCTACAACCGACCAAGGTCACGACCAAGAGGACCATGAAGGCATGATCACTGTGGAACGAGTGATTATCACTGAGGAAGGAGAAGAACATGTCTTAGGACCTGAAACGTCCGCTTCACCTCAGGCAGGGAAAGAGTCTCAAGACGAAGTGTTTCAGGACATTCCCCTGGATGGAAATGGGGCAGGAGTTAAAGTCCAGGGAAAGGGAGGTGATAAGATGCTGCATAATTCATCTTCACCCAGTGTAGCAGAGGGAGAAGGCACCTCCAAGCGCAAGACTTGCCAGTGTTGCTCTGTCATGTAAGAAAATGATTGAAGAGAGAGACTCCCTCATCAGCCTTAATCAGATCATTCGTAATATTTGTGCCTTCCATTAGACACTATTGCTGCCATAATGACTGATATGAGTGAATATACCACCATCTGGTATCATCTTACAATGGTTTTGGCTCTGAGGACCCACCACTTCACTTCACTTTGCCAAAGAAAGAGACATTTATTATGTTGTAGGTCTTTTATGGCAGTTGTGGACTGACAACAGCTCTGAGGGACTATTAAAATCCACTTCCTCCCCCTGGTGGACAAAGCTGAGAATTTCAACATGCCCTACTGCAGACTTGCAGATACTTCTCATCTCAAATGTCTCTCTGCCTTAGGACTTGTTCTGTGCCTTATTAGCCAAAGCAAAACCATATGTTTGGCATTGTTTGCTCTAAGAATGGAAAAAGCACATTTTACAGCTTTGGACGCAAGTATTTCTAACAGTAATCATGGTGTGTTTTTATTGTATCTACTTTCATGTTAATTTGAAAAAGTAAAAAACTGAGTGACATCCTTTGATACTTTTAAAATTGTACTTTCTTACCCACTACTACTCCGGGCTACAGCTACCATTTAGGACACAAAGGATGTTTCTGAGAATTTGGGGGTTTTAATGTCCTGAGGCATTTTGCATATATGCTAATATGCTTATTTGTTTTCTTGCTGAGAAGATCGATACCACTCATGTCTGTACAGATGAAGCTACAGCCAGCAGCTGATTAGCGTTAGTCTGGTACATAACCGCCCCTTGACACTGCAGAATGTCGTTTTTACCTTTGGTTTTTGCATGAACTAAGCAAACAAGATATGATGTGTTAGTGAGCTTTAGTAGTCTAGCTAGTAGGTGGACTTTGTTAGTTTTGGAGAGAGCCAGGCTAACTGTTTCCCCCTGTTTCCAGTCTTTGTACTAAACTGACATTACAGTACCTTCGTATTTACTGCACAGACATGTGAGTGGTATCGATCTTCTCATCTTACTTTTGGGAAGAAAGTGAAACATATTTCCCAAAATGTCAAACTGTACCTTTAAACTGGACTATTTTGGGCTTCAAACAGGATGTGGTATTTTTTCCAACAGAATTATATTCCTGGCATTGTGGGACAGGCTTTGAAACAGCATTTAGGCAATAGTATAAGGAGATAAAATTTGCCAAAAATATAATTTAGCAGTTAAATAACTCTAGAAAATGTGGGAAAAGAACATTTAACTTCTTTTTTTCAAAGAATGTTAGGGCATGTGGGATTGCACTGGGGGAATTCATCCCGATTTCTAAAATCCTGTCTATAGTACAACTATCTGTTAAAGTGTTTTATTATTTGTATCAGTGTAATTTGGTATAAATTGATTCTTCACAGTGGATTAACTGGAATATATGGTTATAAAACATAATATCATGTTTTGTGTGTGTAATTTCTTTAAGATCCCACTTTAGATTTGAGCTGTACTCACAATTTCACACAAACACAAAAAACACCGTAGTATCTAGACGTTCTAACACGTCTATACAAAACAACAATATGGGGCCGACATTCAACATTTTATTAAAGTCAAACTCCTTCTACAGCTCAGTATGCAATAGTTATGACATTATATTCTGCGGGTAACACTGCTGAACGCTACATTATCACTTTGCAATGGCTCATTCAACTACACTTGAATGATACACTTGAAGCACTACAGTGCTGCTGTGGGTCATTTGAACTGTGTACTGCTTCTCAAAGAAGAGGATTTGTTTGCTCACATGACAGGGGACAGGAAGGTACATGTGTTAAGTAGATCAGCTGGATCATTCATATTTCCATCGAGGTCGGTACTATCACGCACTGAAGATGACAGCAGCGCTATAATCAGGTGGGTCTCTTCCTTCAAACTTTTTACATTAATTGTTTACCTTTGTACTGGTTTGCTTTTCTATCACTTTCTTCGCTCCCTGATTGAGTGCCAGGTATTAATAGTAAAGCTTTATCTGGTCATAGCAAGAAAAAAAAAGCCTCAATACAGTTAAAGATCATGCCATAATCATCACAACTGTATGTTTTTCTTAAATATTAGTAAGAATGATATAATTTCTATGTGTACACTACTAGCACAACAGCCATTATGACATCTGTGCCCAAATATTGGATAATGGAATCATGAAACTGCATGTACAATGTCACTTACATAGTATAGTAAAGTATTTGAATATTTTTGAATAGCATTTAAAGTAATCTATAAGAACCTTTTTCATAACAGCAGCATAGAAAATGTTCCTTGAAAGGACGATGGAATAAACAGGTTAAGCTCATTAAGGCGCATTAATATGTCCTATTGCTTCAGCTTTATACAGTACAGAGCTGCTGTTGCTAATCCTGAATGCAGGTGTAAATATAGTCTTGTAGCTCAGGGAACCAGATAATGCCGGGACAATATTTACATTAAGGAGAACATAGCTTGAAAAAGGAAAAAAAACACTGCATAGTGTATTCATGTTCTTTATGAGGCATCAGTGTAAATACACAATACAGGTGCAGTTAAAGAGGACTAGTCACTGTGGCTCATGGATAACAGGCATTAGCCTGATGAGTTAAGGTCTCTTATACCAGACAGAATGATGGAAAAGCATAATCCTCAACAGGAAAACTGATGGGATGATGAGAGTCTCTGTGGCCAGCCAGGCAGGCGGCTACTGTACATAGTGTGCGAGCCAAAACAGACAGAGCAAAGCCGATTACTCTTTCCCTTTGTCAGCAGAATTGGCTGCGCTAGGTCACAGTGGGGGAGAAAAGTCACCAAAACAACGCAGAAGCTATATGCCCTGGGGGCATGAAGGCGCTGTAGCCAGGCTGGATTACCAACAGGGTAAAGCAGGCAGCTGCCCTAGGGCCGCAGAATTCCAGGGGCGCTGGAAGCTCCAGGTTTACTGTATGTCAACTGGTTTGTGCTAATGTAAATGAGAATTTGTTTGGGAATATGCACAGTTAACGCACAACTTACATGATAAGGGCCTTAAAGGTGCCCTGTGGAGCTTCCTTGTAAATTAAGTTTCTGTTTACATTCAGTGTTACTCACTAAAACACCTTGTGTGTTTCCTTGAGGCCTAACAAACGTGTTGAGTGCATCTCCTTCCTCATAAACATTTGCAAAGCTGATTTTTCTTAAAAGTTTGAAACCTGCGCCGTTTACATCCATGTTTACTTGCTTGCAGTTTTATTCTTCACTGCCTTTGTTGCTACATTGCTGCGTTTCTTGACATGTTACCGCAACCTGTAGATCATGTGACCCGAGCATGCATGTGCATCCTCCTGCATGTGCACGAGAACAAACAAAACAGGGACCCACTGATAAAAACACTGCTCTCTAGCGCTACTTGTGGTCAAAAACTCCACAAGGCATCTTTAAGGTGGGCCCCGATTTATACCCTGATCATAGTCCTGTCTTGAGGGTCTTCGTGTCAAAAACAAGTTTCAAGACCTTCATTTTTTCACTTTTGTGCTTATATGTTGCATATTCCTAAATTAACTTGTGTTTATTCAAATGACCACGCAGCAAACCTGGGGTGTGTGTGTAGTGTGATGGCACAGAAAACCTGTACACATTACATAGAGAGTGGGATGAATGGGTTTACAGGGGCCCATTAAAAAATTATGCCTTGTAGGCTGTAGCAGTGCAGTGCAAAAATATGATGAAAATATTTTGCTCATAACCAAGCAAAAATATTTGATCTGTCTAGCTTAAGATCCTGTTAACAAAAGATAGATAAGACTATAATCTTTATCTAAAAAAGCTAGTTGTGTTTTGCAAAGGGATTTTATTATCAACCTCAGTGACATTTTCTCATGTGTCTCATATTTAAACTTTAAGGGACTTAAAGGGAAATAGAGAAGAAACAGTCCTATGTGTTACAAAGGCTTGTAACCATGGAAACAAGAGATCCCAGACCCAGCCCTCAAGGTTCGGTCTCCCAGGATGATGGTGGTCTGTGGATGAAGATGGAATCCAACCCTGTGACAGACCACACAGAGAGCCCATCTGTAACCTGTGGTAAGAGGCCCCAAGATGAAGTCACCCCTGCAGTGATCCCTAGGTACTACAGTGTGATGGATGATGAGGGCGCAGATGATGTCTTCATCCCACCACCACCTCCATCCTACATGGCTCCTTTGCTGCCAGCAGAGGGCAGCACAGATGCAACAGTGAATAATTCCATTGTGACCCTTACAAATTGGGCAGCTGACGCCACAGAAGCTAAAGCTAATCCCAGTGGCTTAGACTGGCACCAAGGTGAGAAGCAGTTAATGGCAGCACAGAACGAGGTGGATGAAGTGAAAGCAAGTACAGTGCAGACTTCTAAGGAGTCTATGGACACCGTATCTCTGTCCAAAGACAAGGACTCCACTCTACCAAAAGATCAAGATCAAACATCCATGGAGGGGACAGGTAGTCTGATGGAAACATGTTATGATCCATCCGGAAGACACCATCAGGATAACACAGGAGATGACAAATCAAACGAGGAACCTGAGGAAATTGTAATTTTGAGTGAAGGACAGGAAAAATGGAAGGAAACTGAAGCGGAGAGAGACAAATATCCAAAGCAGGTACCTTCAAGCATTGAGGAAAACTCTGAAAATAAGACACATTTTGACAAAGAGGGAGATAAAACAAAATCGGAGGACATGTGTGGTCTTGCTGAGACAGACTCAAAGCTAACGACAGAAAAAGCAGATTGCGACGGTGTGGAGACAAATGCCCCAACACTGTCTAGTCTCAGTGTGAATGATGATGATTTTGAGTCCTGCGGGCCACCAGAGCTCTGCAAATGCAACCAAAAGAAGACGGACACAGCAACCAATCAGCCACAGGTACCAGAGATCCCAACAGAGGTGTCCAATGATGATGAAGAGCATGTAGACACCAGATCTTTGAACTACAACCTCACAAAATATGACTGGGTGAGGAGAGAGAGTGGCACTAGCGAAACACAACTGCCACGACTCCCCATCTGTAAAGGCTCAGAAGAGACCGTGATAAAGGGAGAGCAGGGAGATGGAAGCAGGAGAATAGCTACTGATATCCAACAAGGAGAGCATCTGCTTCAACGTCTGCAACAAGTGCAGCAAAGACAGGATGTACATATACCAGAGAGCCCTCATACCTCCCAGCAGGTTGTCCAAGAGACGAGAGGTGAGGCAAAGGGTGTGCTTGGGACTGAAGTAGATGATTTGAAAGCAAGAAAAGGGGATCTGACAGGTGGAGATGAGAAGGAAGAGAGTCCATCTCACACTGTTGAGGATGAGGGAGGAAAGACGAACCTGATGGATAAGGAAAATAATGAAAAGCATGAGAGTAAAGACGTTTACACAAAAGCAAGGATGTCTTTGTCCACAATGCCTGAAGAGCCAGAGCATCACATGATTGCCACAACAGAGACAGGACACTCTGGTGATGATCAAAGTGACAGCTGGGTACCTGCAGATTTGTCTTCGATCGACCCCCATGAAACATCTTCCACCCAAATTCATTTTCCATCCACCCGACACCGATTCTCAGTCACTGAGACCACTGAGAGGCAGATCCATGAAGCAGCCCAGGAGAAGCAGAACCTGCAGAGAGCCAGTGGTGTCTTCAACCTTGCAGATAATCCAGATGTGCTAGAGATCCCCTTTAAAACCAATATCTCGCTTGAGCCACTTACCACCACGGTTGGCCCAGGCCAGCACAGCGACTGGCAGTTCTCCGAGCAGAAGATGCAGAAGGAGATAAGTCAGGAAATTCAGAGAGAACTGGTGCTGGTCAACCAGGGGAAGATCCCAGGGGGATACAGCAAAGGGGAAGTCCGCCAATTAAAGGAGACAAAAATGCTGTTTGAGGCTTTCCAGCAGGACAACACAGAGGGTCCAACAAGGCACCGGAAACCCCCAACCTCATTGATGAAAGGTCATGTTTACCCTTCTGTGCTAGAGCGCACACGAAGCCTAGAGATGTTTTCACTCAAAAGTCACTGCGTTTCCAGAGCACATTCCCTCAGGCTGTACAAATCTGCAACCTCTGAGATGGAGAAAAGTCCTGAAGACATAAGATCAAAGAGCCCAACTGGTGGTTCACGAGACAAAACACACTTATACCCCTACCCAAAACAAGACAAGAACGTGCGCCTGTACAGAAGCATGGATTCCTTAAGCACTGATGTCTCTACGTCAGCGGTGGAGACTAGGAGCAAAAGGGAAGGAAACATGACACAAGAATCTCTCACCCTCGAACAAAACCCCTTCTACAAGTTGCGTCCAGCCCTGGCTCTGCAGCCAGAAGTAGAGAAGGACATCCGGGAGGCCAAAGAAAGAGAGGAGGAGCTGCGCAGACAGAGATGCACTCTGTATGGAGAGAATAGGCCGAATAGTGAAGACGGAGAAAAGTCAGGATTCACATCAACGCTCGTACCAGGTTAGTCTTCGTGGTCTCTGATACTTTTAACATAAGTATCAGTGGTGGAATGTAACTAAATACATTTACTCAAGTACTGTACTTGAGTGAAATTCTGAGGTACTTCCATTTTATGCTACTTCATATTTCTACTCCACTTTATTTCAGAGGCAAATATTATACTTTTTACTCCACTATATTTATTTGACAGATATAGCTACCAATTACTTTGCAGAGAAAGACTTTACTGTACATACTAAACCATATGATCAGCTTATAAAATACAATGCATTGTTATAGATTGTATTGCATTGTATATTATATATAATATATTGTATATATAATATACCACTCAAAGTACTTTTGTTCCTTTCAATACCTCTGTACTTTTACTTAAGTACCTTATGAATGCATGACTTTTACCTGTAATGGAGTTGTTTTTACATTGTTTTATTGCTACTTTTGCTTAAGTAGAAGATCAGAGGACTTGTTCTACCACTGATGATGAGTATTTATATTTTGTGTGACTTCATGCACCATAGAGGTTACCATTTGATCATTTGGACAAACATTACTGACAATGCTACGAGAAAGTAAGTGGAAAATATTAAACATTTATGGATTATTTCCATCAGGTTGCTACTATGCATCATGTAACTCTGAGTATGTCCAATAAGAGTCACTTAGATCTTTATTCATTGTACATCCCATCCTCAGTCTGAGCACCTCAATGAATGCCTCTCCACATTAGCATCACATAGTGTTATCTGAGGAGTCTTATCAACAACTTAGTGTCAACCCTGTCACAGGCGGTTAAGGGTACATCACTCTAGAAGCCTGATCTGAGTCATCAGATGCCAGTGGGCTGAGTGACAAAACGAAGGCCACTGTCTGCGCTCCAGCTTGAGCCAGGGGCAGTTCTGGTTCACTTATAGTGTTGTGTAAATACGAATGACTTCAGACAGTTGATAGGTCTTGTTGAAAGGAAGGCAGCAAGTGTGTGTGTATGTACAGTTGTTTTTTTTTTGTTTTTTGTTTTTTTTTACGTCTGCTGCTGTTGCCTAAATACATAGCTTGGAGACCGTGCAGCCAGCTAGGGAGTGTTTTCAGCCACAGCGGCTGGATAATGATGTGTGGGTTGACTCAAGGTGAAGATGATGATGCCACACGTGACAGCAATATAATATGTCTGGGGCTGGGATAAACTGAGGGAAATGACTCAGTTGACCGTTCGTTATGCTTAGTTTATGTTGCTATGCCTGCCAAGCTTTATGCTCTCTTTCAGCTTTCTGTTTCACAGTGTTAACAGGGGCACATTTTCCACTCGAAAATAATAGTCATTTTTGAAACTATAGGTCCTTGGTTTCAGACAAAGTTGACAAAAACAGGTTTCTCATTCCTAACCAGCGCCTATCGATTTTGTCAGCTGAAATGATAACAACAGCTCGCTGAGATATCTGTAGCTTTATCACCAATTGGGGGATATCGACTATGTCAGAAATTCCCAATATCTCCAACTCAGAATTACAAGTCGGGGCTGATGTGAGCCTTTTTTCCCCACTTGGCTGCTTGTAATTACGGTTTAAATGATCCAACTTGAACGCAGCATAAGATCACACTGTTACATCATTCTAACATAATCCTGTTTTGCTGCTGATCTTACATGTTTTCACAAGCAAGAGGTTGGAGGTTGATTCAGTTTTAATGTTACAAGGATTTAGCATGAGGGCTAACCATTGTGTTTGGCGAACATAATCCATCTCAGATGATGAGTTTGGCTGGGTACAGAGCAAGAGCAAGATCAGCCTAGTTACATTTGTGAAATCTTTAATGGTTTAATGGAAACTGCTGCCTCAAAGCAAATCCCTTCAAATTATCCTGCTTCTTTCTTCTTATTGTCCTTTAGATGTGAGGCAACAGTCCAGGGGGAAACTGGAACGGGTTTGGCCACCGCCCTCCAACAAAGACCAGATGAAATCTGAGCAGACACAGGTGATCCGTCAGGTCTAATTACTGTAAATAGCTTCTTTCTTGTTTTCTTTATCGTTCTGCAAGATCTGTACATTTGTTTTCTGTACAACACTGGCAAGAACACAGTGTGACGTCATGTTATATTGTCACTAATTCTCTACAGGATGGATTATCGTAACTTTCTGTTCTTGGCATGTCACAGAGTTACTGTTATGTATTACTTTGAAATCCCTAAGAAAGCACTGAAGAATAGGCCTACTAAAAGTGAGGTTTACCATATCAGGAAAGAAATTCAGGTTGAACTGAACTGATAATATGTTCCGGTAATTGCGGCTTTCTGGATCATTGGGGTATTGTCCTGCACTGCTGGAACCTAAAATGGATGAAAAAAGACATTAGATTTGAAGCATTAGCCAATACTATCGGTTTTACAAATGCTTGGATTAGTACAAGTGGTTCTGAAGTTGAGCTCAAATTCTAAAGATCAAGAAAAAGCTTGAGCTTATCTCTCCCACTCTAACTCCTGCTCTTTTCTCTGTCTTATCTCACAGCAGGAAGCAAAAGTTCACAAAGCTGGAGGTCAGAAGGCTCCTCTGTGGCAACGCTGGGAGTCCGGCCTGATCAACGGGCAGCCGTCAAAGGAAAAGAACTAATATTAGCCATCAGTCTTCAACTATGCTATCTATGATCTGCGATGCTAGAGCTGCACAAGTCCAAGATTATTCAAATATAACCAAAATCCTGAAAGTAGTTCCAGTTTGAATGCTTTCTTGCTCTTCTAACTCTGCTTTGTATTTATGTCAAATATACTTTTTTGATATCTTTAAATACTAGTTTTATTCATGTAAATAAAGCACATAAATAAAGCAAAAGTATTACTTCAGTCATTCTCTCCATAATGTTTCTCTTTTAATCTCTATTGACTAAGTTATGTAAACAATGCCAGTCCTTTTACTGTAGTCACACAGTTTATGGATTTTTAATGGGATCCAAATTTCAATATATAATTCAACAAATTGGCAAACAATGTTGTAATGATGATCCCACTGCAAATTTCCAGTTGATCTTTTGCTTTGGGAGTTCATTTCTACAAATGAACACAGTTTTTACGATTATTGTAACCACATACACAATTATTATAAGTAGAAAACTAACGCTATATACTTTCAGAATTCACAGTTGAGATATTAAAGAGGCATTTCACCAATTTTACAAGCTTACTCATCACAGAGAGTACTACTCAGCCAGTAAAAACAGTTGTATAACGTCCTCTGTGGCTGTGGAGGAAGCTTTCTAAAATCTGAAAAAAAAAATACCCCAATGATGTCATCAGGGTAATTTGATTCACCTCTGAGGTCAGCTCTTTTGTGGGTTTATCGTCTCTTCGTATCATCTCAGGACAAACACAACTGCCACATGAAGATTAGTGATTGGTAGAAAGAATTTAACACAATGGTACATTTTCCTCATGCTACATGAAAAATATAATCATTGTTTTCGTGCCCTCCAGAGGTTGTAAATTCAAGTGGCAGCAGAAAAGTCTGATAACTAATAACTAGATTGTGTCCATGATAAATGAAGCCATCAGAAAGACTTCAGGAAAACGTCCCCTGGTTGACCTGTGATCACGTTTAAGAGAGAGAGCTCGGTTTCTAATCTCCACAGACAGAAGCAAACAGCTCAGCCCTTAGTACCATCTGTCACCCCCAGTGACTCTGCCAAGGGAGGAAGGACTTTCACTCTGCCCTTCCTGGCTCAGGCAGCCCAGTGTTAATTGGCTACACTTCTTACCAACCCACAAACAGCAGGCAAGGCTAAGGCCTTGGTTTTAGCTGTTATGACATCTTAAACTGGCTTTCCTAAACATCCTTAATAGAGAATAGATAATCCAAAATACCAGATGTCGTTTCAAATTCCTCTGATGGAAATGGGTCACATACATGAAGTCCATGTCTTGCTTTATTTGAATCCAGCCTCAAGTCGATATCGCTGAAGCTCTGCATAACTGGAACAGAAGGCTGATGCAGATGGTGTCAAGTGAGCCTGAGCAATGAAGGCCAGGCTGCTGTTCTTCTTGACTGTCTGTGGATCAGCAGCACTAAGAAATTGATGCATCAGCATTTAGAGTGAGACATACATCTTCAACACCTCCCAGTGTGTCCTTTTAAGAGAAACCAGCCTCATCCCTACTTTTGACAACAAATGTAATGTGAGCAGCATCGTCAGACTTTCTTTAACCACCAGTACAATTCTGAGGTACTTATTTATGCTACTTTATACTTCTGAATAAAGCTAGCTCCATCTTGACCAGCTGCAACAGTAACATGCTGCTTACACAATGATGCATCAGTATTATATATAATTATATAATACTTTTTTACTTTTACTTAAGTAGGATTTTGAATGCCTGTAATGGAGTATTGTTACATTGTTGTTTTGGTATTTTTACTTAAGTAAAAGATCTGAGAACCCCTTCCACCACTGGTGGGGTAAGTGGAAGAGTTTTGGAGAATGGGATGGGCAGATGAGGTGGTGGGGTGGTTTGGGGAAGAAATTATCTGTATTTATATTTACAGCAATATGTAATACAGTCTGTCAACACATGTTTATGTGGTATATATAGCATCTATATGTAAAGATAAAGATTGGGTCTTCATCTAACATCATCAAAAGACTTCAGAAGACATCAGTGTGTCAGATCAATTGTGATCTTGGTAATATACATGAGTGATCAAATAGGCTTTGGGTGATTGTTTACGATGAAGATAATAAATACAAAACTATTAATTCACCGATGTGAAGAGTTTGTATCAGTTACCAGAAGAGGGCAGTGTAGCCTTAATAATCAGGAGAAAGTATTTCAAGACAACATCAAGTCAACATGTCTTTAGACATAATTCTGGGCATTAAATTGCTTGTTCAATCAGAGTATGCAAGTATTGCAAGCACTACTGTAAACAGCTGGATATATAGGTATTTCCATGTATATCTTGAGATAAAATTACAAAAAATAAATTACATACATCTTTAGCAGGACAGTAAACCCCAGACCCAAACCTGTACCATAACATCACTTTATCCAGACAAATATTTTTAGGTTTGTTCATATTCATGTTCAGGGTTGCTAATGCAATACCAAGAAGTCACTTCATAGGAAGGGTAAACATATGCCGAGAAAGTACAGCTGTTATGTAACCTTTGTAATTTATCCAATGATGAGTCACTTACTTCACAGAACTAGCCACTAGCTCCATGTATTATCAATTCCTTGTAGACTAAGATGGAGAGAAAAAAATTGCTTAAGAGCACATCTGCGTCATTTTCTGCAATAGCATGTGGGTGGTAATTTCAGATGTTTGGCTAACTCTGAGTCATTCATGAGGCCTGTCATGTACAGAGCGCATTAAGGCTGTGTTGTTCTAAAAAAGAAACAAACTCTGCTCCCGTGAAAACACAAACAGCACGTCAGTCAGATGAATCTCGCATTAACGGTATCTTTTTTAAACTGCACTTGAATCACCAGGTTTAGGGACCATCTTCCTGAGAAACACACTGAGGCAGAGAAGGAGTGGATTACACTTTGAGTATTAGGAAGGAGATTGGAGGAAGAAACAAATCTGTTGAGGGAGGATATTCAGGGACACACAGTGTTCCCACATTCTTGAAAACCCCATGTTCATTTCCATTGCTTCATTCAGTCTAACTTTTGGCAGTGTAAAGCAAACAGCTAAAAAAAAGGCTGACAGTTGAGTAAGAAATGAGAAATAAATGGCTAACATAGGGCTTACAACACAGAGACAGGGGGCTAAATGAACACAGTACTCTCCACTCAGTGCTGTTATTGTATTCCACCGTACCCTGAGTGCACAAACACCAGGACCTTTGTGAGTGGGTGCTGATGAGAGAGTAGAACAGTGACAGCTCTGACATCACTGCTCCTTCAGCGCCGTGAGATGAGGCTCGACTCGGCTCTGCACCAGCGGCAGCAACCTAACGCAATGGACAGATGATGGATGACTCATTCTTTCCACCCACACGACTTCCCATCGTCAGGATCCATCATCAAGGATCCCTCACTTGGCTCCAAATGAAATCCTTGCACATAATCCATACATTACTGAAGTCTCGCTAAACATGTAGTTTGGATGCTACAGAAAAAAAGGAAAGATATGGCAGTGATTCCCAACCAGGGGAGAAATTACGATTAGATTTGTTTTCAAATCCACATATTGAGTCAGCTGTAGCACCTGAACACCCCGTTGCAATAGTTAAAGGTAATGGATAAATGGTTGAAATAGCTAATGGATAAATGGTTGATAGTTAGCTAAAAGTAATGAATAAATGGTTGAGAGTTAGCTAAAAGTAATGAATAAATGGTTGAGTTTGCTAATAATAATGGATAAATGGTTGAAACATCCAGCTTTTGCCACTCCCAAGTAGAAATAGTACAAATGCAAACTTGACAAAAACAACATTAACAGTTCAATTGTATGAAAAATGATTGTAAATATTGTTAAAATCATTGTTGTAATTAACTTTTATATAATTAACAGTGTTTAACATAATCCAGTTCAAATAATTTCAAATGAACACATTTGGAACATGTTGGGTGGTGTTGATGAAGGGGTACTTCATCCATCCATCTGACTGGGCTGTGGGGGTACATCAGACAAAAAAGGGCTGGGAACCACCGAGTTACAATATGTAAAGAAATACACTGCCCTATGTGTGTTAACAGAAAGTGGGCATATTTCATCATATTTTCTCATTCCACAGAGGGACATTCTCTCAGTGTTTATCTTGCCTGTGCTTCTTGTTGAATTACTGAAGTGAAATGGATGAATAACATTGGGTAGTGGGAGCATGAGGTAAGGACAGAATAAACAGACCTCAGATGGCCCTGCTTAGTTGAGCCATTGTCCAACAAACCCCTCTATTCGCTTTCACGCTCCCCTCCTCCTCCTCCTCTCCCCTCCCGCTCTTTCTTCTTGCACGACGAAAGCTCAATTGTCTAATTCCATGATTCCACATTACAACAGTCAACAATAATATAAAGAAGTCGTGCATGAGATAAAGATGATGAGTGTGCATGGCTTCAATTACTCTTTGTCTCCTTGCCTTGGGTTTTCTATTTTCAAAGCTTCTGGGTTTAACTGCTGTCATCTCTTACTTTCTGGAAAGTAGAATGATTTTCTCTTGAAATAAATGTTTGAGGAACTTAAGCAAATTTGCCTTTTCCTTCTGCATTTTAATTGTATATTTAGACAAACATTATGTCAGTTTCACAGGAACTATGCGGAATACAGGTGAAATAGTTCAAAACATCATACTTGAGTAGAAGCACTGTAACTTGACTTGACTGTGTTTTTGTACTACTTCCATTTATCTGTCCCTCAAAGCATCAAATATGGATTTAACTCCTTTTACAGAATAACCAGGGCTATTTGAAAATGTCAGTTATTTACAAAAGATTGATAGCGAGATACACCAATGGAATCACACATACAGTAAGCTTCCCTTAAAGGAATAGTTCGTCATTTTGACAAATACACTTATACTGTTAGCTTAGCACAATGACTGGAAACAGGACAAAACAGCTAGCCTGGCTCTGGCTCTGTCTGAAGACAACAAAATCTGCCTACCAGCACTTCTAAAGCTCACTAATTAACACGTTATATCTTGTTTGTTTAATCCATATAAAATCAAAGTGTAAAAACAACAGTTTGGCATTTTACGGACTATATCTTGGTTGCCGGCAACCAGCACAGAAATGATTGGTCCTGACCAAGAAACAGTCAGACACATAACCTCCCATAAATTAGCAAGTCTTAGCAAATTGTTGTTTTTACACTTCAGGTTTTGTATGGATTCAATAGATGAGTTATATTACATGAATTAGTGAGCTTTAGAGCTGCTAGCAGGCAGATTTTGTTACCTTTGGACAGAGCCAGGCTAGCTGTTTCCCCCTGTGTCCAGACATTATGCTAAGCTAAGCTAACTGGCTGCTTGCTGTAGCTTCATATACAGACATGAGAGTGGCATTGATCTTCTCATTTAACTCTTGACAACAAAGCGAATAAGCACATTTCCCAAAATGTTGAACTGTTCCTTTAAATAGTAACTGTTCCACTGGGACTGACGAGGTTACATATCACTTTAGTAGAGGTAAGATTACTTATGTTGAAAATGTTTCCAGTAAATCTCTTCTGAAGACTAGTCTGAGGAGCAGTTGTGAAAGAGTCAAAGTGAAATGGTTACAATCATTATTCCGTAAACTATTTGATATAAATACATATACATATATATAAATACACCCTAAAAACCAGTCACGCTCCAGTTCACTAATGCTCTCTGAAGAAGTGGCCATCTTCTGTGACCAAGAGGGAAAAGAGGTTCAAAGCAAACTGGGGAGGAATATCCTCCTGACTGGGCCACAACAGCATAACCATAAGCTACTCTGTAATTCTTGCCTTTCCGAAAGTAGCTGCTACTTAAACCAAAATCAGCTTCAATGACAGTGTAACTGATGATTTTAGAAAGTACTCAGTAAGTGATGAGGATCATTATTAGACGTAATTAGTTACCTTGCACTGCTGCTTTCGTAATGAGGTTGGCAGGGTGTATGAAAGACATGGGTCCTGACAAAAATTAAAACACTGCCTACAAACAAATTTTCTTCACTATATCAGTTGAAGTCCAAACGCTGCCTGAATTATAGCTTATAGTAGGTTGGAACTACGTAATTTGTGTAATAAGGCAGGAAAATAGTCAGATCATTGGATGAGCGGGGGGGTCTGAGGTTGCAGAGACCTTTACTGAACAAGATTCTGATCTTTTACATTTTTCCTCCATGCCGTGGCCGCTGGCCTGGGCGGTTGGCTTTGAGCATCAGGGGACCAGTTCACTTTGGGTTAAGCTCTTCCAGCCAACTGTTCAAAGCCCTTTTTGCATGGTTTGCCTCTCTAGTGGCTGCTGCTGTAATGCCTCCCATTCTATTTTAGGATTTAAAGGAATGACAGTATTCTCGTTCGACTCTCAAGAAAATCCTTTCAATCCACTGTATGGAACACCGCTGGGATTAGGATGCAGTCGGCATTACATAAAAGCGAAGATCCCATCCTCTGTGAATGTTAAACCAAAAAAGGAAGCCTCCCATGAGAACCCACAATAACCACTCTCAGAGCTTTCAGCGTGGTGGGGGCTGCGGTGGGAATTTGCTTTATAACAAAAATGCTTGAAATTTCAAGAGGCGTTGTCAACAGAATGGCAGTCAGATACATACAAACTGTAGACAATACAACAGCCTATAATTTGACTTTGTAAAGGAGAATGAAACAAGCATAACCAAGTACTACTGTTTTTGCTGTGAAAATCTAAAACTAATGAAAAGATTACTTGTTAAATGGGTCTTTTTGCATCACAGCATATAGAAAGTTACATAAATATTAGAAGATACATCCAGCATGGTTCCTGTATGAGGATTAAGTTAAGACTTATTAAGGAATAAAGAAATAAATGCACGGTCAGGAAAAGTACACTCTGCACCACACTATGTTCCTACGACCGGCCTAACCTTCATATCATGAGCATAAATGAGGCACCATATTGCTATTAGACATCTTTATTAATGTCTGTTTTATGACAATATACGGAGCTGTGACAGAATGTAGTATCATAAGAAACTGCTTGACCATCCTGCCAGACTGATCTGCAGGATCCTTATGCCTCTTATCATCTATGTTCTGCTGTGTTCACAATAATGTTTTCAATATGAATTTGAAAAGGAGATTCTGTACCCTTTGAGCAAAATGGATTTCAGGAAACCTGACCTTAGTTGGTCACAGGGCCATGAGACTCACGCAACAAGATCCACGTCATGTTATGAAACGTAAGGCTTGGTTTCTGCTTCTTCTTTTATAAAGACCATGGCAGCATGATGTAACAGCTGAAAGAGAAAGAAGACTTTTCTGGACAACATTCAGAATAAAGGAGCAGCCACGCAGTCTCAAATTGATCCTGTAATATTATTCTCAAAGCTTTGCAAACTGCCCTCAAAGTACCAAAGATGCTGCTCTGAACAGAAAAAAAAAAGTGACAGTGATGTTCGACATATTCACAAAGAATTTCATTATGCAAGTTTCATCAAAAACATAAGAGAGTGAGTACTCTCAAGGTTTGTCACCTAACTATGTTCATGACTAGTAAACCCCCTGTGTAGTATATCCCCACTGTGTGGAAGCTGGATGCTATCAGAGTTTATGCTAACGTTAGCAGCTCTTCACTGGATTTGAGAAAGTTTATACTCCAGCAACACCAGAGATAGTGCTACATTTGCCAAACACATCGGTTAAGCTGGAATTATACTCATCCACAGAGAAGGGCATTATGGGTAACCGTTCGTAGAGGCACGCAGAGGAGCCGGCACGCACACCTCCCAAATCTCAACAACATATTGTGCGGACCTGCCCGTCAAGCAAGTTGACTGGTTGATCCAATTCCTGCCCGGAGGCCGGTTCGAAACAGAGACGAAAACAAATGTAAACGTATTACATACAAGAACAAAATAGACAGCCACACAAACATATCCAAGCGTCCCCTGTGCAAGTATCAGGGTTCGTACAGCTTTTTAAGAGTAAAACTCAAACACTTTTCAAGCACTTTCAATGTAACTCAACCAAAAATGTCCAGACTCTCAAATCCTTTATCATCACATCTGAATTGTTACTATATGATAATGCCAGGAGACAACAAACAAATATGACGACTAGATCGTTTCATTTCAAATATTAAAAGATTTTTTGGTTTACATGAGTGATTGTGTAGATGTTGAAAATCAAGGATTTTTCAAGACTTATATTCAAATTCAAGCATATTCCTAACCTTGAAAACATAACAGTTAAAATTAAGCATTTTCCAAACTTTCAAGACTTTGAACAAACCCTGAAGTATGTGCAGCCCAGAGAATCCAGCTTCAGTCCTCATCCTAAAAGCCTTTTCTCTTGTAACTTTTTACTGACAATACAAACTAGTACGCAAGCTAAGTAGCCAACAAGGTTATGTTAGGACGATAGAACAGTCTGATCTCACATTATTCCTTATCATACTTGTAGAACTAACTAGAGCCACACCTCAATACAAGAACAAAGTTGATGATAAAAATCTGAAAAGTTCTCTTGGCCATTTTGCATGCACATTTGAGACGGTCCCTGACTTCAACATTTTCCCATGTACAGTCAAGTCACGCAAAGTGCCAGTCTTCAGTATTGTTTTATTTACATTACTGCAAAAATATCTGCTCAGAGTGCATTATCTGTTCATCATATTGGTATTTGTTTACATCCCTACTGCCTACCTGTAAAACTGTAGCTGCAAGTTGTATTATAAAACAGTGCTGCTCGTAACTTTGGAACTGCTAAAAACACGAGGATTTAAAAAAGGAAGAAAAACGAAAAGGGAAACATGAATATCCTGTGTGATTTGTAAGTGGCACGCTGAGGGATTATACAAGAGCCTGGGCAGCGTAAGGGGACATAACAACATTGTTTCTAACGTTGTATGTGTACTTTGGATATAATCCGTGTGACATGGGGTTGTACTACGCTGCGTGTATACTGTGTAGTGTCATGGCAAAGGATTTCAGAGATTATCAAACAAACACATTATGTCTCACGCCAGAAACAACTTCAACATCTGTCCAAATTCATGCAGTAAAAAAAAAAAATTGGAGCATTAATTGTCTCTTTATGGGAAATGACTATTGAGCACTGTTGAGTTGGCTGAAGTCCAACAGTATCAAACCCTCTGCCAAGGCTGCCTCGGGTGAACCTGAGCACTCAGGACACTGTGCCACTGTCATGCTGGAATGACCAAGGTGGAAACTGGGCCATCTATATCTGTACTACCCTCTGATTATGAACAGATTATGCAACCGCACAGCATGCTTTACATAACCAGCTACGGCCATGCACTCCTCCTCTATACACCCTTTGTTCCCAAATTGAATAATTTAATTGCCCCAGCCCCCTTCTATCTAAGCCGCCTGCCTGTTTGACACCTAATCAAATATGTTTTGTACCTCCGACACCTAAACTCCCCCTCACGCTGGGATTTATGTCTCTTTTTTGTTATTAACTGAAGTTAATTATGACAGCACTGTAAATCAGTGCCTGAATGAGATAGATGGTGTGTTTACAAAATGGCAGCTTCTGGGATGAATGTTGTTTATTGAGTGTACACAGAGTTATCTTAAATGACTGATGGTGCCGATAACATTGTGCAGTTACAGTAAATTCGCAGTGACGTGGACAAACAGACAGAAAGCCAGAAAGACAGAAAGCCCTGTGTGACTTGCCAAATCTCCTTTTAAATCTTTGCTCAAAATACACTTTTATAAACTTTTCATCCCTGATTCATTCCTACCATTTTAGATTCAGTAAAAAACTATTTTAAAAGGTCAAACAGTTGCATCACAAAGATGGCTTTTATTTGGATATTTGTGCGTTCTTTGGAAGCTGTCTGGAAGAAATGTCTCAAACACTCTCGGCCATGCGACTCTAGCATCATGTACAGGTAACTGATTTGACTGACAGTCAGACATCTGATGTCTAATTCATATATATTCTTATTAAGTGGTCTCCAGGTTGGGTGGTTCGTCAGCAGCTCCAGAGCTGCCGTCTGTTCCCTGTTCGCTTATTCTGTGGCTGTAAATAACTTCCATAGCAGCTCTTTATAAAAAAAGAAAAAGAGCTTGGCTAGAATATTCACCATTTTGTTATGTTTTCCATACATTTATTAGTTTGAGATATTGTGGGGGAGGGTGTTATGTTTCTTTCTAAGTCAAGGGAAGGGTCCAAAGAAAATATTGCTTACACTGGGGAGGACCTTGCTTTTTTATAAGATGAAATAGATTCAGTTAAGACCCCTCCACACCACAATACCTTTCATACAGTTCCTTATGATTAATAGAAAATGTCTTCTTTTTCGCTGTTAGTGTTTTACATTATTCTTTATTTGAAAACAAGCACTAGACTCCGGTTTTAGATAAATGACTTGCAAATGAAATTCATTACTTTTGTTCTTATTTATGTGCATATCAATACTGACCGTAATAAGCACACAGGGAGCACAGCAGGCCGGAGTGTGCTGCGGCTGCTCGGAATTCTGGGTCAACGGAAGAAAACAAAACAAACTTATCATCATTATGTCACATGGCTCCTTCTCCTCCAGACCACCTCAGGATACAGCTCGACACTGTCCAGGAGTCAGTTATTGTGATAGATCTGAGAAGACATCTGGTTGCAGAAAAGAAACCATCCAGTAACTTTATATTTGCTTGATCACAATTTGAAAAACTTTTTTTTTTTTTTTTATTAAACCTCGTCAGTTTTGTCAATTTTCCTACAGCTGTGTGCATGTTGGGCAGATTTTCCTGTTATTTTGATTAATCCTTCCGCATTCTCCCGAGACACGTCCCCTCCAATATATGTAATTTGTTTTATGAGCATTTCATAAGCCACCACACCCCCCCCAGCCCCAAACGATCAAAAGTGGTTGCTTTGGAAACGGCGTGACGTATTTCAGAACCCAAGAATAGAAGCATGAGGAGGAAAGCGGGTCTGAGGCTCTTGGCTTCTGACTCACAATCGGTCTGAGTGCCTTTCCAAATGTTTTCCTCTAATGTGTGTCGGAGGCCAACGCTCAAATGATTTTTGTCTGATTATAGAGCAGACAGCAGGGTCTGTCTGTGTTGACACAGTGTTGCAGAGGTTACCTGCTTGTGGTTTCCCAAATAAAGAAAACATCACTTGGCTGGTGGAGTTTGGAGCAGACTGCGGTCATGACTGATGCAGTAAGCTGAGGAATGACTAAAACATTCGGTAGGAGAGCACATTTAAATGACAAATTATCAATAAACATATACCCGCATGCGCACAGACACACACGCACTGCTTGTTATGAAACAGCCCCCCAAGTCAAACAAACTGAGTCATAGCCTATTTATAGCTACCGCAATACATCCCTCATGTGTATGAGCCTTGGATAGAGGCTCGGCTGTGAGTCTGTCGTATAGACAAGCTGTTACATAAATGTGTTTCTGCATACATGTCTCAGGGGAGCGGTGATTCATAACATGAGCATTGCTCTCTGCAGTTTTCTTAGTCATCAGCCAAGTAAAAAAAATAATGATCAAGACAGCTAAATTTCGGTGTATGTGGAATGCATTTACACATTTTTCCAGATATAAATTTAGAAGCATTGAAGGGCAGATTTTGGCCTCCCCCAAAAAGTGCTTACTTAACATTTAAATTAATAGTTCACCATTTTAGGAAATACTCTTCTTCGCTTTCTTGCCGAGAGTTGGATGAGAAGATTGATATGTCTGTACGGTAAATATAAAGCGACCGCCAGCAGCCAGTTAGCTTAGCTTAGCATAAATATTGGACATAGGGGGGAAACAGCTAGCCTGGCTCTGTCCAAAAGTAACAAAATCTTCCTACCAGCACCCGTAAAGCCCACTAATTAACACGTTATATCTCGTTTGTTAAATGCCTACAAAAACCGAATTGTTCCAGGAATTGTTAGCTAAGCTAAGCTAACCGTCTGCTGGTTGTAGCTTCACATTTAGACACGAGGGTGGTATCAGTCTTTTTCAAAACACTGTTTCTTTAAGGGCAGTGCTACAGGCATTTTCACTGTTGCAGTCAAGTTAAAAAGTGACACAAAATATGTCACAAGAGCAGTGTGTATATGGTGCAATGTGTAATTGTAGAACGAGATAGAGCAGAGCCAAGAGAAGAGAGAAGTAGAGGGATGGTAAACAGCTAAGCAGAACGTAATGTGAATGTGATGTGATAAACATGTGCAGGGGTCAGAAAAAGATGTGGTAATTATGAAACTCCATTTGTATTTGTTAAGATCTGATATTACTGGCAGTGTAGACGACTGCTCTTCTCATCTCTCATTATGCCGGTTGACTAACGCTGAGTGTTATCACATTAGATAACATTATATAGCAGGTGAAATGAGGCCAAGCTGCCATGTACTTTGATGAGACCGTGGTGGTGCAGCAGCACACTTCCGCAGCACACTGTGTCACTGCAGAGGGATTTTCTTCTGAGCCATAATGGAGCAAACCTGAACAAAGGCTTCTCTTAAACAACACCAGGCTGCCATTAAAACTCAGGGGCAGCAAGGGGACTTAAGGATACTGCAAAGGGAGCAGAGAGAGGATGGAAATAGAGGTGGGGGGGATAAAAAATGTGTGTAGAAATAAAATAAAACACAGAAACAGAAGCTGATAAGAAATGATCAGAGAAAGCGGTGCTGACAGGTGACACACAGCTGAATGTGATCCATGGCTATCTACGTGACCTTCTTCCTGCAACAGCTAACTGTGTCAGCAGAGTGACAGCCTGTCCTCCTCTCCAGACTTCCCCTGTGGCCTGCTTCAAAGTGTATTTTAAACTTGTCCCCACCACCTCCTGCGGGGCACTTTACGTAACATTTACGCCTTTGCCCGTCAACTTTGGCAAACACCTCCCAGCTCATCTGTCTGACTCCCGGTGGCTGTTTTTGTGAAGCTGGTCAGCTGATGTAAACAGCCTCTCTGTGAGTCTTGTCTGTGCCACCCACTTGGCAAGAACAGGGCACAGATATTTATATCCATCCCGCTGCCCACCACTGCTGCAGACAGAATCCATCCTAGAGCGGATGAATTATGAAGAAAGCCAGGATGCAAAAATGATGCTGTCTGAGGCTGCGGAATATCATTCTGAATGCAGTTCATAAATGTTCCTGTTGGTAGAGCTTTCCTCTGGGAAACACGTGGTTTTACACCTACCATTGTTCTACAAGCATTATTTAAATACTTTTACAGTCCTGCTACTACCACAAATAATCCAAAAACAGAGAACTAATACTGCTGATACTGCATGTGTAATGTACATTTTGCTATACCTAATAATTACCTAGGAAGCTTCCTGGAAAGAGCTATGTACCTTGGTACTACATATAAGGAAAATCAGTTCAGTTCTGAGAATGTTATTTAAGTTTAGTTTGGTGTGTTGGGTTTCTGAGCAGTTGAAAGAACGGCTTGAACCTTGGATGGAATGACAAGAAAAACTGATCCATGAGATCCATTTAAACTAAAGCAAATCTTCATTAAGGGCTGCAACTAATGATTATTTTCAGTATCTATTAGTCTGAAGATTATTTTATTGATTAATCGATCAGCTGTTTAGTCTATAAAATGTCAAAAAAACTGTGAAAAATGCCAAGATGACCTTTGGTCAAACACATGTCTTGTTCTGTCAGACCAACCATCCAAAACCCAAAGATGTTCAATTAACTATTATATAGGCAAAGAAAAGCAGCAGATCCTCACATCTGAGAAGTGAACGACAAATCGATTCAACTCATCAACTAATTGTTTTAGCTCTATAATTATTTATTACTGGAAACTTTATTAGCCTATGTATTTGTTGTATTGCCTGTAGAGAAATGTTACATCTGTGCATGTTCATCTGACCAGCTGTGCGTTGACTGAAAGACCACGCTAGCAATGCTGCTAATAGCTCCTTTTTTCTCACTGTTTGAGTTGGAAAATGTGTTATTCCGCTCTCTTCCGTCCTGTGCACTATGAATAAAGACTGTCAATTTAATGAAGTGAGAGAAAGGCTTAATCTCGAGGTTTGCTTTGCTATACTTCTGGACATCTCTAAGCCATAGGCACGGGTAACACTGCCTCAATCTCATTTAAAGCCTTGAGAGAAAAGGCAACATCATATAACCAGCCTCAATTGTCAAATTCATTGTCCTACTCTTACTCAGTGGACTCGTCTTTTGGAAATTTCTGGGATTTAGACTAATCTAGGAAAACAAGCCTTTAGCTACTTTGTACCTTTGTACAAATGGAATCAACTTTAATGCTAATGTGTTACTAACACAGTTTGTCTTTAGCGTTGTACTACCAGCTGAATGTGACTCTTAACTTTTAGTTGTCATCTTTTATCGTTACGTTTCAGCTCTTTTCTTATTTATGCTGCCTTTTACTTTACTTGTCTGCTGTTCAGTTTAGAAGTCTTAGGCTGTCGGTGTGACTTAAAATCCTCCAGTAAATATTTGCAGGCGCCCCTGAGACACGATACGTTTTTCAGTTGAGACAACATGCCGTGTTTACAGGGTTGTGTGACCTCTTTTCCCTGTAAGTCAAAGCTACAAGGTGAGCCGTTCCATAACAGGCTCTGCTAGAATGTCAAGAATTCAGCTCGAACTTGTTGAACTCGTGGTTCCTCCTCTCTTTATGCTGTTATCCTACTAAGTCAGTTGGCTGCAACACAGTCCTGACTTGCTCATGCTTGCATTAAGTAGACCTAATGCACTTCGAGGAAATGTAACAAAAACAAAACTGTCAAGGCAATAATGCTGAAGTGTTTACACTCACTTTATAGATAAAAGAATCCAGTAACCGCAGAACCTCCTTTATCTGAATTTATGTCTCAAGTCTTTTGTGAACATCTTATCAAACAAATCATCAGACATAGAAGTCATTTTATAAGACAATTTTTTTGCTTCACCTTGGAGACAAGTGTTGTGCTAAGATCCTCTCTGACATGCATTTATTTGTTCATTTCTAAAGAAGCCTGAGGCAAACCCACTTTCTCAAGTAGATGCGTTACATACACATATTTCAAAAGCTGAACTGTCAACCAGATGTATGGCGTAACTCACTTCCTGTTGCATAAATGGAACAGACATTATGATTTTGTGAGAAATGTTCTTGTATTAAATGACTGCACATCTAAACGTTCAATACAAAAAATACCCATCTCATTAAACCCTCTGGGTTTTTTTTTATTTCCTAACTTACTTTTCCATTATTCCCATGTCTCCCAAGCCTCAGTTACAGCTTAGAAGTAATTGATCATTTAAAATGAAAAATGGAATCCAATTCCATCTTCCACCTTTACATTGAAGTTAAATGACAACGAGCCAAGAAATGATATAATAAAACATCAGGTGGAGTGTAATTTCAGTTCTTTGAAATATAAGAACCAGTCTTTTCTTAAGTTAATAAAATCAGTTATAATATCCAGGTTTTCACTTGTCTTTTTATACAAAGGGGCCTCCTGGCACTTTGGATTATGAGACCCACAGGTGCCAGTCGCTTACAAGCCAACACTCTACTAATGTAATTTCCCAATCAATCATTTTATGACTGTGTCTGAAGGCAGTAGCCCGGCCGACATTAAATACAACTATCAGCACACGGTTTATTTGCTGTTTGTGCCAGTGATCCATTTTATTGAGCTGGGAAATTCATAAAGCCTGAGTGGCACACCACTGCATGTAGTTTAAGCAGCTTTCATGCATACTGTAATGTTGTGGGTGCAGAGAATATACAGTACATACAGTAAATAAAGAATCTGATGCAGTGACGTTGCTAAGCTGCTATCGTATGCACTCTGTTGTTATTCTCCAACCAGGAGGCCGTTCAGGATCAGATAAGTGTCAATCTATTGTCCCCAGTAAATGGCATAAGGTGGAAACACATTGCGCTGGTAAATTCTCACCTTTTGGTCACAAACAAAAAAATATACAGAAATATCTCAAAAATATTAGCTGTAGTTGCAGTGACTCAAATGACTGTTATTATGGAATATCTTTTATTACACAATTTAACTCGTGATTAGAATTAGATTAAATATTAACCAATCTGAGTTCCAAGCAAGATCACACACCTTACCAACTTTGGCTCAAAGAAAAACACATGACTTAGCTCCCTCAATTTAAAGGAGAAGTTCAACATTTTGGGAAATACGCTAGGATCATTATTTGAGTTAGCTAGGAGGATTGATACCACTGTCATGTCTGTAAGGTTAATATGAAGTTACCGCCAGCAAGCGGTTAGCTTAGCATAGCATAAAGACTTGAAACAGGAAAAACAGCTAGCGCGGCACTGTCCAGAGAACAAAATCCACCCTGGTTTTTGTTTGGATTAAACAAACAAGATATAATGTGTTAATTAGTGAGCTTTAGAGGTGCTGGCAGGTAGTATTTTGTTACCTTTGGACAGAGCCATGCTAGCTGTTCCCCCTATTTCCAGTCTTTGTGCTAAGTTAAGCTAACCTGCAGCAAGCGAGAACTTTCTATTTAGCCTACAGAGATGAGAATGGTATGGACCTTCTCATCTAATTTTCTGTGCAGTGTTTCCCATAATTTCGGACTATTCCTTTAACCTTCATTAACTTATTAAAAAACTGAATTGTCATTAGCATTACAAAGACACTGTCAAACAGCTTTGTATTGCTGTCATTACAGACAACAACACCTTACAAGTCATATAATTTAACCAAAGCCAGAGAGCGTGTTTTCTATGATGCAACATTCATGTGGAAAATTCCACATTAACAAAGTCTTGTTTGGGGCAGCTATCGTTCTGTGAGGCACTGGCTTCTGTCTCTATCAGGTGGCCAAACAGTGAGGGGCAGGGGGATCAGAGTGTATCTCGCTGTCCACTCGAGCATGTTTGCTCAGGGGGTTTACATATGTGATATGATACAGTACATGCAGTTCATTGTCTCCAGTACGCACACAAACGCACAGGGGTTCACTGTAAAAACAGGGGTCACTCCAGGCTTTCGGCCGAAGCCCTCGTGCTGCTCTCACACTTGGCACACAGAGCCACGTGTTGCCTGCTGCCCAACATACAAGTGTAGGTGCTCGCAGGCTACAGTATGGGTGTTATCTGCCTAGCTCAAAGGCACTACAGAAAACCAGTCACACATTGGGATATTGTGTACAGGGTACGTCTCAGATAAAGATTTAAACCCTTGACAACCATGGAAGTGCTGTCAAAACCAACAAACACAATCTGAACTGTTTGTTATTCAAAGTGTTGAATCACTATTCATTATGCATTATTATGTGCTGTGAACTATATATGTATCTATTTAAGCATGACACGTTACATAATTTTGCAGGGTTTGAGACTGAAGCACCAGCACTCCAGGCATCTGGCTTCACTGAATCTTTGTGTTGCCTTGAAAACATTATTTACTGGCTCCTGCAGTTTCCTAATAATTTCCTAGAAAGGATGTGATATCACAGTAAATTCTTAGCAGGCTTCCTGGAAAGCCCTGTGTAACATGGTTCTAACTATAGGGAAAAAGAGACAGTGTCCATATCCTCAAAAATCCTAAAACCTGTTTGTGACATGGGCCCCAGGACAAAAATATGCTCTTCGGCTCCTCCCGTCCTCCCCACCTACTGCTCTCTGAGCAAAGTGTATGCACCCTTTCACCTCCAAGTTCCCATTAAGTCCTGTGCAACAAATATGCTGGAATAATTTGTGTTAGTTTGTGGTAAAACAATACTTTATCAGGAATGTGCATCATGCGAGCACAATATCATATTTTAACACAAGGTCCCTCTATAAGACATGCCCACAAACTTCAATAATGCAGGACTCACTTTAGTTGACGTACTTCAGTGGTGCAAATTCCACAACAAATATGAAAATAGTCAGGTTTCCAAGAACAATTAGCATGCAGTAAACGTGGAGGCTTTGAGGGCCCCTTGAGCCCTGGAGCCATAAAGAAGGGATCACAATGTGTTCAGCATTCCCTTATTTAAGAGGTTTTACTTGGGCTGTTTTGTAAATAAACCCATGTTTTTTGTTGACATAGGCTTTACTTCCTCATTGTTTGCGGTCCCACAGACCCCACTGTTGTATGTTTGAAAATAATAATCGTAAAATCATCCAATTTTTACTTGAAACTTTCCTTTCCTCCTGACTTTATTAAAACCCAATGTGTAAAAAAGTGTGGTAACCCTCCCTTTGCCACAAACTGGGCTCGCACATTTGAGGAACAGAAGTGTTATTACACCAAATAAAGAAATATGTCTTGTTTTATATGTTATAAGGGCTATGCATGAACACATATATATTCATTTTGTTTGCCAAATAGTCATTCACAGACAAAGACATGTACAGTATGTTATCCTACATCAGTGGTTCCCAACCTTTTTAGTCCGACGTACCCCCACAGCCCCATCAGATGGGCCTCAGTACCCATTTATCATACCCCTTTGTTAGACGGGATGGCTTTATGGTATTGTTCAATGATATTTTTTAGTAGTTTTGGCCAAGTTTGCATTTGTACTACTGCCATTGGGAGTGACAGAAACAGAATGTTTAAACCATTTACAGTCTCTTTACTTTTAGCTTTTTGTTGTCTTTTTTCCAACTAGTCTATCTGCAGTCTTAATCAACTTACAGTTGACTCAGATTGGAAAACTGTGGCATGTCTTGTGCAGTCAGACTACCATAGCTGATAAGTTATTGTGACAATAACTATAAAGATCAGCTTCACACAAACATGTTATCTTAATTTTGTGTTGATTTTTCTCCTAAACACAACACAATTTTACAGGTAAGGAGTAAGTTTATCAGTTCAAAATCAGGTTTCTAAGCAAAAAAGAAAAAAAAGTAATGAAGAATCAAGCTGATAGAAGAATGATATGGTAGGTATGTTGTTAGAGGGGCTGGCATCACCAGGACCCCAACCAGGACATTAGGCTATATAAAGCACTATAATCACAGGTCACACCACTAAAAAACACTGTGATTTATATACTGACTTCTATACTTATCTTGCAGGACTGACTCACAGCAACTGCCTGGGGGAGAGAAATAGAGGCACAACATTACCTAATTGTTATGAGAAGATTATCCTGTCAGAGGGGGCGGGGCGAGGGAGGTCAGATGATGATGATTGTGATGATGATGATGATGATGCCTGAACTGCTATGTTATGTGAAAGCCGATAGGAGCACTCCTTTGGATGGCGGAGGGAGGGGGGGGGGGGGTGTCACAGAGGGAGGCGGTCTCAGAAAGACACACACACACACAAAAAGGGCCCCGCTGGTTCAAGTGAGGATATGGACCGTCCTGAGCTGAACTCAACGTTACAAATAGGAGCTGCGGTATTCCAAGTGGAGCAGAGTGAAGGTGCGCCACGCCGATGATAATATTAAGTAACAGCGCTGAGTGGATCTGCAGTGTTAAACCAGAGAGGGAGACAGAGAAAAGCGCTTTTTCCTGAACCGGACGAAAAGACGTTTGGAGAAGCGGAGGACACCGCGCCGGAAAAAACATCATTCTGCAGAGGTAACAATGTTTGTTTTTTTTAAATATACTGTAGTTTTCCGCATTTTGGATTCTTTTTAAAGTTTTGTTAATTATGGACACTTCAGTATCATTACGCTAGATAAAACAACACCATGAAAGATGATGTATTAGAATAAGCGTACATTCTGTTAGGACTTTAAATCCCAAATTTGTCATTTCAAGCTGATGTGGGAATATGTTTCAGTTTTCATTCTTGTTACTCCAACATTTTATTCGCGCATGTTATTGCTTATACTGCATTTTACTGTAGCCCTATACAAAAACAGATCCTGTTTACTTTTATATTAGCCTAATTAAGTACACCAAGACAGAAGTTGTAACTTGTTTTGAAAAAAGAAACCTGTAAATCTAAATAGAAGTCTCAAATGCCTGTAATGCTGCCGAGTGCTGGGAAGAACAGTAGATTCAGGTCGGCACAGATAATCAAAAGCAACCGAGAGGAGATCAGCATGTCCTTGTCAGACATGTGGGTCAGTGCTGATGAAGCAAGTAAAACAGTCTGACCGGAAACCGATCACGAATTACTTAATTGGGCATAATAAAGATGACGGATAATATACTGGGTAACAAGAAACGCCCCAAAAGATGAACCCATAAATGTTTGTTTCGGTCATAAATACAAATGTAGGTTAAAATCTTAACAGATCAATGTCACATTGTAGTCAATATTTATTTTGTCTTATATTTAAAACAGGTGCTGTAACGCAAAAAGTCTGTTATGGCTGATTATCTTTGTGTTTACAACACGCATTGGCCCATATTGAACGTATAATGAGGCTTGCAAGGTTATGGTACAAGTCGCTCCAGTTTTATTGGAGAGATGTAATGGGGTTACATAATATTGTGTTGTAATGGCTCTTGCATAACCACTAAATCCCTGTTCTTTTCCTTCCGTCTCTTTGATCACTAGGTGGCACTGTTGTTGCATCCTCGCCTCCCAGAGATCCTGAGAGTGTAGCAGCACACAGCAGCACTCTCCACTCTTAGCAACCAGGAAAGACTCACTCAACCCCAGACAGGTGTGATGTTTGAGGAGGAGTCCCAGCAGATGAGGGGGCAGCAGGATGTGGCTGTGCTCCAGGCTCTGGAGTCACCTACAGCAGTGACAGCAGGTGGAGGTGGAGGAGGAGGAGCAGAGACTCTGTCCTTCACAGACGAAGCTGTGTCCATCCTGACCTCCAGCAGCCTGTTGGCACGCTCCCTGCTGGGTCGCACATCTGCGGTCAAACGCAAAGAGAGTCCTTCCTCCAGCATTCGACGCAAGCGCGAGTTCATCCCTCTTGACAAAAAGGATGAGGGCTACTGGGACAAGAGGAGGAAGAACAACGAGGCGGCTAAGCGCTCGCGAGAGAAGCGGCGTGTGAACGATATAGTCCTGGAGAGCCGCGTCCTGGCTCTGCTGGAGGAAAACGCTCGGCTCAGGGCGGAGCTGCTGGCTCTGAAGTTCCGCTTTGGCCTGGTCAAAGACCCCTCCAACGCCCCTATTCTGCCCCTCACTACAGCTCCTCACCACACTTCTCAAACCTTGACTCCTCACTATTATCTCCACAGGGGGGATGGAGGCCTCCCCAGTTCCTCAGCCTCACATCCCAACAACCAGACAGGCCAGTTGAGCACCAGGGGCTCCAGGGATGCTGGTAACATGTCGGAGGACTCAGGGTTCTCTACGCCAGGTGGATCCAGCGTGGGCAGTCCGATCTTCTTTGAAGACCGGCTGAGCGACCATGGGAAATTATCACCACACACAGCAGAGGAGCTGGGCTATGACCTCCACCACTCCCCTGCAGGACTCACGGGAGGAAAGTTGGACCAAGCCGAGGCGATGAAAAACCTTCCTCACAAGCTACGTTTCAAGACGTCCTGCAGCGGGGACGCAGGTGATGCTGCAGGGGACAACAGCAGCGCCAGGCGCAGTCCCACCCTTTATGCAGCAGGACGGGAAGATCTGAGAGAGGCCCCTAAAGGACTGAGTGGAAGTGAAACGGGTGCAGGGCACTGCACTGGCTCCTGGCTCCAGCAGTTGGAGGGGGAGGAAGGCAGGAGGGGGAGACAGTCCCCTCAATACAGCACGTCAGCTGCCAGCTACAGCCTCCAGCCTCCTCCAACACAACGACAAACTGAGGTCCAGTATAAGCATGAGAACACTCACCTGAAGACTCAGCTCAACTCTCTGAGTGAGGAGGTGGCTCAGCTGAAGAAGCTTTTCACAGAGCAGCTCATGGCCAAAGTCAACTGAGGACCGGCGCTGTGAGTCAGTCAGCGTTTGCCAATGTCTAGACTTTTAAGGACAAACAAGGTTTCGCTGTACGTGAGCCTAGAAATTCAGCCCAAAAACACAAGTGCTGGACCATGCAGATCTTCACAAGGACTGATAAAACTCAACTTTCAAAATCTAACAAACTTTTAACAGTGTGTTGTTTTTATTTCAAATACTGTACTATATTGTAATAAATGTCTATAAACATTCATCTCATAACCTGCTGTGTAAAAACTACTTAATCTCAGCTCCAATCAATGTTGCTCAGACAGGGAGTCTTATCTGTAATAATGTTAAGTGTGTAATAGTTCCTCTATCCCATACACTGTGACTACTAAAAACACAACATAAAACTGTTTACATCGCATCATTAAAACGCAAGCTTGACTTCAGCACCTCACACCATTAAGAAACAACAGGTTTTGAAGCTGCATTAAATTCGAGCAGTTTGTTAGCACACCAAGAAGGAGGAAGTGTTTTGTAGTAGTAGTTTGACTTACTGCACATCATGTTTCCCACTGCTGAGACAGGTCTGCTAGAACCTGTAAACACAAGCAGAGACAGACAGTAAATACACAGAAATAAAATGGTTAGCTGTCAAAACCTCCACTGGTCTTTAAGGCTAAAAGAAAGGTTTGTCCTGAATCAGTTTGCAAACCCAAAGCATGCGTTAGACTTGTTTATCATCACTTGTCACGTGTCACACGGTCATGTCGAGGAGCTCCCTATAGGCTGTAACATGTACTGTTTTGGTGTTTCACTTCTCACTTCAGTCTCTGTTCGTGCCCAGTTTGAATACATTTTACTGCTGGCGTGTTATCTGTACTGATGTGATGACAAGTTTAATGTCTGCTGTCTTTCTGTACATTTTCATATAAAAAAAATAAACACTTTTGACAGATTCAACATTATGGTGGTGAGTTGATTATTACTCGAGGAAACCTTAAAGGGGCAGTTTTACACAGGAAGTTTGGTTTACTCGTCACAAGTAGAAACTTGTAAAAGCAGTCACCTGTAGCTGCAGTGGGAGTTTGACCCTGATGACACATTATGGTGTCATAATGATGTCATCAGGGTTATCTCAGCATGGGCTTGAGACTGAAGTTTTAACAGAAAGTGCATTTAGGAGGCAGTGGGGATCTAATGAAAGGTGCTACGGAGTTGCATTATGGGAAGTGTAGTGTTTTGGAGCTTGACCCATACAAGAGAATAGAAGTCAGGATATCTCGGCCTCTGCTTCTTCGATTTTGACTATTCTTTTTTTTATGTCGCTTGTAAGTGCTCAAACTCTTTGGAGGCGCACTGCTAAATCACTGGAGTGCCTCTTTGAGCGCCATTGGAACAATGCCTAACTGTTATATAACATACATAATTGTACATAGCATACAGCAATAAAACTAAATCTCTAAAGTGAATACACAAAATGTCACATTGCTCTTGTGAGCCCTGGATATAATTTCCCTAACAATGGATAATGAGAGATTAAGTGAAAGAGAACAAGACATGGGTAAGGCTCGGCTGACAAATGCAGGCGATGAGGAGAGGAGTTGTGCACTTGGCAGGTTTCTCTCCCACAGCCCCTGCAGGCGGCAAGACAGTCTGACAGCCAGACAGACAGAGACAGAGACAGAGACAGTGGGTGTGTCTGCTCTTACTCAACACTTCTGGTAGAAACCCTCAAAACACGAGAGCTTCAATTATAACAGGGGAAGTCATGTCAATGAAGAATGCATAGCATGAATTTAATGGGGCCATGCAGTCACATTCAGTCTAGATAAGGATTCTTGTGGTTCTTTTGCAATGTGTCTCTTGTCATTACACATGTAGCGTCAAAGTGCCAGAATTTCAATACAATTTTGGACAAGTCGAAATCTGTTACCACTGTTTCCCCTTCCTATAGTTGGGAATTGTTAAAAGAAGCCATGCTACTTGGGAGTCAGCAGGGGGCAGCAAAGACAATCGCTTCAGCATCGCTATGGAGCCCCAGACTCTGTGCTTCACCCTCTAGCACAAGATATGAATCATGCTATTGATCACTGCAATTTTTATTGTTCCCGCAGGTTAGTAAGTTAGTTGGCATGGTGATGAGTGATAGTTAAATTCAGCAACTGTGCACATGTACTTTTTTACATGTGTATGCAGGTAGAAACGTGCAGAAGCTGATGCTCAAGTATTAAAAGGTCAACTGAATTTAGAGAAAATAAATGTTTGACGCAGTACCTATGTCATTATTTCAGGTATATTCAGCTTGGTATGCGTCATCGTCATTTTATTATCATTTATATATACATATATATTTATTCTAGCTTTTTGTATCTGTTGTGGGAAGCTGGGGCAAAAAATAGATATATACTGTAATTAGATGACCTGTTTGTAACCCCCCTAAAATTTTAAAATATAAACACCAATTTTGGCTAGACTTCTTCCTAAAAACAGATTAGAAAAGCAACATTTTGCAAGTATAAATAGACTGTGAGTAAATTGCAGAAGCCTGTGGTGAAATGGAAAGGTAATAAGGCAGAGGCGAGGCAGACGCTGCAGGTGTGGAGCGGAGAGAAGAAGGGAGCCTGATTTAATGCTTTAATGTTACGCTATACCGTCCTCACCCACATCCATGCATCCATAAAAAAGCCGCAACCCCCCCAACCCCCACCTCCCCCCATTCTGTTCCCCCCTTCTTTTTTTTTTCCAGTGAAAGGATAAAGCCTGTTGCTAGGCAGGCAGTGCGACAGTTGCCATGGGAACGCTTGCAGACATAGCTGGAAGGGGGGAAAACGTTGGGCAGGGTGGGGATAAGGATGGGGTGCAAAAAGAGAGGGAGTGATGCGGAGACAGAGAGAGAGAGTGAGTGTGTGTGTGTGTGTGTGTGTGTGTTTTATGGGGGGAGGGGGATCCAAGTTCACGGCCAATGCCTCTGCTCCTTCAGTGCTGTTTGTCTCCTCCAGCTAAAGATGGAAACAAAGAGGTGCAAAGGAATGGTGATCCACATTATGTTCAAATTTGAGGCTCCACATTCAGGGGTTGCCCTCTGATAGTGCAGTGTTTTAAAAAAAAAAAATTATAAAAAAGATGGCTGTAGCAACTTCACAAAGCTGGACTAATTCAATGGCTTTAACGGAGTGTAAAAGAACAATAACACAGAATACCAAATCAAGAACTAGCAAAACAAAACAAAAAAAGAAAAGAAAAGGCCACTTAGTATAATTGAGACAGACATTTGTTGAGTGTATTCAACAAACCAGAGCGTGGAAACACCAGAACAAATAATTACTGTAGTATCAAAGGTGAAAAGTCCTCAACACCCTTCAAGGACACAAAACAATCCAATTATACAGAATGATTGCTGTAATTAATGCAATTCTGTGCACCAAACGCAAATGTTACTGTAATACAGTGAACATGCTTGCATCTTTGTGGGAAAGGACAATGATAAAAGGATGAAAACCCAAGGGCACAAGTGTTCTGAACATACACTCATGCACCCATTTCACTCCCATGCAAAAGATAGCACAGCCTTGAAGATAAAAGGAGACAATGAACACATCCGCAGCAGACGTCAGCCCTCAGGGCATCCATTCAGACGCTTCTTTTCCCCAGCTTAACTCACTCTGTGGATAATGTACTGTATTGCACTTTTACTGAGACACTGAGCAGACCTTCACCATCCCCTGTGCCTGGAGCAGGATGGAGGAAGATGGATATCTGACACGTGGTGTTGCCTCTGTGTCAATCCAAACAGCACAGTTGCTATTGTCTACTTAGCAAATTGCTATACGCAAGCGCACTTTATATACTGCTTTCCTTCCTGCAACTAAATGGGAGATGCCCAAAATGTTTTGAGACAATCACTAAGCACATTGGTCTCATCCAAATACATTTGTTACTTCCTCCTGGGGTGAGTCACTCTGATACAGTCCCCTGCATGCCAGTGTGATAGATAACCATTCAACCATTTGAGCTTATTCCAATACCTGCTCTTCAATTACCCAAAGGATACTGTTTAAATCAGAGGAAATAGTTTAACTCCCCTGCTCTTTATGCGAGTCTCTTCCATGTTTTCATGCCTGCAGGGATGACACACATTCCTGCTTGTGATCAAGATGAATGAAAACGCACACTTCAATTACACCATACGGTTGCATTCTGGCCAGAGGAGCCGGTTCAAGTAGCTTATTCAACACCGCGTGGCGGACGTAGATTCAGCTGATTGCAACAATACAATGACAAACACTGTGAGTGCCAGCCAGGCAAACTTCTGTAAGTATTAAACTAAATTTTTCCACTTGTGTTCATGCACTTACAATGACAATAGTGTCTGTGGTTTCTTTCAGAGCGCCAGTGTCACAACAATGAGTTAAAAAACACAATGAGTTTGCACAATAAGTCTTCTCTTGGGGGTGGTAATACAATACAGAAACACCAAGCTGGTCCAGTAGTGCAGTGGGTAGGGGTCATGGGGCAGGAGGTGATAAGGCGGAAAAAACCCTCCCACTCACACACATGCATGTAGATGAACAGTTACAGGGTGTGGGCCCACTCAAAGCTCTTGCACCAACATGTCCAGTGTGATCTGGATTTCATGGTGCACTACTGAGTCATTTTGGGTTGGAGCTGCTACAGATATTTCTTTTCTGTTTTACGTCAACCAGACAGGACATGAATCCACATCATTTTGTGGTTTGAGGTATTTCTGTTCCATGCTACTTTATAGCTTCTACTCCAACTACATTTCTGTGGGAAATATTCTACTTTTTACTCCACTACATTTATCTGCATATTTTGCTGATTACTTTTAATACAAAAAATATGATCAGCTTCTAAAATGGGATGCATTGTTCATTGAAAAATATCTCCCTCATCATCTCACGTAATTTTAGTCTGTAATTGAGTCCTTAAAGTTTTGTTGTGGTTGATTGAGGTGGATCTAATTGTATTTAGTGTGTATTTTACATTTGGCCAGGTAGGTTCATCTATAACAACAAAACATATTTTATAACCTCATATTTTAAAAGCTAAATCAACATTTGTATGTTAAATCTTTAGCTGCAAAATAACTGGTAACTGTATCCAGTCTGTGTTTTGTTCATCTTTAACAGGGGGCATGGCCCAATGGGAGCACCCCTCTGCCCCCACACCACCAACCAACACACACACACACACACACGGCCTAGCCTAATTCTTGGTATTATAATTGCGATTATAATTTTGATTTAATAGAACTGCTATTAGGCTAATACATATTTTGTGTAGGTCTATTTTTTTACTGGACAGCAGGGCAGTAGTGAGGGAAAAAGGCGCAATTACAAATCCGTCTGCTACTTCAGCACCACAGACAGCAGCATGGATTTATCAATACACAGCACAGTTAGGCTACTGACCACTAAAGCTCACTAATTACCGCGTTATATTTTGTTTGTTTTATTTGTACAAAAAACAAAATATAAAAAACAACTTGTGGTTTTACAGGCTAGCGGTTTCCCCCTGTTTCCAGTCTTTATGCTAAGCTAAGCTAACTGGCTGCTGGCGGTGGCTTTATATTTACTATACAGACATGAGAGTGGCATCGATCTTCTCATGTAACTCTCGGCAAGAAAGCGAATATTTCCCCAAATGTTGAACTATTCCTTTAACTTAAAGCTGGTCTACCACCAGAAGGAAAAAAAGATGAAACAGCACACAGTTACTCAGAAAGCCACATGGGTCTGTTAGACAAAGTCTACTAAGTATAGCCTCCACAAAGGATGAGAATCTGCTTTTCCCTGAACACCGGCTGTGGTGAGTAAAACAGGTTCTTTTTAGATTTCTTTGCTCACGGCTTATGTGTGCTTCCACTGCCTGCTGCTTTTTGTGATGTCTAGTAACCTTATTATGGGTATCTTAGGCCTTCATCTGACTCAGTCTGGCTTTGAACCTAGTCCCTCCCCCTCCAGGCCTGAACTCCTCCCCCTGCATCTCCTCTCCTGCAACAGGATTTGAAGGCGAGGACAGAGGGAGGGGGCAGAGCCGAGAGGGAAACAAAAAAACGTGACTAGGCACCCAAAGCGTCCTGTTATGCAACAACTGACCTACTAACATACATTTAGAGACTCTGAGAGAGAAGCAGAGAGAGAGAGAGAGAGAGAGAGAAAGAAAGGCAATAGAGAGAGAGGGAGAGAGAGAGAGGAACTGGAGCAATCATGACATGAGGAGCGCACTGAATACAAGCGGCACTGTGTTCACACTCTCGCATAAACTACCTGCACTAATCGGAGAGCTGGTGTTTTGAAAGTCACGGACGGTGTGTGTAGCCGATGCGCAAAGCGGACTGTTGGACAGAAGCAAGACTGTCGGTTTCCTCTGTGGATTCTGTCATTTTTAGACGAAAAGGGTAAGTTTGTGTCATTATTAATAACTGCATCATTATATCATTATAGGCTCCTCTGAATATTGTGTTTTTGTATTATTATTTTTTTGTGAGGAGTTCGCTTTTACTCCATGAGTGTTTGTTTTGGTGCTTGGGTGCATCTTTTCAATGTCAAGGCGAGGCGAGGCGAGGCTGCCCCCCCTCTCAAGACTATGTGAGGGTCTGTGTGTTATGTGTGAGGAAGGGGGAGGGAGGGAGGGCGGAGTAGCCAGATGTTATGGGATTCCTTCAGAAAAAGGTGCGGTGCGTCTGGTGGAAACGCACGGAGGCGACTGTGGATATTTTGGAGCGGTGCCACAGTTGTAATGAGGCAGGGTCAACACATCCGCGCGGCTGTGTTATGTTATGGTGCATACCCCAATCGGTGCTTTTAGGGGCCAGTTTAGTCTGTCTTTATCCCAGTTTCTGTTTAGTAATACACCTGCTGTCAAATCATTGTTATTTAACAGTCATTATTATTATTATTATTATTATTATTACATAAAGAGGATATCCCATGTCAGTAACGTTCAGTGTCGGGTTTATATGTTGCGGAGACTCTGTGAGCAGCGACTTATTTATACTCGGCTTCTTTTTGGGTTAGTAGGCTAGTACATGCAGACAACTGGAAAAATCCCATGCAAGCTCCGAGGACACACTTCTCTCTGTCACGTGTAGCAGCTCTTTGTAAAGGTTAACGCGGCTGTGCAGCAGGTTAACCCTTTAGTAGGCTAAAGCAGTCTGAAGCAGCACAACAACATAATCCACCAGAGAACACCCACCCACAGGCATGATCGTCCGTCCTGGGTAGCTACATGTTGACATTTTTGACTTCTTTCGCTTTGTTTACAACCTCGGCTCGGACCGACGGGAGCCAAAACAACGAAGTTCGCGGGCTCTGACGCGCGCAGCCGCTGCCAGGTGAGGTGTGGATCAGAACATCTGGATCAAAAGTGGGTCAGGTGTGTCCCCGAGCAGCTCAGGTGACAGCTACTATAGAAGTCTACGTTTTGACAACACAGCAGATGAAAATGTGTGTGTGAGTGTTTGTTGGGACGGTGAGTGAATTTCATAGCACAGATGGATCCATGCAGTCGCCTCGGATGACTGAGGATCCGATTAAATATGCATGAAGACGATTTGTCAGACAGCGCAACAAAGAGGCATGCGGCGTAACATATTTCTCACAATGTGTTGCTACGTGAATGATAAGTAATGTGGGTTTTTTTTGTTTTGTTTTTGTTTGTTTTTTTGCTTTGCGCTCATCCTATCGGAAGGCGGAATTAAACAATACATTATGGCCTTTAAATGGACTCGAGGTGCTATTAACAACTCCGTTTGGCTGCGGTTCAGCACTGGTTCAGTAGTGGTGTGAAATGTTGCCATAACTTGTAGGCACACATATGACAAAGACGAGGCTACTTTATGAATTTCATGTGATATTTTACATTTAGTTTTGCACCAGAAATCTCATCCTGGCTTCATTTTCCACACCGGCTTTGTGATGTATAAACTGCACGTGGGCATGGTCACCCCCCCTCCCCATCTCTTGCAGCTTTCCTCTCCAGCTATGGCATGCGTTACGGCATCACATGCAGTTACAGTTTATATTCATATAATTCACACATAGGCTAATAGCAGCGTGAACATGCGATTTTCTAGATTTAAAAAAAATCTGGAAGATCAGATTTAGTTGTGAAAGTGGCCAGGGCAGTCTGTCTCTCCTCAGGGGAGTGAGGCATGATTTGGAAGCATTTTACGCATTGTAAGTTGTGCCGCATCTGTACATACCGTGTAGGAAACACCGAAGAGGTTATGCAGGTTGCATAATAAATGAATTAAATAATGAAATTGGATTAAAGAACTGGGCAGATTATGCAATCAGCGGAAACCCATAGTCTCTGTGGCCATGCAGCGCTGCGCTTTGCAGCGGAGCGGCCGCTGCCAATTGGTTGGCGCACATCACTGGGTCTCTATGCCAGCTATGAATCTAGGTCACATTAGTCCTGTGGGAGGGGGGATGAGGCGCACAACCGCCGCCGACTAGAAAGGCAGGCAGAATCAAAACCCCACCAAAATAAATCCTCGCCCCGCCATAACAAAGAAACGAGGCAGCCATGCAGAAATAGATGGTTGGCACACCGATAAAAGCTCCGCGCGACCTGAATAAATAGCATTTCACTTATCAAAACGTATACAATATTTTTAAGCCTATTGCATCACTGATCTGGACTGCTGAGACAACTGTTCTGTGGTTATTTAGGTGTGATTAAACCCTGCCTGTGTCCAGCTCTACTAAATAAAGATCTGTGAGGGGAGGTTCATGGTCAGAAGCACGGATCCTGTCCTACTTTGTGGCCTCTTGACTTTCTCGGGGTTTCCTGGCAGATGTAAGATGATAAAAGATGAGGGCCGTGCTTTGTTATTGTACTGTGGTTTGGAGCCAGCACAGAGGCGAATTACAGCATTTAGTAGGCCACGGGAGCACATGTGACTGGTGCAACACATGGACTGAGTCACTGTGCGTTTTTTTTTTCCTTTTCGAGAGATGGCCGTGTGCTCGTGGAACAAGGCTCTGGCTTGGACTCCGCCTTTCTGGCATGCTGCCCGATTTCTTCGAAGCCCCCCCCCTCTCAATCCTTCTTTTTCTTGGGAGGATAAAGTCAGACCCAGATTTGGAATTCAAGCAGACCCCACCCATGACCCTACAACCCTGCACCACGTGCCATACATTGCATTGCATTTTTCCCGTGGTGGTGGTGGGGTGGGGTGAGGGTGGGGGGCAACTGTTTCATCATTCCCCTTTTATTTTAGACCTGCTCCCATTTCCTGAAACGCTCCACAGAAACACGTGTGGGGGTTTGAACTCAGTCCACTGTTTCCAAAGCTCACTGCCACATTTAGACTCTTGCGGTGCCGGCCCTGTGGTTGTGTGAGCGAGTGCAACTTGGATTCTTTTACTGTGGTATCATTCCACAAGTGCCACAGAGACCTAGTGATGACACGTGAGAGAATATATGATAAATGGGAAAGAGTGATCTAGGTCAGGGAAATGTGTGCAGAGGAGTGGGGCTGCAACACACAGTAGGTTTACTTGCTTCAGTGGGATGTATTTGTATGTTTGAGCTCCAAATAAAATAGATGCATTGATTTATTGGCCATGTTCCTGTTGTTGTGGCTTTAAGCATCTCTGGGCACGTAAACCGGTGGTAATTTTGATGACAAAGAGAAGGTGAATGGAATGGATTACAGGCTGAGCTGTGAAGGAGAGTCACAACACCTTGTGGGTCGGTGTGATTCACGCTCACTCACATGGTTGAATATTGAGGGGTGCTACAGAGGGAGAGACAGACAAACACACAGAGGGAGAAAAGGAAAAAACTGAGAGCCACCACTGTGAGTTAATTAATCCCAAGAGTTCATTCATGTGTTAAGCTCATCCTGACTGTTGGAGAGATGTGCAATATACGCACTCGGCGACGTCAGTCACCCTCCTTTTGTTACAGAAGGCTGTTTTCTCACCATCTGCTTTTGGCCATGTCAAGCCACAGGTTCAGAGGAAGGGAGAGAAAGTTCGATATGATTGGCTGGCACTTCTGTTTCCCCCCTTTTTTGTTGCTATGGGTGACACATTCCTTCTATTGATGCAATACCAACACTGTCGCAATTGCCTCTGGTTTCCCCCCCTGCCCAGCTACAGTAGAATCTCATCTCCATCACTCTCTTTGTTTTAACTCTCCCTCATTGATTCCCTATATTTCTTTGTCTTCGCTCCACTTCCTCTCACCTCCGTCTATTTTTAGATAGTGCTCTAATTCTCTGCGCCTCCTTGTTCTTTTTTGTCTTTTTTTTCTGATCTCTCGCCCACTTCACCTCCCCTTAGCTCGGCTGACCTATATTCCAGCGAGCCGTACAGTGGAGGTAGCTAGACTTGGGCTTACAGAGTGCGGTGGTCCCCTGTTTCTGGGTCAGTGGGACATGCTGAGAAAAAGCCTCTCCCCTCACAGTCTTTCTCTCTCGTGCCCAGCAGCCACATGTCAAAGGCTCACTAGGATAACCTTAAACCATTCAGCCAAGAAAAGGGGAACAATTCCAGACAGTAGCGCCTTTACTTTCAAACATAAATATGGTGTGAATGTAATGTAGATTCCTATATTAGATCTGATTCTTTGGTAAGAAATTTAAAAAACTAAAAACTTGTTTTCCATTGTCTGCATTTTAGAGGTAAACCCTCCTTTTCGCAGAATCTGGGCTCAAACCCATATTCATTGTGAGGATACGCCTGTAGTTACATAATGGTGTCAGATCCTGAGGAAGAGCAGAGTATAACCAGTGCAAACACCTTGCCAGATTATGAGATTACAGATTCAGACAGTGTAATAGTGCTGTTTATGCAGTTTAGTGTGCAGAGTGCAGATGTTGAGTAACACACATTTACTGCAGCTGGTAAAAATGGATGGGATCTACTGTGACTCTATTATTATGGATACATTAAACACCAATACATATGTGAGGGGAGTCACTTTGCCAATCTGATTGTGTAAATTCATGAAAATCAAAGTGCACTTTTCTGTTTAATTCATTGGTGTTATGCCCTAATAATTACAACGCCATACTGGTTTTGACTGGAGGCACACCTGAGCTCTGAGTCACCCATCTCCATAGTTATGAGACTTCCGACCACCCTCGTGTTTTACCCAAATGTTAACAGGCCGTGTTATTCCTGCCCGTGTCCCGCCTCCTTTCTTTCCAGGGGCCCTTGACCTATATTTATCAATGCCCCACCTCCCAGCTGCCCCCACACCTCCAAATCTCTCATCCCATGTCTCAGCCTCTTTATCCTTGACCTGCAATGGCTGCTGCCTTTGTCTGCCTTATCTGCTCACTCTGCATCATTGATTTGGCATTGAGTTGTCTCGGCAAAGAATGCTGCCAAATTCCTCTGCGGATGAACGCAGCACGGGGGGGTAGCTGTGTTTCAGCAGTGTCTGCGGATGGGGTTTCTCAGTGGAAAAGCGGTGGGCTGTCCCTCATTTGTGAAATGTTCTTACAACAGATCCAGGGAACCCCACCAGCCCTGCCTCTGACTCACCCTTTTACTCTGTCTGGCCCAAATACTCATCAGGCAAACAAAAAGAGCTAATCCTTAGTCTAGTTTTGTGCTCTCAGCATGTGTTAGACTGATGCAATTTCTGTGGTGTTACACTGTTTATTTCATGTATGCACTTGCCTCAGTTGCCATACATGCCATTTCTAATTACCAGTCTTTTATTTTTGCATTCAGCTACCTCAAAAAATGTTAGCTCTGATATTTCTACATGTTTAAAACATTATATGGACGCCTTTATAACTACTGGGTGACAAGATGAAACGGGATCAGCCTTGAAATGAACTCAATGTCATTACATCACAAAAGTCAACATCAACACACCAGGCTAAGGGTCAGGGGTCATAGGCTGCAGACGCAGCAGATCAGTAGCGGGGCCAAAAGGTCAGACAGTGAGGTCTAGCGACCATTTATTGGTTGCCATGGGCAACACTGTCACAAAGCCAGACATGCCAGAACAGCAAAGGAAAGCTGTTCGGGTGTAGAAATGTGTCTTTGATCACAATGCATGCTTAAAAGAATAACACCATTAGGAGAAATGACAAACAAAATACCATAAAAGAAATAATTTCAAGTCTGATGTAAGAATGCATAATGGAGCACCAACAGTCCACATGGATTAACATATCTTTTTTTCTGTTTTTATCTCTGCAGCCTTTCATCTTGCAGTAAACTGCAGAGAGAAGCGAGACAGACAGAAAGAGCGAGAGTGAGGCTCCCCAAGAGACTGTCACGCTGAGGTAGACGGGCCGACCTACTTCCTGCTGTTTGCGTGGAGATCTAGGACACTTCTCCGCCAGCTTAGCTCAGTGTGCTGTTCTTATGCTAAGGAAATTTGTGCTTTTCAAGACTGGAATAGTCTGGACACTGAACCAAAAACCCTTCACGAGGATAAATGAGGGTTGCTAATGCTGAGCTCCAGCTGGTCTTCATGTTTTTGGCTAATTTGGACACTTGAGTTTCCTCTTGTCATAACTACACTGAACCTGCAATAAACAGACCAAGAAATTTGGGAGAAAACTTTCAAGGGTTGTTTTCATCACCACCCCCACCTCCCCTTGACCTCTGACCCCAGTTGCCCAAAAACATTTCAAACTGGCTGCCATTAGACAAGAATGGAAAATCTTACTTCAGCTCTCAAGACATTAAACAAAAACTCAGGGGATAACCTAAACTGCCTTGAGACCTTCAGTGGTTATGAAGAGTCTCTTTCTGTCCCAGGGAGTCCAGCTCGCGTGGGGCGCCTCGTCAAGCCCAAACCCAATATGAGCTGCAGGCGAAAGCGTGAGTTCATTTCTGATGAGAAGAAAGATGCCTCCTATTGGGAGAAACGCCGCAAAAACAATGAGGCCGCCAAGCGCTCCCGGGAGAAGCGACGTCTCAATGATATGGTTTTGGAGAACCGTGTCATTGCACTGAATGATGAGAATGTGAGGCTCAAGACAGAGCTGCTCCAGCTGAAGCTGCGCTTTGGCCTTATAAGCACAGCCTCCTACATTGAAAAGAGCCAGCAGATTGGTGGAGGCAACAACACAGGAAATGGAGGCTCACCCTCCTCCTCTTCTACTCAGTACTACTCCAGCGGTTACTCTAGCGGTTCTCAGGTGATGATGAACTCTGATTCCTCAGAAACAGAGCAGTCAGGACGCAGTGAGGGCCACAGGCAGCTGGTGAAATACTCCCCACGTGGCTCCCTCTCTGACATGTCCGACGGCTCCTCCAGGGACAGCCCTGAGCCAATTCCTTTTGAGATCAAACAGGAAGGTGACAGGCTTGAGATGGACATTGCCAATGGCACCACCACCCAGATCATGTTCAACATCCACCGTGGCCTGGCCTCTGTGCCCACTCACCACCAGATCCAGCAGCATTCTCAGGAGCTGGAGGCCGCGTATCACACCCAACAGCAGCAGCAGCAGCACCTTCACCAACAACAACAACCCCATCAGGAGTCTGTTACTGCTATCAACACTGTCAGCCAGCCTGCCCCTCACCCACCCGCTGCCCAGAGGAGCGTCATTCTGTATGGCTCCAGCAGTGCCTCTTATCCTGTGGATACCCTGACGAGGCCCCAGGACATTGATCTGCAGGCAGCCCAGAAGCAAAGCAGCGACAGCAGCCAGACGTGTGTCAGCCGACTGCCCCTGTCCATTACAGAGAGCTCCACAGAGACACTGGCTGAGGTGACAAAACAGCTGGAGAGGAAGACCTTAGACTCCCCTCCATATGAGCTCTCAGACAGCCATAATGAGGCTGGAGAGAGACAGGTGTACAGAGGTTGCCAACTCCCCCAGCAGCACCTGCAGCAGGAGCAGCAGCAGCAGCACCATCAAGAGAGCGATTCGTCTGCAGAGCTCCTCCACAAACCAGTGGAGGGGGTCAACCACTCCCACCTGTACCACCATCTCCAGCAGCCTCATCATTCATACCTCAGTGCCCAAGATGAGGAGCCACCTGTGCTTACCTACGAGGGCGGGCCCAGGAGAGAGGCTTACTACCAAGGCCAATCAAGCTTTTCTAGCAAGGACACCTCATCCAGTGATGGAGATCCCCGCAGCTCTGACAAAGAGGCCTCCACGGATGATGACGAGTCCCCCTCCTCATCATGCTCAGATATGGGCAGCTACCACCACCAACATCTTACCGGCCTCCACCAGCCTGCCTCACCTCCGCCCTCTTCCCAAGCCTGCCAGGGCCGGGATCTCCAGGGGGAGGTGAAGGGAACAGCGTTGCCTCACAAACTCAGACTCAAACACCGGGCCATGAGCACCGGCAGCAGTGGTGGCAACTGCTCCGGCCAGGAGTCCCCAACAACCCCTCCCTCTGCTACACCACCCCCCCTGCCCCAGCATCCCTACTTGTCCCTCACGCCACAGCAGAACATTAAACGAGAGAGCCAGGGTGGAGCCTGTAAACAGACGGCCTCAGGGGAGGGGGCCAGGAAGGACAGCGGGAAAAAGGAGACAGGTGGACGACGAAACAAGAGGCGAGATTAGGTGACATACACTTTTAGAACTCGTCACAACTTAAACAAAAGACATTTCTTCTCTAAGAACTACCCTGCCATCATGCCTTTGCCCTATAATCAAATCCCCCCCTCAAGCCCTTTGGACAGGAAGCTGGGCTTTTCTACCCCCCTACCCCCAATATCACCAAAAAGGCTGGACATCTTGTAGGGCTGTATCATATTTGTATATATTGTACAGATTTGTCATTTCTTACATCTTCTCCATACTTACAGAAGCACTTTTGTTTATGTGATGAGAGGAGGAATGGAACTGCCTACTTTTCTACTTTTGTCATCCAACAACATACAATATCAGCGTACATCAACATTTTGATCACTTACAAACAAGAATGTAGGAAAATGAAAAGTTTTAAGCTTTATCAGTACTATACATTTGGTACATATCTGACTGTAGACAAACATACACATGTATGGCTATCTGCCTTAATTAAAATCAAATGCAAACGTACACTGGGGACATTCCCTCGACCAAAGAAGCACCAACACCACCAACACTACAAATACTAAGTTCCATACCTCTTCCCAGACCCTACCTCTACCAACCCATACTCTCCCCAACCATCTCCATTATTTCACGAAAGATCGCCATCACCTTTATTTTTTAAGCACTTGGTTTGTATATTACTGTGTATATGAACATATGTATCTATTATAAATATATATATTTTACAAAGAAATTTGAATACAAATTCAACAAAAATGCGACGTACCTGCAATGGTTAAAGAGGGTTTTGAAAGTGACCATCCTATTATGAATCACAATTACTGTACAGCCACATTGTCCACTGTTGCTACAGGACCCATTCGAATTAAAACACCTCCCTCTTGATCGTTAAGCTTTAGCATTAATCATTTGTTAACACAGAAATGGCCGTCCAGTTTGGAGTGCCAACAGCACTGAATGGAGAACATGTTGTTTCCTGAGGAAAGGTCCTCATTAAAATGTTTGGATTTCTTAACCTTTAACCAGCCTTTACATATTCGGTGGAACTCACCAGCTGCAGGCTTTAAGCCTTTAGTTTATATGAGCTTTATCAACCATATCTTGTTGTTGTTCACTGGCCCAATGTATTTATTTCCCTCTTCTCCACTCGCCCATCACTGTAGAAAAGCCCACAGGAACATAGACGGACAATGTGTACAGACCTTTTTAGACACATACTGCAGTCTTGAGTTTGAACTCTAACGTCGGCATGGGATGCTTGGGGGCAAACACAGGAGGAGTTAAGTCACATTTACGTAAACACACCACAGTGCACTGAACAAGTTCCTCTTGTGTAACCTAAGAATAGAGCCCTCCATAGTTTATTGATGTGAAATGAGGTTTTGTAGTGTGACCAAGTATGGCCCTTGAGGCTCTTATTAGATCCCAGATAATTGAGTTATTGTGAAAGAAAAGCTAATGCGAAACCAAATTTCTCAAACCCTCCAATTGGTGCCAGCGTTGAAATTCCCCAACAACAACGTGAGCTTAAATTAATGAAGAAAAGGATGCCCCTTGTGTCCCATGTGACTCCATTATTCATTTCAGGGGTTATTCATCCCTTTCTCGTGGTAGTTCTGCTACTGGGCAGTGATGAATTGCCTGCACTGGATCCTTGTTTAACAAAAGTCTATGTACCATGTTTGGCTTTTTGGTGCTTGTGTATAAATGTAAAGCTCCCCCCCACCCTCGAACAACACTGTAATGTTTATTTCATTGGTTTTATATCCTCTTTTTTTCGTCAAGGTGTTGTTCTGTTTTTCCTCTATACTGTGTCTTTTCTCCTATTGACTGTGATGACATGTATTTGCCTCATTCCTCCTCCCCCCTCCCCCCTTTTTTCAGTGTGTATTAATCAGTACTGTTTGTGGTTTTGCTGATGGTTTTATGAAAAAGGACAAAAAAAAAAAAAAAAAGAAACAGGCAAAGATAGGGTGGTGTTTAGAGATGGGTGGTGGTTGGTCTGGTTGGTCATTACCATCGCTTCCTTTTGACATGAATATGTATGTAAAGACACTAATGTTCATTGTGGAAGATGGGAGCATTTCAAGATCGAAAAATAAAATAAAAAGAATGTTGACCCTATCAACATATCATGAAACGGGCCTGTTTTTCTCTGTTCTTTCGCCGGTGTTTGTGTGGTTTAGCACAATGTTTGGATGTTACACACACTTATTACTGAATTATCAACCGGCTTATTTCAGCCCACACAAAGCAAGACTAACACTGAACTAAGCAGCCATTTCAACCAGTTTAAGACTCTTTGGCTTTAGGCAGCAGTGACTGTGAACACAGCGATCACAGTCTGTGGCCAGCACATACAAGCCGGCAGTCTGGCTCGGCATCCTATCAACTACAATGATGTTCCATAAACCTTATGCCAGAACCGCCAGTTAGGTAATACATTACTCACTGATTGACATAACAGAATGAATCACCATCGGCAACCAAACAGAAACAATTAGGGCAATAAGGAATAATAACCAAACGTTTTAATCTTTCTTTTATATTCCTTGAGGACAGTTAACAGTTACTTGATACTATTATATAAAGACATGCACCTGTTTGTTATAGGGTTGTCTATTTGTTGTGCGTCAGACCTTTTTGACTTTTCTCAAAAACTTAAGATTTAGACAAAGGACAAGCTTTACAGGCACACCCTGTTTCCATTGCGCAGATATAGCCTTGTATAGAGCTTACATTCCCCATGGGCAACGCACTCTTTTTTAGCATCGGAGGCTAATCTGCAACGAGAGGAGCTTCGCAGTGACACACTTTGCCCGATGGGGCCGGCGAACTCCCTGGCAAGCTTGTCTGATGTAACACTGGCCTACTTCCACTAATAGACATGAGCTTAACGCATGAAAATACCGTCAAATGTTGCACTCAAGTTATGCAGAAACCATTGCACAGGTACACACACACACACACACACACACACACACACACTCCTCTGATTATAGATTCATGTTTAAACCTCTTTGATGTCTCATTACTTTTGACGTACTCCACATGACCTTGAGTGGACATTCAAAGGACTCTGTGAATAACAAGCTGGAAGTGAATAAAAATCACTCAGAGTTCTAAAATACATCTCTGCTCAAATATGATACATGACAGTGAGACACTACAAAGCCCAAGGATCACTTTTGTTTTAACAACTTGAACAGGTGCGCCCCCCCCCCGAAATCCAGAATATTTATAGCAGAGGAGCGACACAAACTGAACCATGTTTCAAACTAAACAGCCTATATCTGAGTCAGCTCTGCGTGATGTGCAGGACAAAGCCGGGGCAGAGACAGTCTGAGCCTCCAACTGCTGCTGCCAGCTCAACTGTCCCGCCAGCCTCCTGGCCAAGTCCCACTGCATTCTTTGTACTGACACAGAAAAGGCTGCTGTGTTATCAAAGTCCAGGCTCACAGGCTATATGCTACCATGTGTTAGGGTGTATACACCTTGTATATGAATAGTTAGATACTTGAAGTCAATATTAAATAATCATGAATGCAAAATGTAGAAATTAGTTACAGTCCATGTGCATTTCAATGCTAAATAGTATAATGTGAAATTGTAATGGTGTTATTACACAACTGCTCCCTACAAATGGGTGGATTATCCAATAAGCACATACAGTGCATCTTAAATAATCCATTTTTTTCTCTTTGTCTCCCCTCCTCTTATGAACCAAAATGGGGTCATGTTCATAACAACATAAAGGGCAAAGGGAGGAGCAGTGAAAAGTGGGCGGGGGGAAGTTAACCCAGTGCACTAACTTGATCTAAGCCTGCAAACAAAGCACCTCTTTGAGGCTGACGCATCAATGGCCTTCACAATGCTCTCAGTCACACACACACAGGCAAATACGTGCATGCACACACATACCGTACCAACGCACATTCCCTCACACACGTGCAAAAAGTAAAAAAAAAAAAAAAGAAGAAAAAAGCAGCACACAGATTGCCGTCCCTATAAGATTATGGCTTTTGTGGAGATGTTCAGTAAACATGGCATTCCTTACAACAGCCACCGTACGTAGCACCCATGGGATCGTACCAAGGTGACACTCCCTGCCAGGAACGGCAGAGCTCCGCTAGAATTTTGCTGCGTTCTCTGTTTTCCTGATCTGACTTGAACGGCTGCTGCACCGGAGCTTGCATAAACAGGTCAGGAGGAAAGTAGGTCAGTGCGCACGGAAGGGAGGAGAGAGGAAAAGAGAGAAGTAAAGAGAGGGAGTGGGAGTGCACCGGCGGATGGATGGATCGATGAAGGTTATGGCTGCGTCCGTGTCACTCTTGTTTGTCTCTGGCAGCAGAGATGCTCTTGGCAAACAGAGCAGAAACAGTGCTCTCGTGTTACCTGGTTCTCCTTTGCAGCCTGGGGAAAAGGGTTAGTGGAGCAGGAAAAGGGGGGGGGGGGGGTAGAAGGGTGAGAGAGCAGAATAGAAGTGAACAGAGAGGGGACCCCAGGACTGCAAAGATCTGGTTTGTTTCCAAGATGACACACTAGAAGCCTCTAACACATTTCTGGGGCAGGTTCCAGGATGCCTGCAAAGACAGCTCAGATTCAGGTAACAAGACTGAAGAATTCCCCTGCCTGCATACTGTAAAGTACAGCTGTGACCACAAAACTCACATCTCACACCTCTCATTACATACTGTAACAGGTGTACAGTGACTTACAATGTGGGCAAATAAGGAGCAAACTCAGGCAGAAGACCTGTGGACTTAAGTTTAAAGTGCTTTAATCACTGACCCCTTTCTTACCTGCACCAGTAAACATTATTCTATAGCTTCAAAGCAAACACACCTGTGCACACAAACGTGCATTGCATGTGCACGTGCTAACATACAGAGTGCATATGTGCAGTATGTGAAGTGATGATGCACACAGTTTCACCACACTGCTGCTGACATGACATACTTCTCTGCCATATAACAACCCTACAGGGACAATTCCCAACAGTTCACAGGCTGACACTGGAAGTTCTCATTACAAGGTCTCCTAAACTAAACTCACAGCACGCTGAATTAAACATTATCATTACATAAGCAGAACCAAGCAAAAAGCTGTGCGTTCTTGGAAAAGTATTCCAGCATTTGAAGCCAGTCAAAAGAACAGGCAAATGAAAAAGATCAAAAACATTTTCTGCTTACATAACTAGAATGTAGCTTGAGGCTCAGTACACATCTCAACCCTTGTTATATGAAGAGGTTACAGGCAGAGGGAGTGTTGTCTGATCAGAGGCGGCAACAATAAAGAGGTAAAAATGTGAAGGAAGAGCGACGAGAAGCAAAGTTAGAGGTGGATAAATACAGTCAAATGAAGAGAGGAAGGACAGAAAGTCACACTGAAAAAGCAGCAAAAATCTATTGAAGTTCTTTAAGCATGCAGTTTCAGTTTGAGATAAGCAAAGTGACAGCAAGCTCAGTTTTAGCAAAGAGCAGCAGTGAGAGATGAGGTGGGTGACGCATTAAATGCTCCGTGCGGTTGTTCACCCACATTCAAACTGGTCTGAGGCAGTTGGCGGAGTGAATAAGAGCTGGGACAGGGAGTGGCCTTGCCCCGATTTAGCTTTGGGCCCACTGTAGCCCCTCCACCCTCACCTCCCTTACCTCCCTTCACTGTCTTCATCATACTCTCTAGGTCATGCACACACTCACAAAAGTCCCCGATGACCTGCAGCCACAACTGCGTCTCCCCTCCAAAGTGCAAGTTGACTTAAAAAGTGATGTAAGAGGTACAGGCATGTCACAGACACAAGCTAAAGACTCTAAAGATTTTGAAGGTGTGTGTGTAACACCATGTGATAAGAAATGGGAACAGCCTGGAAACAGAAAAGAATAAAACATGACTCATCTAACAAGCAAGTTAATCCTCAACCCTTGATCCTCTTGTCACTACATTCATGAGACACATTTTAACAGCATCGTCAGTCTTAATATCTGGCGGGGAAAAAAAAACCTACCACCTACACCTGCAGTGCAGCGGGATCCCCATTGCTAGCCCTCCCCCTAAGCAAAGCAGAATGCAAATGCAGCAGTGGACCATGCTGCTGACTGGCACACCGCAGCCGGCCTGGGCGAGGGCTGTAACTGCAAAGCCAGCTCGTATTAGAGTGTAGGAGAAAGCAGTCCAGACAGAGAGCGAAAAAAAAGACAGGTGTATGAGCGTGAATCTGCAATAAGCTATAAGTAACAGAGTGAAACAGTCCAAGGGGGAGTCGGTGAGGAGGCAGATAATGAATGATGATGGACGCCCAGAGGGCACAGAGAGGGAGTGGGAAAACATTGCAGGGAGTTAAAACAAAGAGCCGACTGTGTCATTCGCCCCATGGGCTTCCTTCCTGTTGGGCCACAAGGCCACCAACTAACTGCAGCTAGAGGGGTGAAAAAAAAAAGAGAAAGATTTGCTCAGCATACCACCCCACCCAAAAATACACACAAACAGAAGCCCCACCTGCACCTCACTGCCAAACACTGGGTTAACTCACAGAAGTGATGTGGGGTGACACAAATACCACAAATTCTGTTGTCTGTGCATTCATCGCAGCTCTGGCGCACCCCCCACACACTTCCTCGAGAGCCACACTCACTGCAACACCGGATGCCACCACCCAGCGTGTCACTTTCTCAGGTGGAGGTGCCTGCACTCGTACAGCAGGACAGACCTGGCTGGGGTGGAGTGACACAGGCATACAGTCTGGAACTCCTCTGCGGATCGAGAGTTCATGGTATATCAGATGTTTTGAAAGAAGGTCAGTTGTGCAATACATATGCTTAACAAATGTAAAACATTTATAATCCAGTTACATCTCAAAGCCAGCTATCACAAACTGTCATTTCAAAGGCCAAGACAATAAATCAAAGAATGAAAAACATGTCGGTTGCCAGTAGTGGGGCAACATTGTTTCACCAAGATTACACAACTGCAATAACACTGAGCTCAAATAGATAAAGATAAAACTAAGTTGTTTTCCATTAACTGGTTCGCCTTGTATTTATTATACAATGGTCAGAATCATTGATTGTAAGTGTACATACAAGGCTCTTCTGAGAGGATGTTTGGGGCATTTATCTTACTTTAATGGTTTGCCATAGGGAACAAACAGCGATTAAGTAACTGAAAAGGAATGTGTTTAGATAGTGTGACAACGATAAGCCTTAATATGATTATTGCAAAATTCAGTGAACGAAAACAATGACATTGTTAACACTAGGCCTGCTAGAGGAGAGCGGACATATAATACAACAAGAGTCATAAAACGAAAGTGTGCTAATCTCATTTAAATATTGACTTGATGGCTATCAAAGGTTTTATGACACACAGTATAATGAACCTTTTACTGGTAATGTGTAATGAGTATTACAATACCACGGAAGCACACGGGTGTGCAAACAGATAAAATGTTTGTGTATTATCAAAAGGAGGAGAAGCCAGTGCCAAAGCCTTTCCTTCAACATGACACTTTTGAAGAACACAACACTTTGGTTGGGTTAAAGTCGGTTGTGGTATTTTTAGTTGTTTTGTGCTTTGTCTGCTATGAAAACACTGCTTCTTTTTCACACTGCATTCACAGAGGGCATATCTCAAGCCATTAGTGTTGTGGTGTAAGTTGGGAAGGTATTACACAATACAAGGCAACCTGCTGCCTGTAGTTATACTTGAGTAACATACGGCTGCCTGTGTAACTGTGGGATTCGGGCAGAGTGAGTGTGGAATGTTTGTTTTGATTTTAGAGGGCTCAGTCAGGGGCCCCCGGCCGGTACAGTGTGTGTGTGTGTGTGTGTGTGTGTGTGTGTGTGTGTGTGTGTGTGTGTGTGTGTATGGGGGTGGGTGCATGTCTATATGTGTGCATGTACGTGAGGGGAGGGTCAACTCACGGCAAATTACCCTCACTTGCCTTGCCTCTGTTTTTGTTTTCAATTCCCCATCCATGGCTAAAAATTAGGTCAACAGTCACATGTGATGCGTTTCTGCCAGAGGAGCAAAAGAGACAGAAAGAAAAAAGAAAAAACACGAGACATTCTTAACCTTTTTGACAGATATTTCTATGACAGTCTGTAACTAAGCTTGAAACTCAAAAGCTTAAAGCTTCATCAGCCATCTGTAGACTTTTTGAGGCCAAATCTTCTTCACCCAAAACAAAAATGTTTTTTTTTTTCTTTTCACCGAGCCTCACGGAAATGGCAGTTGGCCATGTGTTATGCGTACTGTTGACTTTGGAAGGGCTCCAGCCTTAGTGACCTTGTGGAAAGTCACAATCACAGGTGTTGTTGGTGTGTCTCTGCACAGGCTACACGTCTGATGTATTTAGAGAAAATGGGAGTGGCAGGAACAAGGAAACAAAGAGCAAAACATTAAGTATCGCAGAGATCAAATCTGAACGTGTTGTCCTGACATTCTTTAATGATGCATATTTGAGATCAGTATGTACAGACATCTTTCCTGAAAGAAGCTGCAGGAACAAAAGCAAATAACATGACATGCATGGCCCACATTTGCTGTTGTTTTTAAGATAGTCCACCATTGATTGTGTTTAACTCAAGGATTATTTGCTGTTGAGGCTGAATGGATGACGTCAACAAAGGACCAAAGAGAAAAAAAAGGGACAAGTTATAAAAGCAATGACCCAGCCTTGTTCCAAATTAAATATAAGCTAAATAAAATGGAATAAAAAAAAGTTATCCAAATGTTTACAGTTTATTCACATTTCTTTATGTCAGTCAGCCAATTCATTGGCATTGGCTATCACTCTCTAATCACAAAGAGCGACCACATCATGATCCCTCACTGGCCTCCCAACATACAAACATGTTTACTCAATGGAGCTACTGGATAATCCCAATGACCAAATTCCTATTTTGATTCACTTCATTCATTTAGCCTGAAATCATGTTCATGTCAGCCGATTTCTCTTTGGGAGGGGGCATTATTTTGTTCACTTTTGCCCTGACCAATCAGTGGTGAGTGATGTACATATGTCAGTTTCAGTTGACAATGTTGGAAGCTGCAATAGCCATTGCTAGTAGCACTTATCTTAACATTTTTCACTTTGATCAAAAAATTTAGGAGTTGTAATTCTTTAAGTCGACCTGTACAGCTGTGTCCATCTCATCCACGCTTATGGGCATTTTTTTGTTGCTATTTTTCATTCTATCTGCTAGCAAGCTAGCAAAGTAGAAAGATGATGTCCCCAAACTCAACTATTTCTCCAACCGCAGGAAAAACAGCTGTCAATGGGCACAACACCAGACCCATTTGAATCACTAAATCTGAGATGTGGGCAGTGATTTAGAGGTCTGGAACCAGGCTACAGGCTGGAAGCTCCTTAGCCAGGAAGTGATCATGTACTCTTGAAATCAAAACTGCAGTAGAAAAAAGGCTACAGGTCTACAGCCACACTAGCAGCTCTGTGAGGCTATTCTTAGGCAGCATGCTAATATATATATATATATATATATATTATGCTGATATTTAGCAGGTATAATCTTTACAATGTTCACTATCTTAGTTTATTGGTTAGCATGCTAACATTCGCTCATTAGTACTAAGCAAGGTATTTGGTCATAAACCCAAGGAACTTCTATCTTTTTGGGCACACTCTTAACATTTTGCCTTTTTCTTTGGACACATCTATCTCTGTTAATTTACCTGTGTTTCGTTTTGCTTCACCAATTAAAAAAAAGAAGAAAAACTGTTGTTGTTACATGCTAAAATGCTTTCTCAGGTAACCATCTGGTATAATCTTACATCTTGTGATGCCGGACAGCCATAATTTGAACCAAAAATAGGTATTAGTCAATCAGCCCTTTGTGGTTATGCATACAGCGCTAACGCCTCCACGCTAGCAAAATGTAGGTCAGCTCCTCCTACTTTCTTCAACACGGCCCGCGTTGCTCTTACCCTTCCACCAAATACGTTTCTAAGCAGCGGAGCCTGAAGTGAACCTGCGCGTCATAGCAAAACAGCTGAGGCCTGTGAGGCTGTGGGGTAACAGAGGGGTAAAGGGGTGCAGTAGAGGCACTTGATCAGGGGCAAAGAGGAGCTCCAGCAAAGGAGGGCATGCTTAAAATTCAAATGTGGCCCTCCTAACATGGCTCTGTCTCTTGGCGACCCCCCTCCTCCCTTTTTTCCTCCCTGACTTCTGAGGAAATCGTCTCTCTGCTCCAAGAATCCTGACCATATACAGCAGCCTGTGGGATCACAAACCAACAGACTAAACCGTAGTCACATGTCTCAGCTGGCTTCGATTCTGCCTCAACGACCGACTGCAGGAATGTCATGTCTCTGCTGCGACCCCTCTTAGGAGCGGCCGTTATCTATCAGCAGGTTCAGTTTCCCCCCGTTGTTAATGCGGTGCCATGACTGTTAGTCTATGTGTCAGAAACAAGGCCACCTTTTAAGGAGACAAAAACAAAGGTGGTATCTGATGTCTGGTACAGAAGGGGGTGGAGTCAGAAAAAGAGAGAGAGAAGGAGCAGATGATGGGCTGATTTTTATTCCCTCCTCAGACTGGAATGTGAGCAGAGACGCTGTTTGGGGCCCCCCGGCAGCAGCTGACTGCACCCGAGTGGGTGGGTGACTACAGGCTTCCGTTATGAGTCTGCTGTTCAGGGCAGTGTGTCACATACTGGGGGAAGCACATTTTCTCTCCATCACACCACTGGCAGACAGTGCTGCAGCCAAGCAGATTCACACAACAGGAAAGTTAAATCATAGGTTATGCATCAACAGCTGAGCAGTATCAAAATATTAAGGGGTAGGAGTAAGTCGCTGAGGTCATGTTGATGAGTCAAGATGTCGTTTATGATTTGAGGAGAATTAAAGTGCACATAAATGTAAGTGCAGTTGGATGCTGATAAAGTAGCTCACTATTTAACCTGTTTCCTGGCCCATTCAATGATTTGAAGATGTTTGGAAACAAAACCAAGTTAATACGGCACTGTCTTAGCACAATTTAAAACACAAATCTTCACATTTCAACCTGAAACCTGACCGGCACAGCAATAAAACAGGCGTTCCACACAGTGAAAAGGAGACGCGGTGGGAGGGGGAGGAGATAAACTTCCGAGAAAAGGGGTCTCCCAGAGAGATAAACAAAATATGATCTGAAAGCAGAGAAGCTAAACTGCATTCAGTGGCCTGTTACGCAACATGGTACAAAAAGAACCTTTTGTATTAGAGTGACAGCTCAGAACAGTGCTATCTAATCCACAGTGGCCAGAAGAGAGAGATGAGGCAACAATGCAAGAATTCAAAGAGGGTTGTTTACATTGTGTGTGACAGATTGTACAGTGGTTATATTTCCTGGCAAACAGGCAGACTGCTGGAGCATTACATGTTATGTACAACGTCTTTCAATTCACATGCATAGATAACACTGCGACCTCCATCTAGTGACACACATAGGCCTACACACACACAGTTTAGAGCCCTGTTGACATACATCTTTTGCTCACGTTGTCTGTTGCCTTCTCTCACATTGTTGTCAATCACACACATACACATCCACAGCTCCGGAGTGTGTCACAGTGTAACTGATGTTTCCTCTCACACACAATGCCACTGACGTTTCTCATCCAGTTCAATCCAGTTCATCACAAAGCAGCAAGCAACGGGCCTCAGGCAAGTGAGACCTGAGAGGATCATGAGTGGACATTCCGGAGAGCCTTGTGTAAGATTATTTCTGGGATCAGGTGTCAGAAGAAAAAAAAGCCGTTTCCTAACAGGATCAGAGGTCAAAGCGACATAACATCACTGGGAGACACACTGGCCAAACTCTTGCCCAAAAGAACAGAAACACTCACATACATAGTCTAACACAATCCACATACAAAATGTTTTAGTTTAGCGTATTGATCTTCTCATCTAACTCTCCTTTGACTATTCCTTTAATACGATACTCACTTAACATATGTATGTTGAGAGAGTTACTGGTCGCTGCACTCATTCCTTCTCTCTATACAGGCAGTGAAGCAATCACTGTGTAGCGCGTCTACACTGTAAGAAATGGGGGACAAAATTGTTCTGTGCAAAAACAAATTCTTAATCTCAGCCAAAGCTAACATGGGGCTTCAGTTAGACAAATCAGGTGGGTATCTTCATCCTGGTAATTGTGTGCATGTTTATTGACAGTGTTTTGTCTTGGCAATGCAACTACCAGGCCTTTTCCCCATCACCATGGCTCAGCATGGAAACATAAATAGGGAATTTCATATAAAGAGATGGTCATTTTGTAAGATACCCCCTTATTTTGGCTAACTTGTGTCATATGTGCTTTAGCTAAAAATTTAGAATGCATTCCCATTTCTTGAGTCTTAGCAGACGAGGATCTCTTCACGGCCACTATGGATTGGAGAAGTTTTTACAGCAACCAATAACTCCCTCAATGTATATTTGGCATTGGAGTATTGTAATAAATAGACTTGAAAACATCTGAACCTATCTGAACCTGAAAATAGTGTGCTTGCAATCCTTGTCACAGTTTGTGTTTGCCTATCAGTTGTGTGGAGTTCAGCCAAAAAGTGCTTTTCTTTCCTTAAGTTGTTTCATTTCAATACATACATAAATGCCTAGATGGGTAAAAAAAAGAAGTAAAGATTAGAGGAAAAAACTGTAAGAAATAATTCTGCAGCAGTGTAATGTTTCTCTCACCACCCTCAGATTGATCTTGCAACCCCTTGGGGGGGATCCCAATTATATACATTCTATGGTACCAGCCTACAGGTTGGACCCACTGGGTTAAGGCATACGATTAACAAGACTAAGTGTCTACAGCCATGCTAGCTGCTCTGTGAGTCTGTACTCAGGCACAGTGGTGCTTTGAGTTGAATGCTAATGTCAGTATGCTAACATGCTCAAAAATGTTAATATGCTGATGTTTAGCAGCTAATGTTTACCATGGTTATTATCATAGTTTAGCGTGTTAGCATGCTAACATTTTCACAAAACAAATAGTATAGCTACGGCTAATGGGAATGTCATTAGTTTAGCAAGTAGTGATAAACCAAAGAATTGGAACCAATGGTGGCGCTACATGAAAAGTTAAATGACCACAATAGTTTTTACAATTCATCCTGCGGGGAACATGAATGTCTGGACCAAATTTCATGGCAATCCATCCAATAGTTGTTGAGACATTTCGGTAAAACCCACAAATGACAACCTTCTGGTGGCTCTAGAGGAAAAGTCAGGATCACCAAAATAATCAAGATACATCTTCAGGGCACCATGGATATCTGTACCAGATTTCATGGCAATCCATCCAATAGTTGTTGAAACATTTCAGCCTTGACTGACCAACCTGTCAACAGGTCAACATTGCCACCTATAGAGCCATGCAGCTACCATGGCTAAAAATGATGTCACGTATATAATAAAAAAGTAAAAGAAAACTGAGAAAAACTGATTCATAAACCTAAAAATAAAAAGATCAGCATTATAAATAAGTTTAGATGTGAGTTTTTAAGGTGGTTGTGTTTAGGTATAACGTCAAATATGTTTAGGTAACAGAGCTTTTTGTTGTCCCTAACTATAGTGGGATCCACATGAACACATAATGGATGCAGGTGCAGAGACAGTGTCCTGTTGACTGACATGTTTCAGGATATGTTATCCCTCGCCACAGTGGCAATGGCTTCCTGCCACAGACAAAGAACTGGGCCATGAGCCTGGATTCCTCATAGGCCTCCATGTGGATCTGGTTTATTGTGCCAGCCAGGCACTAGCTCTCAGACAATGACGGGCCTTGTATCTCAGTCCATGTCTCTGTAGCTCACCATCGTTCTCTATCACATGCTCTTCTTCTTCTTCTACCCTTCTCTCTCAGTCTCTTGCTCCCTCTGATAAGTTTCCCCTCACAATCCTGGTCTAAAAAAGATACACGCTGTAACAACTGGTCATTGTTTGCACAGACATCTGCAAGACCTTGGAGCAGAGACGTGAGTCACTGTTTTGTAAGAGAAAGAAATGAGAACACAAAGTAATAATGAGGCTGCAAGGACTTCTTGTGAAATAAGTTAAATATCTCGTAATAGCTTGTTTGGTCATTTTGTTTTCGGTGGGTGTGTTATGCAAAAGGCCTTCACAGCTGAAGTATATAAAAGATGGGTGAAATGTCATCACATGAGGCTTAAGTTTGGATCAGTTTTAATGGAGTTATGGAGGATCATAAAGTAATCCATGAGATTTGTAATATTAACAATTTAGATAACCAAGAAACATTATCATTATCATAGCTTTTTTGTCTGACTTCCAATTACAGTAAAATCATATCTATCACACTTCATTAGATACATATATCGTTTTTAATGACATACCTCTCACTAGATATTTTAAGTTGACAATTCAAGTTGACCTCACGTGAAACTGGCAAACTTATCAAACTACATATAAAAGGATTAGTTGATTTGATTAACTAATTTTACACTGCACTGGTCCAACTGCAGCTCACTTCAAATGGGATGGCAGTCATCAGCTGATGATGTTCACATTGTCCTGGTCCTGGGCCTCTTGAGTGAACATAAAGCAATATTCCACTGTTCAGAGTCTGAAAAACATGAAATGCTTGCTTTATACAGAACACCACGTGAGACTAACAAACATGAATTTTAATATTTTTCAATGTGATGTGTACCAAGTCTATGTGAGAGTCCTCTTCCATTCTGCTCATAGATAGACATATCTAAACATATTTTTAGCCAATGAAAGTGCACACTTTCATTGAAATTTACTTTTCCCACCAAAAAGTCTTCGCTTAAGTTTGAATCAGCTTTAACTAATTATTATCTATAACAAATGTTATATATATATATAATATTTGATCATCTAGAAAGACTACTTCTGCATTTATGACTGTGGTTCGTACTTTCTCTGGCATCTTGGATGTAAACTAGAGCGAGGAAAATTACCAAAGGAGAACGCATGTCTCAGAGCTCGATCCTGTCCACAACTGGAATATAATCTGGAAACGTCACACAGGTTCATGTCCGTTATTAACAAAGAGGTTCGCTGCCATATTACGTTGCATATCACAAAACATTAGGATTCAGTCTCTTGTGCTTTTGCGCCTGAACATTCAGTCAAACATAGATGCCAGCTTGATAACCCATCATCATTTCCTCAAACATTCAGACAGATGTCTACAGCTTAAATAGCACTGTAGCAGATCCTCTGCTTTAGTTCAGTTATCTGGACCTCAGAAGATTGTCCTCTTCTCTAATGACGAAACATAAACAGAGAGAATCAGCGATAAACAGAGCCCACCTGTCCTGGTTCCTCGTTTCTCCTCTGTCTATGTGGCAAGTAAATCTTTTGCACCAAGGTCTTGCAGATATCTGTGCGAACAATGGCCACTTGTTATACGTATCATCTTTGTAACAACACGTAGGACCTTGGTGCACAGACGCAAGCCCTTGTTTTGTAAGGATAAGAAATAATAAAGTAGTAATGAGGGCAGAACGACTTTTTGATAAATTTGTAAAAACTGTTTTTGTCAGCTTAGACAACAATTTTATGGCAAGGTGAAGTTTTCAGTGGGTTTGTTATGCCTTCAAAGGCCTTCATTGGTAAAGTACATAAAAGATTGATGAAATGTCATCACTTCAACCCCATTTAAGTCCTGCCATTACCATGCAATCTGTATACTATCTGGATAAGGAAAAAGGCATGTTAATGCAAGCAGTAAATGCACGCAGAAAGCATTGCGATGTCCAACACTTTGGTTTAGGACCAAATACCTGCAAAACTACTGACATTCCCATGAGCCTCAGCTGTACTTTATGTTTAGTACTACTTAGCTAATGTTACCATGCTAACATGTTAAACTGAAAGATGGTCAACATTAAACCTGATAAACATCAGCAAGTTAGCATTGTCATTGAGAGCATGTTAGCACGGTGTTGTTAGCACCGCTGGGCACTGACAGTGGGGACTCCTTTGGACTGGGCTCGTAGTTCATTCTGAACAGTAAACTGTATTACTTTACTTTATTATAGATAATACCTATAATCGGCCAATATCCACCATTAATAATAATCTTCCTAGGTCAAACTGTTCCTTAAAGTCATTTATAGAGTCAACAGCTAAGGAGCAGACACACACACACACACACACATTCACACACACCCAAGCTTTATGTGGAGCTATGTACTTACCGTCACTTGTTACAATGACCTTGTTACATTTTCTGACTATTTTATTTTCAGTTTCACTTTATTAACATTATTTATGAGTGGTAGTAACTAGATACCTATAACCACAATGGTTACTAATACCCACTCTGACTCTGTCAGACAGAAAGACAGTTTATAATGGACTCTTGACTCAACACCCTCTTCCGGGGGTGGGCAATATGGACAATATGATGTCAGAATAATTGCATCATCAATATGTCACAACGTTTACAACCTTCACGTATGTTTTATGTTTTATAAGAACAATATCCAATAGTTTTTAATAAATATTTGTTGGAATTTAAGTTACTAAGATTTTACTCCTGCTCTAGTTTCTTCAATGAACAAATGAATCACTGCACGAACTCACCCACCCACACACACACACACACACACAGGAGAAAGCACACACCCCAAGAATTTATAAATGATCAATTCAGGGTCTAATCTTAATAAAGCAACAAACATGTATACAAATATCAGGAGTGGCAGTATCACCAGCACACAAACAGTACACGCGCACACACTGCAATCTTACGGCCCCTTAAACTTCTGGGAAAGAAACACCAAATGTGCGTGGGCTTGCTTTAGTACCACGTGAGTTGTTGGTTAAGTAGGTCAGTCAGTAAGTCAGGAGTGGCAGGGAAGGAGTGCACAAACACAGGCTAACTCCCTTACCTCATACAGTGGATTAGTGTCAACAGGCCCATCCATCTGTCTCGAGCCGTCCTGGTTCAAGTGACCGTAAAGGGAGCAGTGGGGGCTCGTATTCCTGCCCTCCTATTTGCCCCTGTAAAGCCACACAACCACACACACCTGTAAGCAATGCACACGAACCGAACACCCAAGTGTGTAGCTACTTATACACACGAGAATGTACATACACACACACACACACACACGGGTCTACAGCACACTGAGTCAGGCCAGTAAGGTTACACCTGTAGCCCTCAATGCTGAATTAGTGCAAACAGCCGGCAGACAAAAGGAGTACCTGTTTCTTGTATAGAGTGTCAAAGGACGAACTGACGTGAGAGACAACAACAAAAGAGAAGGGGGGCGGGGGGCTTCCTTGTGCAATAACCTCATAAACTACCCTTCAAGCTGACTGCTGACAAACATACAGGAAGTGTCCAATTGCAACGTCTCTGGTTAAGCCAGTAAAATGATAAAAGCAATGAGGTCGTTCTCTGGTTTAAATGGGTGTATTTTTATTTTTAAAACTGATTTTGATGATTTATTAAGTGATTTTTTTTTACCACTTGGTGGTAGCAGAAACAAGCTGTACACAAAAATGAACCCCTTTAAGTTGATATGGTGTGCCAGATACAGAGCAACATTAGGTTTCATGTGCAGTTGTGTTTCTGGCGACCTGATGAATGTACGTCTAATATTCATTTCATTTTGAGCTCTCTTTTGGTCTCCACCAACTCTTTAGCTGCTAAATGCTCCACTATGTTCACCAGCTAGTTGCTAACTGTGTCTTCTATTTAGTGCTGGGCAGGCAGCGTACACTGGGTTTTTTTAGAGCTTTTTCACCGTAAACAGCTGCCTCCTGAAAACACTGATGACAGCCGTGAGAGTGAACCACAACAGTAAAGTTGCAGGCCATAAAACCAAAACAATGAACAAAAGGACTACACTATAAAGCTCCGCAGAGCTGAGGGAAACCGCAGAGTCGGGCTTATTTCTCTGTGGGTTTCTCACTATGAGCAAACCCTTTCACATACAAGTAGTCATGTGGGCCATTGTTAATATAAAAATATTGATAATAACCGCTTTCAAAGCATGCTTGGAACACTACAGTAATGATAAATATGGCTGAATGGACCAGCAAGTCCAACCTATATTATGAAACTATACCCAAAAAGACTTTAAACTTGTTTGTTTTTCATTCAGAATTTTTTGATGGTACCACTTTGTAAGAGGACACCCTTTATAAACACATTTGTAAATAATGGCTTTATTATGGTTAATAAATCATTTACTAAAGCTAGATCAGTAGATCATGCCAATAGGAACAACTTTTGAGTTGACAAGTTGTGGAAAACCCCTTTGGCTAATTGGACCATATGAACACTGAACTTATGGAAAAAGGGCTGAAGAGGATCTGGACCAAAATCCAGTTATTAACAACTTATTAAGCATTTATTTAGAGCTGCAACGATTAGTTAAAATGGCAAAAATTCACAGCTTCCAGCTTCTCAAATGTGAATATTATCTGGGTTTCTTATCCTCCTGTGATTGTAAACTGACTATCTTTGGGTTTTAAACTGGACATTTGAAGACGTCACCTTGGAATTGAGAAAATAATCGGTAGATTAAACAAATATGGAACTAACTGTTAGTTGCAGCTGTACATTTATTCATGGTTAACCAACATTTACAACTGCATTATTATCAAACAGAAAGGATAAACACTGGCCAAAAGTATTTTTCACAACCTGTCAACCCAAAATTTGTTTTTAATAATTTCTTACAATTGATGTATAAACCTATAGTAAATGATTTAGTGGCCGTTAATAAAGCCATTAGATTACATCATTATAAACCCTTTATAAAGTGTACCTTATTAGAAAGTAGTACCGATGTATTATCACTGTTACGTTGTCTGACAAAGTCAGATGGTTAATTTTTTCAACATCAACAATAACATGACTTGAATCACAGACTAAAGAAGTGTTTCAAGGTTTCAGGTTTGAACTGAGCAGATGTTACGCCATGTTTGGAATAACCTGCTGAAACCCTGTTAGCTGCCTGTGGAGATGTTTATTCAATGGTGCACTGAGCAGCGCTGAGGCTCACTGGCTGGCAGGAAAAGCTGAAGCATACTGGAGTGGTCGCTGACAGTAAAAAAACAGCAGATAAGATAAGAGAAGCAAATAAAGAAGAAGAAGAAATAAAGTCTGAAAACTGCACATAAAAGTCAGAGAGCTTTGAGACTGAGAGATAGAAGTAAAGAGGCAGACCTGTGACAGCAGAGGAGTCAGTTTACATTAAGGGCCTCCCTGCTCCTCCCCGCCACTCAATCCTTCCTCCTCTAATCCAAACACCTGGAGGGGGAGGGAGGGGAGGAGGGTGAACAGCAGGCCCCATGTGAGCGGTTGCTCACATGCAGTCGGTAAGCAACGTGTTACAGTAACACCTTTACTGGGGCCAAGGCGGGCAGTTACATAAAGTGCGCACACACACACACACACACACACACACTGTAGACAAGGAAACTGTGCCAAGGGCATGGGATGGTCGGGTTAGCAGGTGGGTATAGGAGCCAATTGAAACGGTGGGGATTTATATTATCAGCTGTTGTTTGTGTTTGCCGTTTCACTGCCTGCATGCTGTGTTAATGTGTGCCACCACAAGCTCCACCACTGTTAACACACCAAGTCGGCTGCCAAAGCAACTTAGCGTGTGAGCGGTTTACATTCAACAGGTTAACAGGAAGTGAGGTGGTTGCAGAGGAGGTGACATATTCTCAAGTGCAATTACAGGAATTGAGCAGCAATAAAAAAATTAAAAAAAACACTGAAACATATTTTTAGAAAATAACTTGTGTCAGGGTTTCACGTTGCAGTCCAAGGTTGTATCTTGCTATGACTGACACACGTGGAGTGACAGAGTTCAGGGAGACGGAAGAAATGGAAGAAACTAGACCAGAGTTAAACACAAGTGAGAAAGATGCGTTAAGCTGGGATTTCACTTAAGAGTATGTGGGGCACTGAACCTGTAACACCAGGTTTTTCAGACCCTCTCATAATGCTGGCGCTGACAATTAACAGTAGGCCATGTTAGTTCAAACACTTCACTGCTGAGTGACCTTCAGCCGTGATCAAATAAATGCTAGTCTTTGTTACAGTCTGGGAACTTAGTAGAACATTTTGTGTTTTACACCAGGAAAGTAGCTACTAGTGTCATGTGCATGAGCTGGGTGAGAGGCTTCCCAAATTTCGTTTGACCTTCAATCCTGTCCACACTCACCCAGTTTTCTAAGAAACCCTCCCGCTTCCAAAAATTTCCCCACTGGAATTCGTGGCAAATGTTTTTTCAGCTCTTAAGCAACTCCTGCTCAGACAGCTCCTTATTAATAGCAGCTATGATGAGCAGTTGGGACATGTTTACATTTAGCTCGAGCAAGACTCTGCCTTGAGTTGCAACAGAGGCGATGAAAATCCTCCAGCAGCAGGATAAACCATACTTTATCTGGACAGAAAGCAGTAAAAAATAAATAACTGCATGAAGGAAAATATTGGGTAGATGAGTCATGTGAAAAAAGCAGCTCATCTCCTGCTTGTTCAGCTTGTTGTTTTTCAAAAGAAACTAGGTTATCGGGAGGTACTTAAATAAATCAGGGAATAAAAATGGTTGCCATTGTCTGTGAAGCAACGGGCAGAGCTGAGGAAATGGGTGGGTTCTTGGTAAAAGGGTTAAAAAAAAAAAGGCTCAAAGAAACAGTGGGAGAGAGAGAGGGAGAGGAAGGGTGAAGGACAGCACGTGAAGGCAGGGAGTGTGTTGTCTGAGAGCCATGTGCTTGGACAAGGCGTGTAAGTGAATGAAGCCGCTCACGTCACCGTATGACTCATGCAGGACGAGGCTGGCGCTCCACACATCTCCATTCATGTACACCGCAGACACACATAAATCCATCCATAAAGGTAATGTGTGCAAGTACGCCAACTGTCTAAAAATAGACAAGCACACACAGGCACATACAATACACAGACACACACGCACACACACACACACACACACACACACGCAAAAACAATGAACACCACAAACACACACACTAACCAGAGAAGCCAGGAAAATATGGGAAAGACTAACCTCTCCTCCGAGTGCATGAGGAAATAATGGTAGGAAGCGTGTTTAAGTCTCTCCTGATTGGCCAAAATTTGGAAGAGGCATCTCAGAGAAAAGTCAATCAGGTCGCCACAGAGCTGAAAACTGGCACACTTCAGGACAGGAGCTCTTCTAACTGGATAAAAATGTACGTCTGCAAAGAAAAATAAGTAATAATTCAAAATTTTAAAAGGAAATATGACACTGACCTAAATGTTCTCATTGACTCCAGGTTCTTTTGCCCATATGCCATAACACTGACTCAGAAATGAGCAGCAATATACAGTGGTATGTGATATATGAATGAAGTGTCATACACCTAAAAGGTGCCCAACCCAAAGGTGGGCCTACAAGTAACTACTTACATTACCTACAGAGACAAGAGAAAACAAAAGGAAAGCAAGCCAATGCATGGCACTGTATACATACAGTATGCTACAAACACATTATATCAAATATAAGATTAATCATTTAAACATACAACGCTCTCATACATTTATAGTAAGCATTTAAATGTTCTCAGTTTTCTTAGTATTTCTTCTGACCATTTTTTAAATAATATTCCAAAACCAGAGACTTAAAATAACTAAAACCACAATGCAACTTATTTCTAAATATATACTGTAAACCAAATTTAGAAAGTCAGAAAGTCTGAGCCCCAATACCTGCTGGATCAATTTCAACTATTAAATCATTTATACAGAGCGCAAACAGCGTAGGGGAGAGCACATCCCTTATAGCACACAGAGACAGCTTAAGAAAATTTCTCACTGATAGCAGATTTCAATAGTTTGAAGCCAAGAAGATCATGATTTATACTACTGAAAGCCTTCTTCTAAGTATAAGGATGGGAGAAGCTCAGCAATCAAGGGAGTCATAAAAGCATGAAGAGAGAAGCAGCAGCACCTCGTCATAGTGATATAAATGTATAAATCATGTGATTAAAATCTTCCCAAAATAGAGCAATATAACTGTACCAGCTCCAGACACGAGCTTCATGAGTGTGACAAGCGAGTTGCTTTGTGGCAACACTGGTCATGGCGAGGAAAAGGTTAACAATCCTGATCAACGTCTTACATTGATTTCAGAGGTGAGGGTGGAAAGCCATGCAAGGCTCATGTGGGCGGCAAAACATCTGTGTGTGAGTTTTAATCTGCATGCAAATGCATAAATGTCTGCAGTGAAGTGGGGAGTCATATTTAGATCTTCATGCATATGCATGAGCGTGTGTGCACATATGGCTCAACCAAACTGCACCCTGCCAAGAATATCTAGGGGTGCATGAGTGCAAACAGGCACGACTGTCACTCATGGTGATTCAATGTTTGTATACACAGTGTGCATTTTTCACGTGGGTTATTCTCAACACCTCCCGGCTCACGCTTCCTCTTCTGAGAATGGGGAACAATGTTTATCAACAGTGTGCAGAGCCGCACATGCACACAGGGCCTCCACCTGGCTTTGTTAAAGCTTTTACAGCCACTAGCACATGTGTAACATCTGTAGATGTTTGAAAACATGGCAGTAACTCACAGACCTCGACACACATGTAATGTCACACAAACACAAGCACCCCCTTTCCTCTTGCTCCGAGCTGTAAAAACAGCTGAATGCCTTTCCCCAGGTGAGGCAGGGGGCAGCAGTCTGTTGTCAGCTTTACAAGGTCAACTCGGGCAGAGATCAGAGGAAAGTGTTGCCTAACATTTTCATAACTTCCACACCCTTACATGTGCCTGCAATCTGTGTGGTTATGAAACAGCCAAAACTAAACCACAGGGGTGTTTTTTGAAAGGTACAGCATGAAGGCAGTGTTCTCACATGCTGACCTTCATCCTGGTGTGAGAACGAATGAAGGAACATGAGCTCTGATAGAAAAGCTACTAACAATGCCAGTAAAACATCCTCACACAGCTTTGTTTTACTATGGAGTGTATATGCTACACTTCCTTACCCAACACACAGGATCTGATGTCATCACGCCTTGTGCAAACAATGCCTTGGAAGTTACGGCTGAGTGTAAAAGCTAAAGGGAATACACTGAGCCTTTAGATTTAGACAAGGCAAACTGATATCAATATTCCATAAGCCTATGACGATCTTACTATTACATTTATGAGGAAACAAAATGCTCAACAGGCCAGAGACTGTGTGGAAATGACTTCTGACTTTGCCACAAGTCACTTTAAGAATGCAAGCAGCCGTGAACCGAAAACATCTCAGACTTCCTCAAACACTCTTGGGTCAACAGAGGTGACGACCATCGATTTTATTGACAGCTAAACTCTGTGTCTCATCAATCCTCATTAAAGACCTGCTATGCCGATTTCCTGAGCAAATCCAGATAAGACCTTGAACGCCTCGTGAGGCCTGCGGAGCACTGGCCCCGAAGGCAGATAAATACCATTTTGGATCTCTCAGGGCTAAAGGGCAGTATTGATACCATGTGCACTTCCGTGGCTACATGCAGCTCTCACACACACACGCACATGCGCACACACACACACACACACACACAGCCAAGCTCACGGCCGGACATCACAGGTATACATAATACATGAGAAAGTATGAGATGAGGGGCAGTGTCCTGTTTCTCCTCTAGAACTGCTGACCTGTGCATCCCCCCTCCTCTCTCTCTCACACACACGCGCACACACACATAAACACACATCATAAGGCAAGTGCTCATCTGTATCCCTCTGCTGAGTGTGCGTCTACTGCAGCCAAGTGCACTGAATGGGTAGATGGGCCAGGAGCACTCAAATAGAGGACAGTCTCTTCACAGAAACCCCCCTACTGCACTGCTCATCTGATCGGGTGAGCAGCTGCTAGACTCGGCCCATGGAGATGTTATTATGTATTATGGTAGTATAAGACATTATGAAATCACCTCCATTCAAGGCCAGCTTCACATTCAGGTTTGATGGAATGAAGTGGTGGAGCAAATGATGCCATGAGGGGTTTCACCTGATGTTGTTGCACTATCAAAACATCTACATGCAAAATACCTCTGTAGTGTTGAAGAGCCACAACAGCCCCTTACTGCCGAACATATAAGGGAACCAAATGTGCTCAGGCTCAGCAGAGTAAGCCACTACTGCCAAGATGCTACTGCACCCGCGTGGCGTCTCGGTGTCAATACAGTTTACTAGTAAATTAGCTCACCAGTGGTTGAGAGCATACAGCTCTCTGACGCCATCTAGTTGCGGACATTTCGACGTCTTTTACTGTCGAGGGTTTTGTAGACATGAGTGAACTATTGTGGCCGCTGTCTGCTAGTTAGCAGTGCTAACACCTTAGTTTTACCTTTGGTGAGCAGCAGTCTCCTCCTGCGTGTCTGGCTCGAGGGCATCAATAAGTCGTTACCGGTAAGGACAACGCGTTGTAGAAACATTTACTCTATCAGGTAAATTTAGGTGTAAGTTCATTACACCTAAATGTAGACGCTGTTGTATTTTTAGGTGTTTCAAAGCGCAAAAGAAAAAGTATCGAGCTGTAGCAAAACGGGGATGTACCACGCACGAGTGACTGCAGGGGTCAGTGACGTCACGCGAAGCAGGAAAACAAAACCGGAAATTAAAACGTTTCAGTCTATGAAGCATCTCCTATGGGAGTTGTATGTATTATTAGTTTAATAGTATTATTACTCACCAACGAAATGTCTTCATTTTTTTATGTTTTTCTCAGCTGAATCTATCTTAATGTATTTTTATATACCATATTCTATTGTCTCTGTGTAAATGTTTTATGTCTCTTATGTAGAGTATGTTCATTCTACATTGTGGAAATTGTATAATTGTAATGAATGATTGTCTTACAGTTTGTAAATTAGAATTTTCTACAATAAAAAAGCAATTCCTATGGGACTTGTTCTTCTCAGTTGTTCAGTAAAAAAAAGGGGGGGGGGCGTACTGGCAAAGTTAACAGGACTTCCTGGAGTTAGCCTAAGGAAATGTAAGTCTGTTTAGTAAATAAAAGCAGACACATAGAAGGTTATTCACTCTCAGAATAGACTCAACCCTTCAGGAAAATTCTTGTTTGCAGTTCTGTTTTTTAAAATGTAGAAAAAAGTTTGGTTGACTCCCAACAATTATTGGATCAAGATTAAGGAAGTTCACTTTAACATTCTTCATAATATATCCTTGTAAATCCCATTCAGCAAATTTTACTGACTTATCCGATATTTTTGTGTTCTGTTTGAAACTGTTATTCATCTTCTTTTTGATATGGTGTTACTCGTTTTTATGGAATGAATCAAGGCACTTTATTTTTGATCAAATGTATGGTACGGGTTCAACTTGTGATATAATGTTACTTTAGAAAAGACAAGATTATTGTTTAATCTCTCCATATTATTAACTTATTTGAATTCATGCTGTTTAGTGATAAAATACGCCTCAAATTTCAAATACAGGGTATGAGATCCATTGAAAACAAACCAAAGAAGAAGAAGGAAGAAGGCTGTGTGATGGTAGAAAGACCAGGAAAAAGCTAGAAAGTGAACCTTGAGTTACAATATTTTACCACAAAAATAACATATACTGTATTTCTTAATGTTTTAATGATTACTTCTGTATATAAACCCTGCACTTTCTGTATGTACACCCTGCACTCTGTATTTCAGTTATTGATTTATTTAATTTTTAAATATATATGTTTTATTTTCTATTTTTTGTACCTTTGGTGTACAATTAATTTATATCATGTTCTATGTTGCCTATACTGAGTAAATGTAGACATAGACAAATACATTTTATATTACATAATAGAAAAAATAAAAGAATTGTTAAGTCAACATAAAAAAGGATGGAGAAAAAAAACTTATTCTTGCCCCACCAACACCAATTCCTTTATAACTTATAACTTTATAACAATTCACAAAGGAAACACTTTTCCCATAACTGGCTACATTAGGCTTAATAGATAATAATAAACAAATCAGACAAATAGGACTGTAAAAGTGTTTATTATGACATTGTCAATACAGTGTGGAAATACATATAAAATCCTGGATTTTTATTTCTCTTTGTTTTACAACTGTGACATTCTCTTCATTAATCACAAGAGCGAACAAAAAGCATTTTTTTAATCAGCCAAGAAATACTATCAATACTAATTGCCAAGAGAGAGGATACTGCAGAGTGTGAGGAGAAGTGTTTACTCAAAACCTCAGATCTGTAGAGACCATGCGGGTAGATGAGGGAGACGTCTGGTCCTTTCCTCGACAGCCATGTTTGGCCTTGAGCAAGGCTCTCGACTTCCGAGTGATAAAACTTGTGATTTTTCTAAGTGTGTCTGTTCATTGTGTAGCTCACCCTCTTCGCAAATACTCCCTGCAGCTTTAACTGGAGGAAAATATGATCATTATCAACGATCTCACTAGAGTCTTGGCGTCGATTGACGTCATTGAAATGATTACATCTAAACTCCTCCTTAAGCTTTAAATCAAGCCATTTAAGCACCAGTTCCATCCAGGCTTCACAAGTCTGAACCTAGTTTGTTAAATACAATTAAAAAAAAACTTTCATTAACATTTTAAATATTCTCAGTATTCATCAGAAAATAAGACATCTCTCAAATTACAACCTCACTAATCAAAGCACTTTCAAAATAAACTTTGTTTTGATTTTTTCCTACCGGTTGAGAGACAACTTAAAGCCACCTAGTGAGTCGTCACAATGTGTTAATCAAATATCAATCAACAGTGGGACCAGAGTGAAAATAAATACAAAACATTAGAAAAAAAACTTAGTGAGTCATAGCACAAACACAACACTTCACCCATATCTCTCATGTCTTATCTAGATACGGTAGTCATTTGCATGTGTACATCCTGGCCCGTCCATCAAAGTCTCTTCTGCTGCCATGGTTACCCAGGTTCAGGAATGCCATCCTTCCAGTCGGGGCAGCCAGCCACACACGACGAGTATCACAGCAACACCGGAGGAGCCGGGCTGAAACTCGCTGGGAACGCAGTGATCCCTGGTGAGAACGTCCCCACCCACTCCTCAGATGGCACTGTCGCAGCAACACATCAGCACCGCGGGCTGTCTCCTCTCGAGTGGCTGACAACCTGCTGACGGGCCCCAGGAGTTCATTACCGACTGCACGCCCTTCATACAGCATCTGACCCCCCTATTCCCTTTTTAACACGCAGGTTATTAATGGCGCCCAGCTGCGTTGGGAAATGGCCAGGCATTTGTGAATGTTCATGTATAAATAGGTCACCGATGTAGGCACGTGTTGCTCTCTGGGGGGAGTGGGTTTCTGTGTGTTTGTCTTCATGTCCATACAGTCATTGGAAGTGACATCTAGCAGCAGTCTCAGAGCTAAAAATCAATCAGTGTCCAAGCACTTAAAACCATGTGAGCATTACCAACTCACCTCTGGGAAAAAGTCAAGGAATGGGTACATTTTTTTTTTTAGGATTCATACCAAGGTTATTCCAACAGGAAGTAAAAGCCAGTCTGATCCAGAAGTTTTTTTAAGCGCCATCAATTGCTCTTGTTGAGGTGAGGATTCTTCTTCATAAAGTGCTTTTGCATCATCTTGTCATTTACCATAAAAACGTTACATTTTCACCTCTTTGGCATCCCAAAAAAAAGGATGGACCATCATGGAGGATATACTTTTCTTATAAAACAACTTTTAAAAATAAAGACCATCTTCCAGGAGCGTCCCATGAGCTCAGTTCATCTTCCAGGGGTAGAATTTGTAGACCAGAGGTGCTACTTTGTGTGCCGTCCAAGGCTCGCTGTGGCTCTCAGTGGTTTCTTCTGGCCTTTGTGGTATTGCCGCAAAACAAAGTCAAAGTTTGCAGTTGTGGACATAGCATAGAAGACGTTTGCTTTGTCTGGTATGAGCAACTCTGAAAACAGAAAAACAAGATAAATCGTCAAAAAGGGGTATTTTTCTTTTCCTTTTTTTTCAGCTCTATTTCAACATTTCTTTTGATAGCAGAGTCATTTTGTTCTGACCTCTTTCCTGGGAGATGACCTGTGTCAGGGTGAAGTCCCGCCAGTTCATGTGCTCAAGGTGATGCTTCTCCAATGCCCTTTGAATCACCTGTGCAGTTTTGTCCTGGCTGGTCAACTGCGAAAGACAAAGAATCATAATTTCTATTTAAACACACTTTAATGAAGTCAAATGCAACATTGGACTTTGCGCATTAATCAGCTGGACAGAAAAAGAATCAGCAACCATTTTGATAATCGATTACAGTAATTGTTCCAGCCATTTTTCAAGCAAAACCTCTGTTTTGCTGCTTTTCTCTGTTTTATATCGTTGTAAACTGAATATCTTTGGCTTTTAGACTGTTGGCTGGACCGAAAAAAGCTATCTGATACCTTTGACTCTGAAGAGCATAAAGAGCATTTTTGCACACTTTTATGACATTTCATAGACAAAATAAGAAAAAATAATTGGCAGATTAATCGATAATGAAAATAATCATTAGTTGCAGCCCTATTGAAAATGTTACTTAAGTAAAAGTACACAAGTATTATCAACAAAATGTACCAATAAGTAGAAATAGTATCAAAAGTAAAAACCTGATGTAGAAAAATGCCCGCTTTGAGTGGTATACTATTATATACTGTATGTTATTAGATTATTACTTTGTGTAAGTATTTTAATATTGTTGTTGGTGGAGGTGGAGGTACATTTAACTATCTAATATACAGTTGGGTAGTTTAATCTTTAACCATGTATTGTATTTTATAAACTTATATGTTGTGTATGTACAATCTTCATTTGTAAAGTAATTAGCAACTATAGCTGTCAGGTAAATGTAGTGGAGTCAAAAGTACAATATTTCTCTCTGAAAGTATAAAGTAGCATAAAGTGGATATACTCATGTAAAGTACAAGTACCTCAAATACTTAAGCAAAGCACTTGAGTAAATGTACTTAGTCCACCACTGTAGTAGCATATATACAGTTCAACACACAAGTAATTCACTCCGTCATACTAAATATCTATCTGTGGATATGAAAAACAACACAAAGTAGTGAAGATCTAATATTTTGAAATCAGTACTGGAGGATAAACTCACCAGGATGCTTTTGTACATGTTGCCGTTGTTCTGGCCCAGGTCCACGCTCACCCTGACTATACAGGAGTCAGCCACCTGGCGGTTATACACAGGCAGGGAGGTCATGGACACGGAGCGCTTGTGGTGGGAGGCCAGAGGGGGCTTCAGCCGAGCCCCACCGCAGGACGCGGCTGGAGAGCAGAGATCTGTCCGGCAGTCAGAGGAGGAGCTGGAAGGAGTGGGGGAGTCTGGAGAGGAGGCCGCGGAGGAGCCGGGGGAGGACGAGGAAGAGGAGGACGAGGAGGAGGAGAAGGCCTCAGACACATTGTTGCAAGAGCTGTGAAAGGACTGCAGAGAAGACGAGACAGAAACGAGAACGAATATTGATGAGCGCCACTGGAAATATGGTCATAGCACTTGTAGTGTCTCAGAATTGATGGCTCTGCAGAGAACAACTAAGCTATTGAGCCGTGGTGCAGCAGTGAGGACTGTGCACCGTTTAACAAACCCTACTCCAGCTCAGCTAAGGACTTGCTCAATTGAAATTCCACTTGTTGAGGGCTCGCTTTAGTTTCGATGGCGCTTTAAAGAGGATCTTTTGTGAAGGGAGATTATGTAAGTTTCCCAGTTTTAAAAGCCATTCAGAGTATTCTACTTCTTATTAGCAATGATTCAGGGGTTTGTTTGATTGACTACTTAAAATGAGACGATTGTTTGCGAAGTGTAAATAGTGGATGTTGTGCTGTACACAGACACCCATTGCATGAAGGCACAGCATGACAGAGCGTTCAACAAAGACACCACTGTTAGCACAGTTGAGGATAAAGGGTAGACAGAGATACACGCACGCACACAAACAGCTGTTTACCTGCAGTCTGATGGAGCAGGCGGAGTTTGGGGAGGAGAGATCCTCCATTTCAGATCCACTGGATCCAGAAGATGTAACGCTGATCTGGTCAGCAGGGAGTTTTTTAGACCCATCGCTCACTGTCATGAGACTGAAGACAGGGATTAAACTTGAGCTTGTATCAAAGAAGCCAGAAAAACTAATTTTATGATGATAATAATGCTGTTTTATATATACACAACTATATAATATTATAGAATGTATTTTTCTTTACTGTGTATCAACACTGCACACAACAAATCATACTCAAACAAGTGATTCCTTTCATATTGTGGCAAAAAAAATGGGCGTCAACAAATACTGTTCACTTCAGTGTTTAATTGTGTGAGGAAAATGTGCATGTATTGTGTGTCTTTGAACATTCAGATGAGACCATAGCATGATACTCACAAGGACAGTTTCTTTGTGAGGGTGCGGTGGCTCCAGGGAGTTGGAGAACACAAGTCCACTGGAGGCTCCAGCTGCCGCGACAGTTCATAGCTGGAACAAAAACATAATAAATGAGCACTGTAGTCGTCTGCGATAGATTTTCATGTACCGAAGAAATCTTTGTTCTTGTTACTGCTTTGTCAGTCTACAGGCGTTTAACCCTTGAACGATCTTCTCTAGGGCACATTCAGAGTTGGGATATCTTGTTGAAAAATTAGCTGTAGTTGTAACTGTAGTCTCTAGCACTGTGGAAGTACTTTAGGACCAAAAACATACCCAGGTTGCACTGCGGTTTTCAAAATCAGACCAACTCTTGGTATGTGGCATGTTTATGGTAATTATTTAGATTAGTTTCAGAGGGCTGACTGAATAGAATGATGTAAATGAATACCCTAAAAAAAAAATAATAATAATAATAATAATAATAATAATCTTTTAACAACATGCTCTACCATTGAGATGTCCATAAATGATAAAAGGTTGTTTTGCTAACAACTGATTATTGCCATGAAATACAAAGGTTTATGATTATAAATTGTTGATATGATAAATCTAATGTTATTCCATTATATTATATTATATAATTATTATACCAATGAATACTATATATGATTTGTTTGGCATGTTTGAGATGTTTAAAATGAAAATACAGTCACTAATCAGGTAAATGGGGTGATGCTGCTAATACTGGGAATAACGATTCAACAAAGAAACATTTTTAATAATTTAAGAATTTTTGGACATTGACCACTTCTCTCTAATCACAGGAGGCAGTGCAGCTTTTACCTAAAAGGGTGTGTCCACATTGAAGTGTATAGGAAATACTCTTTTTTTTTTTTTTTTAATAACACAAGAAGCTGAAAAAAGTGTTGCAACGCAGATGAACCGGTCTGATCTAGTTCTAAAATGATTAAACTGCATATTATATCATGTTTTGTTATTTTTATTTGACCATTAGTTAATTTTTAATTTCATATATTCATATATTAAAACATGTTTCATTTTAATGTTAAAGGTTTTATTTCTTAAGATTTACACATTGTTCTTGTCTATTAAAGAGAAAACATTAGACAGACATTGTTAAAAGTCTACTTTCACTGTAAATGGACACCTCCACTGTTTGGTGGAGGCTCAAAAATTAAAAGCTGCGAGGTTAGTTGAAACAATTTTTTTTGTAATTAGTGCTGAAAGAAACTAAGAAATTGCTATTTTTTCTTGGTGGGACCATTAAAGGGTGTGGCGTCTCGGCGGATTTGTTAATGTCATGTTAAGTGTTTCTATGGTAGTTTCATGTCAAGTTAAATTCACTCACGTCTAGTCTCGTCTTGCACTTCCTGTTCCTCATGATTCAGGTTATTTTCATGTTGCGTGTTTTTTTGAGTTTTCTTTGGTATTCTTGCTAAATCCTCTTACGAGCGCCTTTTGTTGTGTTTTTTGATTGATCCTCCTAGGGAGCGTCATTTGTTAGTATATTTTGTAGTTCCTCCCTGAGAGTTTTTGTTTGCACTTTTCCGTCAGTAAAAGACTTTTTGAATCAAACGTACTGTTGATGAGTCGTGCTTTTGAGTCCACCTCCTTGTGTCCAAGTCCGTAACAAAGGGTCAAAGAGATAATGCACGAGATTCCTTTATTTTTGCAACAGCAACTGCCAGGGTAATTTATTTTATTTTATTCTATTTTTATTTTTTATTTTTGGTATTTTCTGTAGGTAGCAGACTTCTTCATCATCATGCTAGCTTATCATTTTTTTCTTCAGTTCCAAACACACCTCTGTTGCATCAATGCTGTGTGTATTTTTTTGTAGTTTGTGTGACAGAAATCTCCCCGACATCTGGTGTTTAAAACAGAAATACAGCAAACGTTAAAGATTGTGCCATGAGCTGCATCACTACCAGAGCTGCGTTACATGAGTATGTAGCTAATTATTGCATTATAAATGTCAAACGAGTGGTTTCTTTATGACAAGGCTCCGACAGTGACGGGGTTACACCCACATCTCAGCTGATAACAAGACCTGATTAACTGACCAGACGCCATTACTCAGTATGACGGGACATTTTGATCAATTATAGTGCATACTGCACCTAACGACGTATCTTTGAGTGGCAACTTGTTAAAGCAACACACCTTTATGAACTCTTTAATGACAGAAGGATTATATAACTTAATTTTACTGGGCTTTCCTATGCTTGTGAGCCAATCCTCATCATAAATAAAACACTTTCTTCAGCTCACCTCTCCTGGTCAGTGAGCAGCTTGTGTCCCTGCAGCCAGGCAGCGATTCTGGGGTGATGGGGCAGGTTGTACTGGGAACAGGACGCCTGCAGCACCCGGATCTGTGACAGAACCTCAAACTCCTGTAGGACGAGAGAAATGTCGGTGAATAAACAGTGTCCCTTAAAGGCATATGTAAATATTTAAAAAAGGATAACCAAAGGTCTCCATCTTTCAGCATGTCAAGTACTAAAAAACAAGAGTAAGAAATAGTCCCTCTCAGTTTACTTTGACAGTGCAAACATACTGAACACACCCAACCACACAAGCATGTAGTGCTGACAGAATATTATGTGGGGGATACATAAAGATGACACAAAGAGGAACCACTTACCCTCCTCCTCTTCTCAAAGTTTATGAGTTCACCCTGTCAAAAGAGTAGATTGTTAGTACAGTACTTATTTATTGCATATATCAGTGATTAATTGGATCAGGAAATGAACAAAAACACTACGCTAAACCTATTTATCATTCATAAGCAGTGCATAAATTATTCATAAATGTCTATAACACATTGTAATGTAGTTGTAAGCAGATATAAGAAACCCTTTTAAGTGTTTATGAATGTATTTGTTAATACCTCCTGTGAATCATCCATAACTGGTGTATAAAAAGATAAAATAAAAGATAAATCATGAATCATTGACAGTATAATAAAACACAGATATAATCATGATCATGAATATACCTATATTTTACACGAACATGAAATATTGCGTCTTCATTTCTATATTTATTAATAATATTTACAAATGAAGTATTTATTTATTAATGACGACTGAGCAAAACTCAAAAGGCCATCAGATGTGACTGAAAGCTCTGGGAGAAATGTAGAAAGTGGAACTTGAGTGAGGATTTTTTCTTTGTCAAACTACTTCCAAGGTCAAGAATGAACCTTCCTCAAACACATTTATCAACAGTTTTAACCCCACCTTTTGTACATGTGTCATATGATTAGAACTATATTATACTGTGTTATCAATCATTCATTAACTGTTTATGCACCAGTTATGGATTCTTACAGAGAAGTTATACTGCCCAACAAAAACAAAATGCAGGAACAACATATTTGATTAAATTGATTGAAGACAACTGTTTTATCTTATATCATACCATAAAAATGTAATTTCTGTGAAAACAGATTGTAAAAGTTTGCAGCAGCTACAAGCTGAGATAAAAACCAAAGTAACTGTACTCTGGGTTGGTAAGTTGTGGATTTTGTGGAGACACGGCCAACTAGACAGCTAGAGCAACACAGCTAGCTGGTGAGATAGCCACAGTTAGCTTTAGCTAAATCTAAAACAAAATGTCCTTATGGATTTTTTTCTCTGTTAAGGAAAATATACATTTTGAACTTACACCTTGGTCATTTTGTGTGTTATTCCACATAATTAAAAGAGTCCTTAACTAAATAATAATGGACTAAAAAACTACAATATCAAAACAACTACACTCCTGCTTAAGCTAGCTAACCGTAGCTTAGCAGAACTCAGTAACTACCATCTCAGCTTTTGAAATTAAAGTGATACCCACTACTATGTCCTGGAGAAAAATACATAATATGATGATGATATGACAATTGAATGTTAACACTGTCAGATATTAAGCAGGGGAACTGTTACTCGGGCTGCATTGTGTACCTCCACAGTGTCTGGCAGAGCAGTGTCCAGCATGGTGAGGACGGTCAGATAGGTGCCCAGGTAAGGAACCACTCCACTGGAGGTACTCTGCAGAGAAACATGTAAGCACACTGTCCATTAGGGTTACAGCAGTAGTGTCCTGTGTCACTGTATCTGTTTATTTGTGTCTTTTATTTGTCTTTTTTTGACCGAATGGGTGGAGATCGGACGACATTTATACAAGGCAAGTCCCAGTTAGCAGCGCTGTGGGTTCATGTTACAGCCCAGGAGAATGTACATATGACTCATCAAAGACCACGGTCTAGTCTATTATTACTGTCCTATAATCCTGGTGATGTGAGGCCATTTGAAACTTCAACACCGAGCCAGGCTAAAGATAGGTTTGGGTCTCTGCCATACCAGAGATATTCCACCCACGCTGAGGGAAATCAGCTCTCTTGTGGCTTGTTGTAGAAAACGAGAGGGGATGACTCCAGGACAATATCACATGAAAGATGATCACATTTTGCAACATCTCTACTGTGAAACAGCATATTTGCCGTGGCAGAAAAGGATTGTTGCAGCTTAGCGTTTAGGTCGAACTTGGCCCCCGGTGATATATGGCACTGGGCTTCATCTCATGTCTTCAAAACGTCTCACTCTTTTCCCATCCTGAGCTATGGCTTACCATCTGTCTGGGGATCGGACTCCGCTTGGATATCTTTGGAGAAATGTTATCCAGAGTCGCTTGGCCTCCGTCCTGTCAAAGTAGGTCAGACGGAGCCATATTCAGTTGAAGGTTATAGGCACATACATCAATCAGCCCATTATCAAAAATAAGTGATTCAAATTTTAAAAATCTAGCACGTACAAGGGAGCTTTAAATGAAGGATGTGGGCAAACTGTAAACTGGCTTATGAAGCAAGTTCTTCAATACAAGAATATTAACTTGGATACGCTGTTATGTTGTGAAAGGGAGGTGTGCAATATCTGTCTAATAGAACAGCGATTAGGCTTTAAGCAAATGTGTTTACATAGATAAAAGCTTCCTTAGTAAAAGGCGGTGCCTGAATACAACTACAATGAAAACTGAAAAGAGGGAGAACAACAAGTTAACAAAAGTGAGACATTTATCTTTGAATGTTATTGTGAAGCAGCAAATACTAGTGCAAGTTGCTTGGTTGTTGTGCACTTGAGAGTACTGGTGTGTCTATGATCTATTGACTTTAGAGTCCTTTCACTGCAACTAGACACAAGCCGCCTCTGACGCAGTTGCCTAAAGGAGACTTCGTAAAAAGAAAAAGGGAACACAATGTGCTTGAGGCCTCTGGTTTCCCATTAACGCTCTCTTAAACAATTCTGTAAATATTAACTCAAAAATGAATCTTTTTAATGATTAAAAAGAGAAATCCATGTACGCTGAGTGCTTAGGAAGACAATCATTTCCAAACATGTTTTCAATATGTGAAACATTCTTTGTACTATACTCTACAGTTCATATCCTGTTGTGTTTATGGTCACAAAATGTTCTATATTAAAAGACCCAGTGTGTAATTTCAGTGTTGTGTCTTCTGCTGCAAACGGCCCAATACTGGTTTATTAGTGATTTAATTAGCCTTCAGTTCAGATCACTAAAGTTTGACAGGCAGAACTGAAAGTATGTAACAGCTGCAGTGGGTTGTCTTGTTTGCATTGGTAAACATTAACTCTTAGATGCAAAGGTGGGTCAGAAATGAACTGTATGCATTTCCCATGGAAATCCATAGGAATGTTTCCTCCTTATCAGTTGCTTTTGTCAGGTACATACACTGATTACAACTATGTGAAAGAGTATCTGCTGTTAGAATCCAATTACCCAACTTTACAGCTAACTAATATTAGCTTGCTAGCTAACATTACAGTAGTTGTGGATGGACTGTTGGCATAACTAAGTTAATTTAGTAGCCAAGTAGCTTAACTTAGAGAGACAGATTCTCACATTTGCAAGTTTGATAATTTGATGATGAAAATTATAAATATTACAAATGTTAAATTATGCATGTGTGGAATACAAATTAATATTTTGAGAAACATTATGAAGATGGTATGTATTTATTATCAACAACAAAAAAAACCTTGATTCTAACACTGGTCATTTTTGACCCCCTTATGGAAGAGTGCAGGTTCCAATGGCCGATGCATCTAAAAGTTAACACTGTAAACACTGAAGTAAATCTAGCCTGTTTTTCGTGCAGCAAGCGGTTTCCTTCTCACCTCCACCAGGAGCTCTCTGTTGGTCAGAACACAGTTCTCATCAGGGAAGGTTTCCCAGAGGTTATCAAACGTGGCCATGCTATCTCTGCAAAAACAAAAAGAACAGAGACAATATGTGGTAAATAAGCAGCTATTAAGCAAAACCAAATACTTTAATAATTAATCTTGGTCCACGGCCAGCTGTTTACACTGCAAAGTGAACAACATGAAGTTATGCTTCAGCTAAACTTGATATTATAATAGCTTACTGCAGTGTTCATGACCGGACATTAAATATGGGTCATCCAAATGCGAGACATTTACTGACTTGCTCTGTCATTGACGTGAATTGCACTTGATGAGGGTTCAGTGTCCTCATTAAAGGACAGTTATGTAGGACACATTATAAACATAACCATAGAGACAGACCAAGGTTGTTGCCTTTGAAATGGCTATAATCCAACCCTACCTGCTAACAGCCGCCCAGGTCTTCCTCAGCCTGTAAACTGCATTAGACTGAAGGGCCGACAGGATCGCCCTGAGAGATGAGAAGTTCTTCAGCTGACGACAATCCTGCAGAAGAAACAACGTGCATTCAGTGGATTCACTTCATTTCAAATCAAATAGTAATATTGTGTTTTGTGTTGATGATTTTTCTCCTTACAGAAAGGAAAGGGTTAGTTAATGGAGCTCTTAAGAAGTCTTGTTTAAAACAAACAGACGTACATGTGTTCACTTTTTAACACTGGCATACATTAAAAACTGGCGTCAGAACTTGAATGCAGCCTAATCTTTAATCACTCAGGCATTTTTGACTGACCTGTGCTACTCTGATCCACTTCTCTATGATGCGGGCCCGTTGAGCTGGTGTAGTGGGAGGCCGGGAGGAGGAAGTGGGACTGGAGGTGACGTCTGTCGGTGGGCAGAGCAGGGTCATGATGACCTGGCTGGTAATGGCGTTGAACTGTGCAATGGTGGCTCGGATGGTGGGAGACATGTTTTCCTTCTTGTCTCTTTGCGACCACACACAGCCCAGACACTGGTAAGGCACCACTTTGACAAACAGAGCCTGAAAACACCATGAAAACCAATCATCAGCCTTTAATCATCCATGTTAAACCACGGAAATGTGGAAATGTGGGACATAAAATATATATATCACGTACAGAGTCCATTCGGGTGAGCTGTTCGGCAATGGCTGCAGTGGAGAAATCCATGATGCCCCCTTGATCCAGAGAGTTTTCACATCCTGAATCCTCATCACCAGAACCCTCCTCATCTTGCTCCAGATCTGCCTGGACAGGACTGACATTTGTCTCAGCTTCTGAAGAAACACAGAGCAGGAATCAAGAAAAAGTGAGCATGGCTTTTTGCAGGAGGTTTTTCACATTGTTGACAGCTACCATGATGGTAAGGCACGTGGACCAAGGCCTTATCACTTTCGGTTCATGTTATGTGGTGGAGGATCACCTTCTTTCTGTAAACTCTTGAGCAGTGCCTCAGCTTGCGCAGCCAACGAGCAGAAGTTGGGCTGGCTGCGCATGTTGTCGTGAACTGCAGAGCTGATCCTCAGGTGATCCAGCAGCAGCCTGAGTGCACTGTGCAGTGGAGGATCCCTGAAGTCCTCGCTGTACTCATCCAACCATGTCTGGACAAAGGCCAACAGAGGGCTGAGGAGGCAGTGGAAGAATCATTACAGTTTAACTATTTAAACGACACTTTAAGCCAGAGTGACACTACAAATTAACCGCATAAGGGTTTAAGCACACTGAATTGTTAACTCGAAAGTCATTCACCTACCTGCTGTAGCATGTACTGTTGTCCAGATCTGAGGCAGCATTGTCTCTATAGAGGGGAAAAAACAGACTTAGCCATACTCTTCAGGCTGTTTTTTGTATATTTTTTAATTATTATTTGTTCCTGACCTGCAGCTATCCTAAACCTGACCTTGAATCATGCCAACTACAGTCTAAAACCGCTCTGCGCATAATTGTTGTTGTTGAAAGCCTCAAGATAATGAGCACCTGCTAGGTACTTATTATTACATCAAAGCTGGCAGGAGATGGTTGCTTTGTCAGGGAAACAATGTATAAAAAGATCCTGACGCAACATGGTGACTTTGCATGTGCAACAACCCAAGTTGTTTTCCAACAAAAGAGATGGCTCTTCACCTCTGGCTCTTCAACATGTTTAAAAGGAGCCTGTACTTTCTGACCAGGGGACGATAGCCAGAGAACGAGGCTAAACTATGCTAAAATGTTTAATTTGCAGTGGCTGCAAGAGAAACAGAAACCCAAAGCAGAGAGAAACTGAGTGTGTGTGTGTGTGTGTGTGAATGGACGTGTGAATGTGAATTTGAATGTGAATGAGGGGGAACTGAAATTAAATGTGTCGTTCAGCTTACCATTAAAGGAACAATTCGACATTTTGGGAAATACGCTTATTTGCTTTCTTGCAGAGAGTTAAATTACAAGGTTGATACCAATCTCATGTCTGTATGTAAATATGAAGATACCACCAGCAGCCAGTTAGCTTAGCATAAAGACTGGAAACAGGGGGAAACAGCTTGCCTACCAGTAATCTGCCTACCAAAACCTCTACAGCTAACCAATTAAGACATTGTTTCTTGTTTGTTTAATCCGTTCAAAAACCTAAGTGTAAAAACAACACATTGTGGTTTATGTGCCAGACTATTCCTTGGTCAGACACAGTAACCAGTAGACCACAAAACTAAAAGTGTAGTTTTTACACGGCTACATCCAACAGTCATGTTGGCTTAGCTTAGCATAAAGACTGGAAACAGGAGGAAACCGCTAGCCTGAAAGCTAGCCTTTCACACGTCAGTTATTGTACAGATAAACATATGAGATATAACATGTTAATCAGTGAGCTTTAGGGGTGCTGGCAGGCAGATTTTGGTACCTTTGGACAAAGCCAGGCCAGGCCACCTATTTTCAGTCTTTGTGCTAAGCTAAGCTAACTGGCTGCAGGCGGTGGCTTCATATTTACCATACAGACATGAGAGTGGTATCAATCTTCTCATCTCACTCTCGGCAAGAAAGCGAATGAGTGTATTTCCCAAAATGTCAAACTATTTCATTAAGAAAAAAAGGACAAAAGCAGGCATACAGTGGTTGAGTGATTGTACCTCTGGAAGAGCAGCTCTATGAGCTTTGAGGTACTGGTGAAGGATCTGTATGTGGAGAGGAAGATCCTGCCGTAGTCCTGCTCCTGGCAGTCAGGGTCGAGGAGGTGATTCACAAGCAGGTCCAAGGTCGCAGCCTTCAACCGCCGCACCTTGCAGGTACGGTACTGGACAAAAGCGCAGCATGGACTCGTCTCACTGGGGTTGGGGGGGGAGGGGACGGGCTCCCGACGCAGGGTGACCCCATAAACTGCGCCGTTGTCAAACTCCTCACCCCACTCTTGCACTGGGTTCTGGGGATGGTAGAGGTGGAAAATAATGTTTAAGGTGGACACCAACACTCACTCTGGGAGTGGCTACCATCCAATGCCCTGGTGTCTCTCGAAAATATGCAAGTACGGGTCAAATACACAGATATATATAAATATATATATATAAATAGCAATGTTACTGGTGATAACATTAGGGTCAGGTTGGACAGTGAGGAGGTAAAAATAGCAGCAAGCCTCCATGGCCAAACAGGTGAGCCTACACACGCACAAACAAGTGACACAGCACCGCACTGAGACTCATACTGATCCCATATGAACCACAGCAACTACGTAATATTTACTTATACTCATAACCATCATTCCAAGCCTCCAATGACCGCACAAACAGGTTAGTGTGTAATGATAATAATCATCAGATGTTTGTCCACTTTACATGCTGGTGTTCTCATTTCCATAATGTTCCTGCCACACAGCAACTTGAAATTTCCAAGAACATTTCACATGAATGTTTATGGACAAATACAGGATTATCAAAGGTTAGTGCATCAAGTAATACATCAAAGCAAGACAAATGCTAAACACTATCTGAATGTCAGAGAGCCCCCAGTTTTCCATCCATCACTCGTCCTCTGATGATCAATAAAAAAAGAGCCTTGGAGGACTGTAGGCTCAAAGTGTCACGGTTTTGTTCAAACATACTGGTTTTTCATTATTCAGACAAGAGGTCAGACCTAGTTTGATCTCAGCGAGAGCCATCAATCAGTGTTTGAGCAAGTGCTCCTCCAGAATGCTCAACAGCACTTGACACGACACACACAGCGCCTTGTTCAGGCTTTCAGGTTATCTGAAGTATAATGAGAGAACAGCTGCGACGCATAATTTAAAAAGGCCCAAAGGAGCCAGCTAGACAATATGTGATCTTTATTTTGATGTTATAAATTACCACCAATGAAGACTGAACACCAACTGCATTATGAGGTCACCGCTGACAAATCAAGGTAACAAAACTGAAATGGTTTCTCTTTGAAATGTTTTTGCATTTTTGTCTTTGTTGTTTTACTTTTTCCTAATTAAAATCAAATTCAAGGGGACATCGACCTCATCATCAACTCCCACTCACTGTCTGCCCTTTGTGTCTACCGCTTCAATTACTATCAATAGTTTTAACATCACCCATAGTTTCACCCGCAGAACACGAGATATGCATTCAAGCCTAAAGACCTCCACAGCTGCCCTCTTTACCCTCCATTAAAGGAACACTCCAGTGATTTAGCATTACACTTTCACAAAGTTAGGATTCTTGTGAGAGACGCACTAAAATAAGAATTGTCAAAATCTAAGCAGCTGAGGCTGAGATATCCAGACTTTTTGTTTCTAGTATGAGTGAAGCTCCAAAAATAGAGGATCCTACACTTCCCATAATGCAACTTAATAGCATCTTTCATTACACTTTCCCTTCCTGGTAAAAGCCAACATCTTTTGAAACGTCATGACCCAGTGTGCAACACACGCTTTCTGTTAAAAATGTTCAATCACAAAGCCCAAACCGAGGTAACCCTGATGACATCACCATGACATCATCAGGGTTTTTTTTTTTTTTTTTAGAAAGAAAGACATCATGCAGCGTTACATAATAACACCAAGTGTCAATAACAGTTCTTGCATGACTTGTGTCTAAACCATCTGGTTAATATGCAAATGCTTCACAAATATACACAGAGGCCCTGGAGTGAAAGCAAGTAGACGTTCATGTGTGTCATGAGCTTTTCGATCTCAGTCATTCTGTACAACTACACATCTTCTTGTATCTTAAAAAATAGTATTTGTGAACTCATAGTTTTACGACAAAATCAGGTCTGGACAATATGGGAAGACAGCAAGCATTACTGACTAAATACTGCAGAGGAGATGAAAGACACTGCCTGCGCTCATAATGATTATTTAAATTCAGTTATCTACATGAGAGGACTTGCATCCTCTTATGTAAATGGTTATTTAAATGTCATTACGTAAAGACAAATGTTTTACATCTGTGTTTGTTTGTGCTAAGCAGTATCACACAAACCCCATTGTCCCTCACAGAAACTAGAATCGTTTGTTAGCTACACAGATGGGAAACTGTGCATTGTGTCCAACTGAGGGTCAGCGATGGTGGTACTAAGCTCTACTAACAGCCACATCTAAATCAGACAAGAGAAGTCCAGCAATTAATATGAATGAAAAAGCTGATCATGGAGCAGCAAGAGGACTCACCTGTCCTAAGTGACAGAGACTCAAACACAGTTACAGAGTTGGTCTATTGTATGTATTAATGTCTGAACAATAAATACATGGAAGTCCTTGACAAACAATTGAAGGAGGTTGAAAGATGGCCGTTCAAGATCAAAAAAAGATTTTTAACCTATTTCTCAAGTCTCTTTTTCCTAATCCAAACAAGCTGACACACCGCATTGCCTTGCTCAGTTTGTACAACATGAACCAAAATGAAACATGTTTATATCAGTTATATTGCTGATTAATTTCCCTAACATTTTATATTGTCATACAAAAATATCAATATTTTGCCTACATTTTACCAAAAAAGCAAGGACATATGTAATTTCCGGCAACCTAGATTAGGAAATGTCATTGTCCAGAATCTTTTTTGTTGTGCAACAGATGGAATATATTTCCATCCAGATGGACTCTTCAGAACAGCATTGAGTGTTTCTACAAGAACTTCTGGGCTTTTCAAACATTACCAGGTATTTATTTTTCAGAAAAACTGATGCTTAGCTCTGTGACTCCAACGTAATGTTACATACATGGGAGGCACAAACTGAGGCTACCTGTTGCAGCTTCAGTCCAAACAGCCTGTGGACTGCTGATTTCCACAGATACACTAAATACAGATTTGTTGTGGGATAAATTTAATTTACAGAGATTATAACAAGAGGCATTTACATATGAAGAGTAAGCCTCAAGAGCCAAATAAGTGGGACTTGTAGACCCAGGAGGGATCTCTTCACATATTAGTGAGAACAAAATGTATTTGCATCTATTACATTACAGAGAGTAATTTGTCTTACCATTGTTAACTCCCATTTTCCCATCTTGTCCGGTCGCTTAAGGAGTGCAGCATTCCATCTTGTCAGGAAATGTTGGACTGAAAATCAACTTCCACCTTGCGAGACAGTAAGTTTAGGGCTGCATCTTGATATAATAAAACGTTTTTTGTTATTATTATCTTGTTAGGAACTACATTAACGCGGCTGTATTACAATTACAAAGACGACTTTCACTGCAAAGTATTCGCTACATTTCTATGCAGGCATAAAATGTAGCGAATACTTTGCACCTGTATTACTTTACATGTGACGGTCTATGTCAAAGAGAAGACAGACGAGATTAAACTGTTCCGATTTGTTTTCTCTCTGTGAGCAGTGAAATTATTTGAATCCGCAGGATCACGCTGGGAGGTTTCCTCTCTGACTGTGGACAGTTTGACTGAAGCTCACTGCGCTTTATAGAGGGAGGCGACTTTTCTGCTGCATGTGTTGACTGTAGGAGGAGTGAGAGGAGGTGTGTGTGTGCGTGTGTGTGTGTGTGTGTGTGTGCGTGCGTGTGTGCGTGTGTGTGTGTGTGGGGGGGGGGGTCAATGTCAGTGCTTGTCTTTCATTTTAAAGCAATAGTTTGTGAAATACTTCTTGACAAGAGTTAGGACATCAATCATTACCACTCTCATATTTGTGTGGGAAACATACAGCTAATCCTACTTCTTGTACGTACACGTCCTAAACTGAGATTTAAGGTGAGCACAGAGAAACTTTCCCCCCTTCAGCAGATGAATGTGAAAACAGCCTTCTAGTGTCAAACTCTGCACATACAGTACATCACTGTGCACAGTGAAGCTCAAACATCCAAGTGATGTAACAACAAGCAAACAGGGGGACTAAACATATGTCTCATCTTGTTGTTGACTGGCCCCTGTTGACTTGGCTTTAGGCGAAGACATCAGCTAAAAGTCTAAATGCTTTCTCCTGTTGTCCAATGGGTAATATAACACACAAGCACAGACACATTTATGAAAGTCTAGAGTGGCAAAACGTTGTCAGGATCATATGACTGTCCCCTCTAGTGATCTATGACACTGATAAGATGACAGCAGTACATGCGTGAGATCATGGGATTTGCTTTACTCTTGCATGGGGAAAACTCCCGATGTGTTATTGCTCAGAGGAAGTTAAGTTACATAAATAAATAACACTACTGATGTTTATATCGCACAGACATCAACAGATAATTCTGAATGTTTTAGATATTTAAAAAAAGATATTTAACAAAAAGTACAAACGTGTTTTGGCCTTCTAGATCATAATGGCATTTATTCAAAATACATTTAGAGTCTTCTGTGGCTCTGGAGGGAGCTTTCCAAAGTCGAAACAAATGACCCTGATGATGTCATAATGATGTCATCAGGGTTGTTTTGGCTTGGGCTTGGGAGACTAAAACATTTTAACAGAAAGCCTGTTACAAACTGTAGGTGCAGAGTTTGAAAGACGTGGGTGTTTACCAGGCAGGGAGCGTCTGATAAAGGCGATATCCAGCTGCATTATGGGAAATGTATGATCCAGTGTTTTTGAAGCTTGACCCATACTTGGACAAAAAGTCAGGGGATCTCGGTCTCTGCTGCTTCAATTTTTACCATTCTTTTTTAAAAATATATCTCTCACAAGCCCCCTAACTTTATGGAGATACAAAACTAAATCACTGGAGTGCCCCTTTATTGTTGTGTCACTAGACTGTTTAGGGTTTTGCACTGCTACACTAAAACCATGTTTAAACCCATTTGTTTTTGTCCTTACCATGACTTCAGAGGCATGTGAAGAAGAATTACTATGGATTTTTATGGGATTTAATATTGAGGAAGATCACTTTTACACTTTCATCACTTACCCTCTGTCTCTGTGTCTGTCTGTCTGTCTGTCTGGTGGTCTGTCTATGTGACTGCCTTCTACATGACAGCTCCTGTCTGTCTTTCTGTCATAGGACTGGTGGTCCTCCTTGCTTATGATCTCATTTTATTTTTGCTCCCCAAACTATGAAAATCACAATTTAATGAGACCCTGACGACCCAGGTCACCTATGAGTGAATGAGTGTGTGTGTTTGTGTGTGTGTTTATGTTTCAGGCAACTGCACAATCTGACCTACAGTACATAACTGGCTTTTCCAAGAAAGTGAAAACATCCTTAACTTTTCTATGAAAGATGGCTGTTCTTTCCTGAGTGTGTCATTGTGCCACGTGTCATCCTCACAGCTGATGTGTAGTCCTCATCTTCCCATCCAAATGTAACGGACAACATAAGCATCACATGCTCTTTATTTAGTCAAGACTTGTCTCACCCAGTGGACTGCTGACCCACTGAGCCACATATGGAAGTTGTACCACTAATGCCAAATGTTTTGACCTTGGGTTACAAATAACATATTAAATACTCATGCATCATACACCTCAGTGGGTCATATTTCAATCTTTTGTGCTCAGGATAGCACTGAAACAACTGACACAAGTGACGTTCATGTTTCATCTTCATCTAAAATCTTGGTGCGGATTTAGTTTCAATTTACGCCACTGCTTTGAAACCTCTGACGCCTTAAGGTGTGGTTCTTGCCCAGAGTGCCTTTCATTGTTGATAGTGATGGCATCATATGTTAGCCCAGTTGTAAACACACACAGCTTCACCTGCTATGTCATCTCTTGTAATATATTGTACTCAATTGTTCAATTGAAGGGCATTTCTGAATGTTTGAGCAGACGTTGCTTATTCTGATTCTAGTAACTATTCTGAAACCTTTGTATTTAAAGTCCCTCCGTTTTTTTCCTGTAAGGTTGAACATTATCAGTTGAGTTGAAGGACAACTTCGGCATCACATGAACAAGAGTCCACATGCTTTGAGGTCAATGTCATCATGCTAACATAATAACAATGACAATGCTAATATGCTGAAGTTTAGCAGGTTCACCATCTTAGTTTAACATGTTAGCATGCTAACATTTGCTAATAAGCACTAAACACAATGTACAGCTGAGGCTGATGGGAGTGTCATTAGTTTTACAAGTATTAGTATTAGTAGTAAATATTGAACAAATTGAAATTTTGACCTGGTGGTGGCGCTAGATTAAAAATTCAAGGAATCACTAAAGTTATTACTTTTCATCTTCAGAGGAACATGAATGTCTGTACCACATTTCATGGCAATCCTGTTATGGAGGCTAGTAGGACCCCAATGAGCAGAACGACAGACTAGGCCGTGATAGTTCCTAAGCAAGTTTATTCGAACAACTGAGGTAGTAGGGAGGGGGAGAGGTACAGGGATGATCCGGGACCAGTGCTGAGATCAGGCGGGAGGCGAAGCACGGTGGAGATCCAGGCAGGTTGAGGAGCTGGATTGCACGGCGCGTGGAAGGCCAGGCTGGCGGGGCAGGCAGATGAGTCTTGAACAGACAGGCTGGCAGATGGTTAGGCGGGATCACGGGAGACCAGGTACTCGGAAGTCATCCTGGTTGACTGAACGATCTGGCGATGAGTGGAGAGCAGGGCCTGGTATTTGAAGACAGGAAGATGATTGGTGGATCAGCCCCAGCTGCTCAGGTGCGAAGTGAGGAGCAAATGCCCCTCCCAGCCACACACAAACATACACGCACACACACGGAAACAGACAAGGGAGAGAGGAGAACAGCCTCAACCATAACAAATCCATCCTGTTAATACATGTCACTAAAAACCAAAAATGTCAACATCATGGTGGCACTTGAGAAAAATCAGGGGATCACTAAAGTAAGTAGGATTCATCCTCTGGGGACCATGAATGTGAAACTTTCATCCAATAGTTGTTGAGATATTTCAGTCTGGACAAAAGTGGACCAACCGCTGTTGGTCTGTGCCGCTAGCACAGCTAGAACATAGGTTAGATACTACACACTCTGTAGGTATTTCACTGTTGAACACACGCCCACGTCTGCATGCCGTCAGTCATGAGCTCTTCAAATTATGTAAGGTTGCTTGCTCTTTCTGTCATGTGAACCCCTATCAGGGACTACAATCTCCAGTGTAGTCGAAAGACGAACATTAATTACTCTGGTACGCTCTGGTACGCTCATTATCATCAACAGTATTGGCTGACGGACTCCAGATAGCTGACTGGTATCCGACATCAAATAACGGCAATGGGCAAAAGAAGTGTTGGCCAATGAGTCCTTGTTCCCATCAGAAAGAAAAACAAACTAAAAATCTCAGACAATTCATAGAATTCAGGCATTTGGTCTCTGGATTCAAGAATTCAAAGACTTCAGATGAAGGCTGACGCACAATGGTAAGGAATGCAGACAGACAGTTCTTTATCAACACAGCACAAGAGAAAAATACCTTTTGAAACTCTTCACATTCATGAGCCTAATGACAGCAGCTCGCTTTTGTGGCAAAGCATAAACATAAAAGTGTTCATCGACAGTGTGCTGATCGCTTCAGCACATTTGGATTTGGCCTAAAGTAAAAGTTAAACTGACTAAAGTTGTCATTTCAGTCTTCTACACAGCCAAGTTTTAAATGTTACACCACTGTTTGGGCAACCACACCCACACAAATTAATTCTTTAAAGCTGCACTAATCAATATTTTTATATAAACAATGGCAAAAAATTACTGTGTTTAATGTGAAAGGTGTTACTTGTGATGAACCCATGGAAAACTATCAACCGACTCTGCAGTTCCCCTCAGCTCTACGAAGCATTTTAGCGTCTTTCAGCTCATTATTTTGGTTTTACAACCTCCAACTGTATGATTTGGTTCACTCTCACAGCTCTCACTGATGTTTTTCTCACTGTTTTCTGTGAAAAAGCTCTGATAAACTCACTGTTCGCTACATAGCCAGCACCAAACAGCAGACAACGTTAGCAACTATCTGGTGAGCATAGTGGAGAATTCAGTAGCTAAAGAGCCAGATATTTCCCTCAGGAGTTAGTGGAGACCAAAACAGAAGTAAAGGAGAGTGAATACTGGACTTAGATTCACCAGAGGCCTGTACGACGAAGCAAGTTCAACATACCCAGGATCTCTTTTCGTTATCTGGCTTCACTGAGCCTAACAATCGCGATCCCGCTAAGCGGTCACACGACGCTGGTTATCAACTCGATAAGTCAACCCAGGGTTTCCCAATCTATCTAATCAAGCCACGAGCGCGTTCACATAAAAGAGGCGGGGTTTGCGGCATATGACCAATCATAAACATGACAGGTTTACTGGCAGCAGAGCAGCATACTTTACAAACGAAGAGCAAACTGTAATATTAGAGAAATACGAAGAATTTAAACATCATCCAGGCTGAAAGCAACACAGCTGCAGCTGCTGAATGTAGGAAGGACAGCTGGCAAAAAAATCACAGACTGTGTGAAGCGTAAATTAACAGGCTTATAATATCACTGCCCCGTCAGCAGTATTACATTAAGTTAATGTGTTGCTTATATGTATTCTTATGGAGTGTATGACAATTTTAGCCTGATTCTTTCAGCTGCAACCCCGGTGGTGTCAAACGGACAAAAAATAAATAAATATAAAAACATAATTTAGCGGTAAATAGGCTTACATTCATCTCTTATAAGTACAAAGCTTTAGTGCTTCAGTCAGTCTCTGTTGTAGGACGACACAGATATACGACGAGAAACTATCTCTCATATAAAAAGAGTTCCTCTCACGATCTTCATGATCCACGTACCGAGCTCCACTTCTTTTCTATTGGTGATGCCATTTTCCAAGAGAATTGATTGGTCAGTAGGCGGTGCTTTAGTACGCGTTGATCTGTTATCTCGAACATAACCTGCTCCGGAGCAGGTTTGTCGTGCAGCATAAGTTACCATGGCGATTTACCCCGGTAAGAAGTGAACCACCGTCGTAGTACTGAAAACCCAGAGTTATCTCGCTAACCGCAAATCCTGCTTCGTAGTACAGGCCTCAGGTGCTCTGAAACAAAACCTTTAAATGAATGCGAATGTTGTCTGCTGGATGTGTAAATAAATGAACTGTTAGCTAACATGTTCTCCGTATCAACTTATAAGTCAATGTCGAGTTTACAGCTTCTTGTGCTTAATGCAGGTTGAAGCAAAGGAAATAAAAACACTTTTGGTCACAGGTCAGTATCCAGACTCTAACATTACTAATTGGCCTCAGTGATCCACTTAAGTCCACAACACATATGCCAGCAGATGTTGTTGGTTTAGGGCTTTCTTTGGCTGTCTCCAAATGTAAACCTCTCCAGACGAAAGAAAAGTGGTGAAACATGACTCAGACCTCATTACCTTCATTACCAACCTTTATTTATCATAAAAATGCTTGAAATGGAAACATACTGAGGTACTATCACAAGGCTGTTTCACATTTTTTAGGGTTGCCAGGGCCACAGTGGCACATATCAAGTGCATACCAGTCACTCTCAAGAACCCCACCACTCCTGCTAATGACTCAACCACTCAGGCTGTTCAGGTGTTCTCCATGGAGACTGGAATGAAAGAAACCCCTCACTGACCAGCAAGCCTCGTTAACCACTCAGGACCTCTGACGCAAAACTGCTAAGAAAACAGCATCTTTTGTGATTCGATGCCTGAATTATCATTCACTGTTTGACTGCAAACAAAATGAAATGAAGTGATATTCTCTGGGAACACTGATGATGCTAATGAGTCGGCTGCAATCCTGGGTGTGTTTGCTGTGTTGATGGAGTTTACTGTGCAAAGGTTAAAAACTGGCACCACTGAATGAACGTAACTTTTGGGAGAGGTGTGGCATTATGTGATAAAAAGCAAGAATCAACCCATTCCTTTTAGCTAGCTCTACGTAAACCACAAAGAGGTTGCTGCCAGGCCAAGAAAAACACAATGAAAGTGGGTAATGTTACACAAGTCACTGAAAAAGAATCTCTCAGTTTTGTTCACAAAGTGTGAGGTTGGACAACAAAATGTAGTACAAACCTGTCAGCTCTTCTATTTACTGGGAAAACAATCCCAAAACAGTGTAACGAAATGTGGCAGACGGTATTCCAGTCCTGTGCTTGTGGCGTATGTCGACTGAGTGGTACGTCACTGTTGGTTTTTGGTATGCCACTGCTTTGTGGGACTTATAAATGGCGTGTCTCTCCCGTTTCACATGTGCACACATACAGTACAAGAAGATACCACTGGCATACCAGTGGTGTGCCATCTTGTTTTTAGCGTCATATGCAGATTCTTAGTGGTATACCACTTTGAATAGGTATGTCACTGCTGTTTAACTGGCATGTAGCACTCCGCACCAGCATGATGATTCTTGCTGGCATATTACTGTTGACTATTGGTATGCTAATGCTGTGCGCCACATAAAAACAGCATACCACATATGTTCCACTGTCAGGTGCCACTTTTCACAGGCAGATATTGTGTAAAACTGTTAGCTAATGCCATAAAATAATTAGTTATCAGTTGGAAGATAACCGCTCTTTGTAGGCAGCTGTCACTGATGTGATGAACACTGGTAAGCTAAGCTAGCGGGGCTAGGCACAGCTACTATGGCTAATGGCAAGCATATTGAGCCTAGCCATTGACCAAATTTGACTATTAACGCTAGCTACAGGACAAAATATCAAAATCTCATTATTTATTTATTTAATGTTAAAAGTGGTACATGTCAGTGGGACAGCAGTGATGTGCAGCATATTTAACACTGGAGTGGCATTATGTCAGTAAGAATCGTCTCATACTAGTGGGGAGTGGTATGTGACAGTGGAACAGGAGTGACATACTGTTTCTAAGTGCCATGTGCCAGTGGTTCATTTTATTGTGATGATGCTTGACACATTTGGTCATTTCTAATGAAGTATTGACTAGCCTGTCAGACCTCTTTTAGCTGAGACTAATCCAAGCATGACAAAACTTTCCTGAAAGCCTCATGTGACAGATAAAACCAGCATAGATAAGACCTTCCTCTGCTATACTGGCTGACCTGCACTGAGAATGTGATTGGGACAAACTCAACATAGATCATAGATATTACATAGATCACACACTCCATCTCATGGTCAATAACAGAACAGCAGGTGGAATTTTACTGCTGTTAAAAGAGAGCTGTTCGGTGAGTGTGTCATGTCGAGGTAGATGTGTGTACCCGTGGTAGCAATATTCTGGGGAAGGTTTGTCTCAAATATCCAGTGGAAAAAAGTTTGGACTTTGTCTTCAAGATACTTGATCACAAACACAAACTTCTCCATCGATGCTATCCAGCAAAACATTGTTTGCAAAAAATAAGAAATCACATTGATATTAATGTCTTTTTCTGTGGAGTAAACAGCCTTACACTTCTTTTGGAGCTGTCCTTATACAGTGATTTTTTGGAATATATTCACATTCACATTTTTCATTACTATACAAAGATGTGCAGTTTGGTTTTTATGATGTTTGCAGTCAGAACAAAAACGATATGTATCTTTTTATCATCTTAATTTCACATTCACAACAGAACATCTTTATTTAAAATTGTCATAAATGAAATGCAACAGACTCAAGACTCAGTATGAATATGTGAAATTTGTGAATTGTCTGAACTGCTGAACCTTTTTTCCTTCTTTTTCTATGCATAATTTACCCCTTAACCCATTGCAATTTAGCAATAAAAATAAAAAAATTTAATTCATTACACCTTTATGCAATATGTCCCTCTGTGTGTTAAGCGATAGAATGTAATAAACCAAATACCGGTACACCAGATGGGACAAATATCAGAGATACCCGACAATGAAATATAATCTCATCTGACCAAGTTTTCTCTAACATGGAGATGCTTTGACAGGGTGGAGAAGCCCCACGCCCAGCTGGGGGCATCAAGAGGACCCTTTTTTCCACTAAGATATGGACTTGGAGAACAGCTCCAAGAGCAGTTGTATGCATTTAGGGTGGAAATGAATAATTGGTTAAAAGAAGAGACAGTCTCACACAATTATGTACAAAACTATGTTTTACTTCAAAAACATTCTCAATTTAACTCCACAAACATGAAATAAGCACCAAAGCATAACCCTATACATCAATTACAATATAAATTTAGCTTTTGTTCCTAACTTATATTTCTCTCCATACGCATGCTGATAAAAGTTGCACCACAGCATCAGGTGCTTTATGCAAGAGTCTAATTATAGATGCATATGTAGACAAGTGGCATGAGTTGCAGTGTAATGGCTTTGGTAACGAGGTTAAATATTTATTCAAACATGATATAAGATTACACATTTGAAAAGATAGAAATACCGTGATTAAAGCACAAAGACATATTAAACAACTTTAATAGATAGTGATTGCATTTAAGCTTACCTTCATGTAAAACTTGTATTAAAAATAAAACATGCTCAAATTAAGCTGCGTCTTGGATACAAATTTACAACATACTAAAAACGTGTTTTGATATAAACTGCGTTCAAAATAGAAAAGAATAATCTCTACATTTTTAAAATCCACAAAGCTCCAAATTTAATTTCCAGACATAATGAAAAACCAAAGTGTCTGAGAAAAAGACATGGGAATAAAACATTTGGTAGTAACGAAACACAATGAATGACACTACCGATTGTCACCTGTAGGCTCCTGGTGACTGATGGCATTTGGTTCTTGTCCAAGCTTGTTTCCACTGAGCAAACCCGCAGTCAAGTTCAGCCCACAGTGTTGCGTCACTAAGGCTTGTAGTGTTAGAGGAGGTTCTACTGAGCCGGCTCGGTCTTGTTCTTCTTATTCAGGACTTTGCGGAGGCTCTCGGGCATCAGGTAGGGCCTCTCTGGACTGCCATCGTTCCTCTCAAGATCCTCCACTGGAAAGAGATTCAACAAAATGGCATTAAACCAAGGTCATTAGAGCCACAGTTTTTTCTTTTCTTGTACATTTTTGCAAAGCAAAGACATTCTGCAGCTTAAACAGAGACAAGTACTTTTAAATGACTTTAATCGATAGTTCATGCATCCATTTCAAGAGTTGAAATTCCTTTGTTTTGTGCAGTGGAGACTCGTTGCCTCAAATACTGTTTACTACACAGTCAAGCACACATTCCTTTGTAAAGAGGTACAGAATGCAAAACTACATTGCTTTTACAGTGAAAACTTCAACATAGACTGACATAGACAGAGACTACAAAGCAGCTAGCCTCAAGAAAATCACCAGTATTCATTTATAACCTGTTATGGCTTGGTGTGAACAGAAATTAAAGTGCATTGATAGTGCAGCATACTAAAGAAGTAACAGTGATGATCATGTGGTTCCTATTTGCATAAACTGTAAACAATTAGGTACCCTTAAAATTTTAAGTCAAAAGGTGCAAACAGACTGACATTAACACTGTAAATTAGGCACATGAATGGCTTCAAGTTTCTATTGGCCAGTGGCAGTGGGAGGAACTATTAAAAGGCTAAACCAGAGTTTAGAAATGTCAGTTTACCTCAGAGTAAGCCATTTATAGCTTACAATTTCAGTTGAGCAGTTTTTGCATAAACTAACTACAGACATTTGAAGCACCATGTCAAGAGAGGAAATACCTGGCTGTTAACATTTAATTAAGAAAGTTTCTGTTGTTATCACTTCCAATGAGAGACCTCAATCTTATCATCTTAATCATGCAACAAATTACCCATGTAGCCTACAATAACCATAAATTCCTGGGCTCATTTTAAAGTGCCTATTCCTAGAGACATGCTTCATGTTCAATTGACCATTTGCTAATCCCCTATGTTAGTCCCCTGTGTTACTATTGCTAAGCTTTCCGTTCCTGTACAGCACATATGCAGTTTAGAGTGATAATGGCGGCAGATTTACCATCTAAATTCTTCATTTTAGAAACAATGGATACATTTCAGACACAGGTAAAAGCAGCTTCTCATTTTTATCAGTTTTGTCCATCTGAAATCACAACTGACGCTGGCAGATTCTATCAGTTGTAGCTAGATAGCTAATTAAGCTAAAGGTAGTGCCATGAGTCAGTTCAAAACACCTTCTCCAGCTGACAACTGACCTGGAAAAGAATTGTAAATATGTACTTAATGACTACATGATATCATGCTAAAAGACTGAGGCTAAAGCTACATGTCCTAGGTAAAAAGTTATCATCCTCACCCGTTAATGTTCAATGCAGAAGACACAGAAATAAGGAAACAGCATTGTTCTTGTATTACAGTGTACAGTCCTATAGTCCTTGTATTATAAGTATAAGGAAAAATGTAAGATCAGAGCATAACCCTGTTTGGCTGCTTAGCTTACATACTTATACAATACAGAAGTTAGATTTATGCTTACTGTTAGCAATAATACAAGCTCGTATTTTTAAACAGTTTGTTTTTCTTTTAACGTTACAAGAGACAAGGATTTTTGGACCAACCAATGTGTTTAGTGTACATAATGCTACCTTGAATAATGAGTTTGGATGGTTTGTAAACTTTCCTTGTTCCAATAAAGAGCAGGACAGAGTCGCTACGTTAGCCTACACTCTGATATAGCATCCTGGACTGGCTTCCATTTCGTTAGGAAATACTACACAGGAACATGCTATCGTGAACATGGCTTTTTTTTTTTAATGTAACCTGTAACCCCCTAAATAATGTAGTATGAAATGCTCCTTTGAGTTGGAACTAACAATGGGTTAATACTGTAGGTGGTAAGCTAGTTAGCTGAACATGATAATGACTGCATCTTGTTAGAGCAGATGAACACTCCATAAACTTTTGTGTTTTTAATTTCGTAAAGCTAACACAAAAGACACCGCCTTCCAAAGCCACCGCTTCATTAAGTGGAGAAATCCAATGCTTAGTTACAGTTGCTAAGCTGTGATTGGACTATCACGGTTTGGGGGAGGGGTTTAGCGAATGGTCAATTAAGAAAACAAAGCCTCAACATCTTGTTTCCCATGTTTCCTTGAGTTGAAGGACAGGTAAGGTCAAAGGAAATCTGCACCACTCAGCTGTGAATAAAGGAAACACTGAATCCCTGACACTTTAAAGGCATAGTGTTCTGTAGCTGTACTACAATCTGACTGGGTTAGGTGCAAAGGCGAATTTCCCAATGGGCAACAACAAAGTACCAGCTCCTTACTATCATAATGTAAGATCGTCTTGAACTATAACGGTTACAAAAAAAAAGTGTGTAACTCAGTGAAAAATCTGATCTCATTCGCAAACAGTGTCTTTGCTCCCAAAACTCCTCTCCTCTAAGCTGCGTCCTCCTCAGCCTGCTGTCGTTTCAACTGAATGTCCTCATCGTCATGTTGCTGAGCAGAAGACGAAGACGGATCCTCAGCGTTGTTCTTCCACAGGATCTCATGAAGAGTTGAGGACATGTAATAAGGCCTTGCGGCTGAACCGTCGTTGCGCTCCAGGTCTTCACCTTATTGTGTGTGTGTTTGTACGTGTTAATGGGTGAACAGAAAATTAGTATTGAAATCAAGGTAAAAAAAAAAAAAAAAGGTGTTATATGGCCAGTAGGAAGGGGAAGTGGTGAATTGTGGTTAGTGAGAAAAAAAGAAGGGAGAGACAAAAAGAGAAAGAAAGTCAAATAGCAAGCAAGCCAACGCACCCACAGGCATTTCAGATTTTAAAAGTTTAACACCAAGCAGCAGCAATTTCCAGATTAACACACTTTAAGGCACAGACTGTTATTTTGAAACGGTGGTGACATTTTCAAGTGTGGCACACCATATTCATGCAATTTAGAATTAGTGACAGCCCAACACCAAAAGCAATGTGAGACTTGAAGAAGAGAGGAAAGTTTGATCATTAAGCTTCGCATTTCACATGGAGCCCTTTCTTCAATGCAACATATGTGCAATGCTTGTGTCTTTTATGTTGAGTCCATCTGACACGTACGTGTGTGTGTGTGTGTGTGTGTGTGTGTGTGTGTGTGTGTGTGTGTGTGTGTGTGTGTGTGTGTGTGTGTGTGTGTGTGTCTATAAGTAATACATGGAAGTCAACAATGACTAAGGAGGTGCTACTTACAGAAACAGAGGAAAAGAGTGTCCACACACATGGCGTACACACTGAAGAATCCATGGGCAATGAGGTAGGAGCCAATCACCACAGTCTGGTGAGGACAACAAGAACCATACATTCACATTTCATTCATAATGCACATCATGGATCAGAACCAAAAAACAAAAACAAGCAGGGGAAACAGAATTATACACCAACTCTGTTGTGTTTTTGATTAGATAATACTTTTCCTGGGTCAAAAAGGACCATGAGACTCACCAGGATGGGAACCCAGTAGTAGTGGAGATGGGGAGCTGTGTTCTCAAAGGCCTTCACTCTCCCAGAGAAGAAAAAGAAGGCAAAGATCCCTGTGGAAGAAAGACCGTAAGAAAAACTCACACTTCGATTTGAAATCATGATAAATTCTTGGTAGACAGCTGCTATGACTTTTCTTATTGATAAGTGTTATACAGTATTTTATAGACATCCATTGTATTTACAGTACAGTAATACAAACTCCACTGATATTTCAAAATATTTAGTACTGCCCATCAAATGTAAGCTCATTATGTATAGTTTATTAATTTTTATGACATATTTATTGTCTATGGAGGCCCATTCAGTCCCTTTGTATTTACAACATGGCACCTGCATACAGTATAAACTCTATTCACATTTCAAAATGCTCACAATTGAACATTGATCAACTGTACATAAGCTCATTATAATGACGCGTACAGTTTAGGAATTGTTATGAGTTATATATTGCAATAAAGTCTATGGAAGCCCATTCAGTCCCATTGTATTTGTAACTCAGGACCTGCATACAGTAGAAACTCCTTTCAAGCTTCTAAATGCTTTATGTTGCACACTGATTGGTTGTAAATAAGCTCATTATGATGACACATACAGTTTATGAGATATGTAGAATTTATGAGTTATATTTTGCATTAAAGTCTATGGAGGCCCATTCACTCCCATTGATCTGAATGTATTGGCTGGGTTATTGAGGCAATGTGTTTTCATATGATCACAACGTACGATTATAAATCCAAAAATCATGCCCATCAGCATCAATGAGCACATATATCACACTCTTTTTCTTCAGGAAATGCTTCTCTTGTCTAAAATACTGTATATGGTCAATACAAAAATGTGTGCATGAAGAACAATGGTGAAATAAACAGACTCACCCACGAGCCCAACAATGAGCAGTTTGCCCAAAAACAAGAGGAAATCTGTCACTTTGTCCAGGACAGCCACCCTGGCGGATTAAAGAGAATAATTTATTCTTTGCAGAACTGCCAATCATATGAAACTGAAGATGGAAAAAACATCACATTTATATTTGGGTAAAATGATACACAATGTACACTCACCTGATCATGTTCCTCATGAGGAGGAGGAAGGCATCTCTGGCAGAGGTGCAAAAGTTTTTGCCATATATCGCCACCTAGAGGCCAAATACACTCATTACATTCAAATACTTCAACATTACAAATAACATGTTTGTATTTCAATGACGGGCTGAGTACAGTGAAATGTACTAATACACCACACATACCATAATGTAGGCATTCCTGTTCAGGAACTTGATGCATTTCTCCAGACACCAGAAGCAGCACTTCAGACAGCACAACAGGAACTTGGTAAACTTATTTTGGGCTCCTATGAATGAGACCATGATTGACAGGTAAGTGAACATTTAAACAACACTGGAGACGGGTCTTCCAGGTTAACCCAAAGATGTGCTACAAGATAGTTTGTTACTTGAATACAGATTTATGTCTGGTCTTTGCTATTTTTGCATGTCATTAATTAAAGAATCAGAAAAAAATAATGAGCAACAACCTAATAGACTTTTATATCACTGACAGATTTGTAGCCACCATAAGAGTAAACCCTACCTACAAGCCAGCTTGATCAAAGGTTATTGCTTGATACAGGACTGTATGCTATACAAATTATGGATTGTAGCCTTGAGCAGACATCTAATTGTAGTCAAAAACAGTACCAGACCTTTCAGCTTGTGGTCCAGATACTCCAGCAAAACCCTGATGATCTGAATGATTGAGAGGATAAGGGAGCCAAACGCCAGAGTTCCTGTATGATACCTAAAACAAGATACAAGTGACTTTCAAAGAAGGTACGAGAACAGCATGTGTTATATGTCATGTGTGTCAACTGTCCAAGACCTACTGACGAAACACTGTCACAAGACAAGGAGACAACGTAAAAGAAAATCACAACAAATGTTACACTTCCTCCAAACCACGCATACGCACCTGAGAGATCTCCCCAGGGCAGAAAACACTGGGAAGGCAGGCATATCATCCGGCTTGACGGAGGCCCAGTAGTACGAGGCAAAGGCCCCAGCCAGGGTCATCTGTCCCAGAGCCGTGACAAAGTTGGCACACCAGAAGAAGAGGAAGACGTTGTAGAACTGCAGGCCGATCAGGTATTTGTGGTAAACGGTCTCTCCACCGTAGAAGGCAAAAAGGCACTGGGAGTCCGGGCACTTCGCTTTCATAGTACTGGTCGTGTAGTTCTGAGCACAGATACAGGTTATATAGAGACCTTTTACACACACACACACACACACACACACACACACACACACACACACACACACACACACACACACACACACACACACACACACACACACACACACACACACACACACACACACACACACACACACACACACACACACTTATGGCACAACCATAAATATTCACTCAATATGAGCACCAAGTAGCTTTAAGGAAGTCTGTGATGATGTCAAAAAACACATTCACAAGTGAAAATTTAAGGGAAGAATCAGGGTTCAAACGGTCAATACATGGTAACTAATTAACAATGAAGTTGTCTAAAAACTGTAGAAAGATTAAAAAAAATACTTCCTGGAGGTTCCAACATGAACAGACAAATGAAATGAGAAAACTTACAGCTGGGTCACAGTTTTGTCTTGAGTAGTCGCATGCGGTCTCATTGAAAACTTTGTAGATGGGTTCATTTGAGGTAGACAAGAAGCTGATCAGTGTTGTCAAGGACAACCTTTAAATGACTACAAATCCCAACCTCATTCAACATCCCACTGTTATGACAGTACATTCATTTTGGCACACTTTTGTCTCAAGCGACCTACATGTCTTCCCATGGGGGAACAATCTGGGGTTCAGTGTCTTGTTCAAAGTGTACGAAACTTAATTAGTTATCCACATGTGATCTTAAAGTTCATTTCTGCTTAATACAGTTGCACGCTAGTTGCACATCTAGGAGCTTACACATCTAGGAGCTGCCCACTGCTAAACTAAAGCTGAATCCAAATGCAACTTCACTGCACTTGCAGACTCGCAAACTTAACTTGCGTGTTCCCGGTAAGGGCCTAAGCCTGTCCAAATCCATAAGGAGTCTCAAGAGGACTTTCTGCAGACTTTTAATTTATATCCAGGGAAACGCTTGAAAACGCTTCTTTGCGCTTTTCAAGCCCTCTCGGCCCAGGGTCCTTGTGAAGTCTGTGAGGGCTCTAATTCTTTAAAGTGAAAAAACAGAACGTTGAGGTATTTTCCTTTAAGGCAATCAGTCCGCTGGAGGAGCTAACTAACTAACTAACTAACTAACTAACTAACTTTAAAGGATACACAGCAGTAACTGCCCAGTAGGCGATGACCATGGCCACGAGGATGAAAGTGAACAGCGGGTAGAAAAGGGACGACATCACATGCCCGATGGCTCTGTAAACACATCACAACCAATGATCTATCATCACTATGAGTTATATTTCAATTACTTCATCTGTGCCATTAGTCTGACACTCTTTTATTGATCTTTATTTCATCTCATCTAAAAGTGCCAAATGTGAAGTGTGACCTGCTGGCTTCTTTGATGAGAGCAACGGCAATGAGGATCCTCTTCCTGAGGAAGATGAGCAGTAGGATGATGATGACCTCCACAATGGCCAGGATAATCACTAAAGGAGAAGGGTGGCAGAGGGAGAGGTCACATGGGTGTCCCAATTCAACAGCAACATGTCAGCATCTATAAAAGGTGTAGAGTATGTGCCGTGTACTGACTGAAGGCCAGCCAGGTCTGTCTGATCTGCAGGTAGACTGAGAAGTCTGTCTGAAAGCCCAGTTGCTGTATGGTCACGTTAGCGCCTGGCTCTCCTTTCAGGCTAGCATACTCCATGTAGCAGTGGAAGATACCTAAACAGCGACAACAAACACGTTTTTAAATGGCAACGTAAGCAACTGGATTTTTTAACAAGAAATGGAAGCAGTGTGCAACAAAGCAGAAACAAAAAATGTAATATATAATAATGATATGATAATAATAATAATGTAATATATCTTCTAATGTGTATGTATGAGAAAAAAAAAACAGCACTTAAAAAAAGGTAAATTGGACAGCAAACATTGGGGGTGTTGCTTAGGGGTCTTTTCCAGAAAGCAGGTTCAATGAAAACTCAGTTTGTTAACCATGAGTTGAGGGAAACTCTGACTTCCAGGAAAATAAATCACTTTACCTCTTGGTCAGTTCCTGTGGTAACTTACTCTGAACCTACAGAACAGAAAGCTGTTCACTGGCAGGCTCTTCAACACGCCCTGACTTTCTCTCCGACTCCTCCCTTCCTGTTGAGCCTGGAGGAGCTGTCTGACATCCAGTCCATATCGAGGCTCATTCATTTGCATAAATTTACATTGGAAAAGGAAGATAAAAATCCTGGTTGGCTATTAAATTGTTCCCAAAGACTATCTTTCATTAAGTTACTTTTAAAGCTCTTGTACACATTTCTTTTTACAGCAATCTTTGTCTTAAGCCCTTTTCAGACATGGAAAACAGAACATTACTGGCTTCATCTTTTTGTTAAAGTGATGGCTTCAGCAGTATTGTATCATTTGCCAAAGCAGGATACTAATATATATATATATATATATATATATATATACACACACACACTGTATACAATTGGTATGTAGAATGGAATTGGGAAACAGCATCAGAGTTAAAGTGTATTGAAGTAAGTCTGATCACTTGTTGTGGAACCTGCTTTCTGAAACAGGCCCCTGGAGTGCTGCTGAACTACTTTGAGGCGAGTATGACAAAGATAACGACTAAAGTCTTATGTGCTTTGGCCCTTACCATATCCTATGACCAGTATCACCATGGCAATCATGACCCAGACCATGATCCCTGCCAGGAAGCGCAGGAGGATGATGAAGAGCAGGCTGGTGAGCATAGCAATAACCAACCCTCTAGAGGGAGTTGATGGCGTGAGGAGGGGAGGTAAGCACAGAGAGCGAGTGAGCGGTGAGACCAGCTGACGTCTCATTCTGTGCAGACAAACTGGATCAAAGTGAAAGCAGATTTACAAATGTAAGTGAGTGACTTACATCAGGATCCAGTACCAGGACTGCGTGTAATCCTCAAAGATTTTCATAACCACCTGACGAGCCTCAATAACCACCGTGGCGTTCCTGTGGAGAGATTCCTGTGTGTTGATCTGTTGTTTAAGCACTGTGGGATTCCTCGTGAGGTAATCTCTGTAAAATCTAATGCAGCAGGTAGGGACAGGCCGGGCCGCAGCTATTTTCAAGCGGCGACAGAGCGGCACAATTTCTGTGTCACAATAATTCCAGTGATGTACTCACTTCACTCCATCCACGAGATCCTTGGCATCTCGCATGTTTCCGCTTCCGTCATCAAAGTGAGAGTTGTTTCCCACAGTTATCACCCCTCCTTTCTGGCCCAAAGCTGGGAAACACCTACGAGTGACTGAAGGAAAGCAGAGGAAAGGCCACTAAGATTTTTTGAGAAGTAAAGAAATTCCCAAAATACATTTTTATATGCCTGAACTTCCCAGATCTGCACCAGCTCTCTGGATGTATCCAACATGTAATGTATAATATGATGCATTTTGGAGGGAGAATATTTTTCTGATAGATAGAGATCCAACTCACAGGGCTTGCTGGGGATCAGCATGGCAGGACAGAGACCTAACTTAAGGATGTCTGGTATGCCCTGAAACACAGTATGTCCAAAACAGATAAGATGGTGTGTGGAAACCTTTGGACAATCAAAACAACTGAGGTAGTACAGAGTAGCATTGGAAAGAAGCATCCAAGGAGGCTTTAATGCAGGCTTTAAACTCACCATTGCATTAGTCACCCCATCCGTGCAGAACATCTTGTAGTAGTCAAAGTCATTTTTGTTGCTGTAGGCTTTGACTAATGTCATGAACTTTTCGGGGCACTTCTCCACACACATCTGAGGAGGAAGCAACATTTGCAGCAGGACACGTTACATCGAGTGCAGGAACAGCACTCACTGGTCGTGATTTTGGATACAAAATGCAGCACAGCAGGGAGATTGAATGCTAAGACAAACCAATTTTTCTCCCACAAAGCAATGTACACAGGAAATAGAAGAGCTGTTCTCAGCTGGAAAAAAAATAAATTGTTGACGGCGTAAAAAAAATAAAAAGTTTTGCATCACTACAAAAGACTACATGATGAGAAAAGGGCGGAGTTCACACCTGTGTGGTCGGACACTGGAACTCCAGCAGCACCATGGGGCTGGCACACTTCATGATGTTGAAGTAGAACAACAGTGGCTTGTTCCTGTTAAAAACACACATATGAAATGGTCGGAGGAAGAAAAAGTGCATGAGGTTTTAAAGCAATATCTGTGCATTTCAAAGAAAACGTGTAGTTCTCCAGCTCACCGTGCTTTATTCGTGTTTTTGACTATCTTAACCTAAGACTCTACCCTGATGAAGGCAAGACAGATGAAAACATTTGGTGGATAAAGCACGGTGTGCCGATGTGTTTTCATTTTGATGATGCGTTCAAGCTCACGCCGGTCTGCACCTTGCTGTGTGTGTGTGTTCTCAACATTAGAAGTGTTAAATGTCCAGCAGAGAAACAGGCACAATTATAATCTAAACTTGGAAAGCAACTCACTCAAGTGGGGTGCCAGCCTGCCCACAGAACTGGCCTTTGCTGTCTGTGGGATAGATCACCTTCCTTGGGTCTCCCTGGGACCAGGCTGGAAGCACAAAAATAGAAGGTTACAAAGTTATTTTTGTATTTTTATAGATAAACCAAACTGCAGCGCTGTTTCCTTACCGAGTATTCCCACTGCAATATAACCCAGTATGGCAATAATGAAGAGGATGCAGCACACGATGTCTGTGCAGCCCCTAGAACGGAGAGAGCAAAGTTTGAAGTGGTTGGAGGAAACTCTTTGTAACCACTTACACACAATAAAAGCCAGCAAGTGTCTCACCTGTTGTGGATCGGGCCCTTGAAGTTCGGGTCATACTTCCTTGGCTCACCTACATAAAAGAAAAAAGAAGTGCATTTATCACCCAATGAGCTCTTAGCATTGTGGCTACAGGATGCACGGCTTGGTGAGAGGTCAAGTACAACAGTACGTGCAACATAATGTTAAAAACAGAGATGAGTTTTAAAAGGGGGGCTGGTTTGAGGTTAAACAGTACGCCCCCGCCCCTCTTCCTCCCATTCTTCTGTCAGATGACTTTTCCCTCCAGACAGACACGCCTGGCAACCCAACAAATTCCTCCCTGGTGACTAAGCAGAGGCAAACCCATGTGAAAGACGGAACCAACATAACTTGTACAGCCACTAGAAGGAGCCTTCATCATTTATTGAAGTACATTTAGTTTGACAAGGCAATAATGTCATGTTGATGATTTATGCCAAAAAAAAAAAAAAAGAAAGAAAAGGAAACTGTGCACACTTTTTGAAAAACTTGAAAGCCAAAAACAGAAGTCGCTCCTTTCAACCTAAAAAAGCGCTCAGAATAAGAAAGTGTCACTTTTGCTTTTCTGTGAAGAGTTGTATTATTTTGGTTGTGATAATAACAAGACTTCCTCCAGATGGACTGTCAGAAGCAAAGTTTCTGGACATTTATTTAATAATCCCAAACACCTCCATGGGATTACAACGCATGAAGCCGAAACATACAGGGTTTTACTATCAGGCATGCCATGCCTTAATGCCATTTGAGTCAGTAAACAACTGATGTTTGATCATTATAGCAGGCTCAGGCATATAGTTGAGTTTGCTGCAGGTTATCTGAGGTCAGCGTGTCAGAAGCAGGAGGCAGAGCGTCCATTAGCAAATTCATCTTGCGGCTCTAGCTTAACTTCATCAGGGAACATTGCTTTCACTTAGCAGGTCAGTGCTCTCCTCTCCTGGACATAAATTAGATAGCAGTGTGCCACATTATTACTGAAGATCAAACAAAAAGCATCGATCAAAAGTCACAGATTAGCAGGCTGCACTCTCACCACTCTAACACAAAAATAATGGGTTTACATCCAAAATCGCCAACATTTTGACATCATGGCTGCCTTGTTAAGGCTTTAAATCTCTCAAAGCACAAACATCAGTCCCATACAGCATGTATATATGTACATGTAGCATTGGATCCTGACACCTTAGGCTATGTTCAGATTGCAGACAAAAGTGGTCCAAATCTGATTTTTTTAATATGTGACTCAGATGTTTTGTTTAATGTATGTTTTGTTTTGTTTTTAACAGTGTGAACAGCACAAATCACATGGAAACATAGATCATTTCAATTCTGATTTGGGCTACTTTCATATGTGCTCCTAAATCAGATACAGGTCGGATTTCTTGCAATGCGACCTCAGTCTGAACAGTCATATCGGAATTCATGCGACTTTTACGTCACTCTAGAGCGACATTCGTCACATTTCAGCGCTGGCGGGGGTACAAAACATTAATTGAATTTAAAAATTCAAATTTGGCTCGCTTTCTCCTCATCCTCGTTTTCATCTGATCACGAATTTGCACATCAAACCATAAACGCTGACTTCAGTGGCCTCCATGTTTACTTCCATACTCAAAAAATAATGTGAACAGCAGGATCTGAGCAATAAATGCGAATTGAGCACCAAGTCTTGCAGTGTGAACGTAGCCTTAGAGTCTAGACAAACCAGTATGATATTCTCTGTGGCGTCTGTGCATATAAATTATGTATGTGGTCTGGAGGATAGTGCTGCTGCAAGCATTTACCACACGAGCTCTTGGAGAAGCCTCAGCTTTCTGTTAGAAAGAGCATGGGTGTTGTGTTTCATATAACCTAGAAGGATGTTTAGAGACAACTTTAACTGTTTTGATATTTGACATTTTCATTGATGAATATAAACAAGTAAAGAAATCTATTACAGACTCAACAAAGAGGGGGGGGGCCTTGTTAACCTCAATATGTAGCTGTATAGGAACCAGTGACGGGCTTAATGAAGCACTGATTCAGTTTCAGAAGAAAAGCCTGCTCTTTCAATGATTGTCTACACGCAGCACAGTCGTATTTGTGCAAGAGATAAAACACTGATATAAAAGCTGCCTGCTCTCACACACCTGTATAATCAGCAAAGCTGCCAGCAGTAGCAGGTTCCCACAAACACACACACCCATTCTTCCCCCACAATGTTGACATGCTGATACTGCTGCTCCAGTTTCACTCAAAAAAATATTTCCACACCTCATAAGACAGATTCACTTTTTAAGCATTAAGAAAAGGAAGGCCTGGAGATTAACCAGTAATCCTGTGGTCGTTTGACGTTTCTTAGATGAATACAGAATGAAAAAAAAGTCATGAATCAATATAAAACTAAAGCAAAAAGAGCAGTTACCATGCTTTCCAAAATATTCTCCATCTCCAGGCATGTTGAAATTCCTTTCTGGGCCAAATGTTGAAATGTGCAGAGAACCCTTTGAGTCTTTCCACAGCACCCTTTATCTGGTTCACTTCTTCCTCCCTCTCTGCTGGTACAAATGAGCGAGAGCGGGGGAAACGCAGGTATTGTAGAGGAAGAAACCAGTCCAACCTGTCCCTGAATAGCTGTGAGCCTGGGCAGCCAGCGACGCTCCACCTCACCTCAGACTTCCCTTCTGTGTTTATCCTGAAACAACTGCCTCTTCTCCAATCTGTGCCCCACCTGTGCATCACCCTCTATCTCCACCCACTTCCAAAGACCTCTTTCTGTCTGTTTCTCCACTCTGTTTCTGTCTCAGAAAAAAAAAAGGCATCCAAACAGGCAAATGAACTCAGCTGCAGGAAGGCTGCGAGTGAAAGAGAAGAGGCATGGGCATTTGTAAGAGAGGGTGGGCACTGTTGTTGTATACGAGATGGAAAACTAAAGTTACTTAGCTGTTATCAAAAACATGTGTTTGGAGTAAACAAGGAGAAATTCCGCTGCACCATTGCCTCCAGTGGAGGAGGACTGATTAGATTCAGGTGTGCAGGATATTTTGGGCTGCAAATACCAACACCTGCAGTGAACTGAAAGCACAAGCACACAATATTAAGAAAAAAAAAATCAGTACTTTTGTATAGTTGAATAATTGCCATTAAACTGCCTTGTAGGAAGCTCAAATAGGATCCACTAAAATCTCTTCCTCTCAAAGTGTTTTCTCCCATCTTGTGGGGACATAGCAGTATTGCACTGGGACTGAATTATGGAATCAATCCAAATCTTTTTAGCTCCCGTTTTTTTCTGCTTAGTGCTTTCACGCACTAGAAATTTTGGATCGCTCTCTGATCTGTACTCAACAGCCAAAGGCAACCAGACTGTGTTAAATGGATTCATGCTTTTAACAAAGAGTCCACAGAAGGACCACATGCTGCAAATGTTTTTTACAGATGCTGACAGAAACAGAAAATTCAGCTAGAATGACTGAAAGTTTCCATTCTGTTCTTGTTTTATGGCCAATGTTGCTGCTTATGGGAATTCCCATTTAGGAGCCATTTGCTGCAATTTCCATAACAAAACAAGTGACTCTGAAAGAGAAGCTGGTACTTTCTCAGAATGTGATTTCTGGGTTGACAACAGACAACCCATCACAACAATAGTTCTTACTTCCACCTTTTGTCCTCTCACTGTTGAAGTGTGGTACCTGATGCCACAAATTTACAGTCATGTGTAATTAATCCTGAATTGACTGACTGATCCTGACTGGCAGGCAGCTAGTTAGACATATGGGGGCGGTGCAGTGAGTGTCGTAAGGTGAAGTAAAACCCACCGTTCTGGTTTTTAAACAGGCTAAATGAATTATTGGTAAAGAAATTTCTTTGGTGGCATTGAGCAACAGTTTCAATCTGTTAAAAGCTATCCAAGGGATCTAATCTAATTCCAAAGGACCACCACTGTGCAACCAGACAACCCTCGGGCACTCCTTAAAATCATTAAAAAATACAAATGATATTTGCTACATGTGGAAGAGCTTTGATTTAATTATGAAATGCCATACTGTTCTTCTAACAAGTCTTTACAAGGGCACCCATTTACAGAGAAACAATCTATCTGCCTTGTATTGTGCTTTTGTGTGTTTTGATTGAAGTACAGCATTCATTGTCTTATTTATTATTAGACAATTAGTCACTGTTAGAAAAGAAGAAAATCTTCCTGGGAACACATAAACAGTGATCAGTTTTCACAGAAACAAAATGAAGTGAAGTGAAACTGAAACCAAACTTGAAACTTGTCTTGCATTGTTTCCCCATGTGCTTCTTCCCACTTTGGACATCGACTTGTGTCCTGCACAGTTTCCCTGCTTTGTTTTCTTGCCACCGCCCTTCACATCCTTAATCTACAAGAAGTCTGGTAGACCTTTTTCATGGAGGACATTCTAACATGTCACAGGAGGAAAAACACAGATGTAGGCCACATAATAAAGTGAATTTTGGCTGAATTCCATTTAGCAGTGATATTGTGCATGCTGCATGCTCACTGTCATGGCTTACCAGGACACTTGAGTAGGCATCGTTAATGTTATTAGTAACACCTGTGCTTTTCCTTCTATGACAAGTCAAAATGTCTGCTGTGAAAAAGGCCTATTGTCTACTGTAAGCTATACAGAACAAATGTATAGTATCTGACCCTGTGGTTCCTGAACTTTTTATACTTTTTTTGTCCCCCTTTGGAAGCCGAAATATAATTTTACCCCCGCTCCTAGACACATAAACTTAATTATATTTTGTTTAACAATACTGGGTGTGCTGGTTAAAAAAAAAGTGGCCAAGTTGCATTTTATTGAAGAAGCATTACCAATATTTCACAGCAGACCTTTTGACTTGTCAAAGCAGGAAAAGCACAGGTGGAACTTACGTTAACGATGTCTCCCTCACAGCAATTACTGCAGCAATTAATAATGTCATGGGTTACACCTGTGTTTGACAGGTCAAAATGTCTCCCATGAAAGAGGTCTATTCAACATTTTTGGTCATCACAAACTGGCAAGGGTGTGAAGCATTTTGACTGGTGTAGTTACTTTTGCCAGCCAACATTTTGCTTTGTCTAACAGAAGACAACGTTTGCATTTTACTGTTAAAACCTTTCAACTCCAATTTTAGTAACTAACACCCTTTAAAAGGCCACTGGTAAACTCAGAAGTGCATCGTGTTATGCAATAGCAAGGCCATACATTGTTTTGTTTTTTTAGTTCCTGAGAATTAAAGGAAGCTAAAATAATAAAGCCACAGGGTCTAGAAATCCAAGGGTTATAAGGCCTGTAGCCAGACAACACAGTAGTTACAGCTGCTGCCCCCCCGTCCATCGCCACATGTCTTTCATTACAGTAAGAGGGTGGGGCATGTTCAAGTCCAAGTTCAGATCTATTTACAGCGTTAAAAAGAAGCAAGACCACAATCGCACACATATCTACACAGTAAAATGTAATATTCTTGCAGTAAAATATGGTACATCTGTCTCATAGTATCTGGAAGTCATGCAACAAAAATGCTGACATTTGGAAATGCTATATTTTCACACCACAGCAGGAACATGTATAAAACAGTGTTTTATCTCAACTTGATCTCTAACCACCTAATCGACCACCCTTAAAATGTGTCATCTCTTGACACCTTACTGACCTCACTGACCTGTCTGGATGATAACCTCTGCTTCCATTTCTACTGAACTCACAACACCTATCCCTTATCTCTTGTTGTTGTTAAACCCAGCGTAGCTATTTATGTAACTCGGACACAGATGACAGAAAGTGAAACCAAGATCCAATTCCTACATGTAGGCTTAAGGACAGAATTATTAAAGACATTTTCTAGACCAAATAATCTCTTTATATGACCTCACTCCCTAGATACAAATGCACAGTCCTGACTACAGTAAAAGAGACATTTCAAGGAACATTTGAGGAAAATTATAGTAGCTGTTAAAATTCCAAAAAATGTGTTGCTTTCCCATTAACAAAGAGAATCATTCCTCATCAATAAGGAGGGTAAGCGAGCTCAGCCAAGATCAACAAACACAGCTACTGACTGGTAGCAGAAACTGACTAATGCAGAGGATAGCTCACTAGGGTTGTCCTGCTTCCACATCCAGAGTAGCCTGCATTTGTATCTCTTCTTCTCCCCAAACTAATTTTCCCTGACCTTAATAACCAATCAGTCTCAAGCTGCCCTGGCAAGTTGGCAGAACCACTAGACAGTTAGCAGCAGAGTCACATGATCCAGTTTGGGTTGTCAGGGTACGATGAAGCACATTTAAGTGGAAGTGGGTGGCTGCAATGACGGTAGCACTATTGGCTGATTGTTAGTAGCAGGGAGGTAAAACCGTTGAGTACAGGAAGTGAGCTGAAAACAAGTGAAGGGACAAAATCTGCAAAAAGAAGCTCTAACTAGCTTTAACAAACTGCACGAACATGAGAGAGAGGCCAAAGAAGCTCAGCATCAGGTTTCAAACCACCCTCCTAAATATGGCTTATAATTACACCTAATCTGCACCAGGGCATGGCTGCATGGCTGCTTCCAATCCTGTCATTGAGGTTTCTTGATATATCTCAGCCTGAAATTACTGGATCCTTCTGAAAGGCTCTCCCTGTGGCATGTTTAAGTTAATGCCCTTGTCTCCTTTTTTAAGCTGTTTTGCCCTAAAGTCTCAAGATGCACTAAGAGGTAGTTTCTAGATGCTGTTATCTCAAACCACAGTCATTTCTTACTTTTATTTGCAGCCAAGTCACAGCCATTCCTCTCCCATGAGTCTCACTCTGCTCTGTGTCGCACTGTCCAAATCCATACCAGTGTTTTACAAACAGAAAGTATGGTGCTGCCTGGTTGGTAATATGAGTCAATTAGCCAGCATGTGGCAGGCAGAGTGGAAAAGGGTGTGTGCAGAGGAGAGGAGGAAAGCATTATGTTAAAGCCACATCATGAAAGCCGGCGGATGAAGAAGCACCTCGTATTGTTTTTCATTCCTACTTGTCGACATCCTGCAAAAGCTAAACATGCTCAACATTTTGCTCATGAATTGCAGAATCCCTTTTAAACACTGAAGGAGCCCATTTAATTGTATCATTGTGTACAAAAGACAAGGCAGTAAAGATGCTCCCTAAACATGCTTTTTCTTTCGTGTGAATTGTTTATTACTTCTCTCGATGAAATGCACTTGCCCTGTGAGGAGCCCGCTTAGCAAAGAGCTGTATATCACACCCAGCATGCAACAGGGTGTGTCACTATAAGACACATCTATAAGGGGTATTTGAGGTAAGGAGGGCGTAATTATAACCTCACAGAAAGAGTGGCAATCCAAGCAACGAAAGAGATACTGTATTGAACAATACAGATATATTGGAAATTAGATTTTAAACAAACATGTAGCCTGTGTATGAAAGTAACTGAGCATAATATTCCTAATATGACACTACCATGAGAGGCTGAAGGCATCCAGTTGACAAACGGAGACCCTCTTCACATGTTTGAGGTATTTTCTAATATAGCTGGGCGTCAGCTAAGCTCTTGTTGCCTGCCATACCAATCTGAGGAATGTGGCAGCAACTGGACAAGCAGAAGATAAATTGGGACATTGTGCACCGTGACAATATACGAGGCAGTTTGTATCACCAGCTGTACATCCAAGCTGAATTTTGAAAACATGACAGAGAGAGACAGAGAGAGAGAGACAATGCATTGTATCTGTAGGTCCAAAGTGAACTAAACAATTGTAAGTACAAGCTAATATTTAGGTTGGCATGTACGCATAACTTAACAAGGTACGGGAGAAAGTGGTCCACTGGTGCCAGCTTACGTGCGACAATAAAAAAAGAAAACAATAAATGTATTAATGAAAATACTGACGCAATTTAAAGTAACTATTTGCGCACAAAGAGTCTCACAAAGTCTCACAAAGAGTAGCGTTATCGTCTTGCGCCAAAACAAAACAAGCTAACCTTGGTTATAGCTGTAACATTTAAGTCGCTGAGTAGTAACTATCCCAGGACAAAATGAAGTGAAACATGCCCATGTTAGACTTTAAATAATTACCATATTTCGGTCTCTCCTCCAGTTCCATGATTACTGAGTGTTTCTTAAGGTGCTTATAGGCGACGACTACAGCATATTTCCAGCCTTAACAGAGGTTATCGTGTGGCGGTTCTGTCAATTTGAGCGCTTCGTAGAAGTCCGCTCCAAAAATCTTGACTGTCCTGCTAACATTTAAAGGGAGATTCCTTAGAGCAGAGTGTTGACCAATGACAACGCGGGGCACCGTGATTGACAAGATGCTAAACCAATCACTGGCGAAGGCGGGAGTTCAGTTCTAGTACCGTTAACTCATATAGGCGTAACTGCCCAATGAGCTGTTATAAATGTCTAACGAGCAATGGCAGTGCACCAAATACGATTAATCTCAATATTTAATGAGATTTAGATCACTTGTGTTTGTCCATCATTATTCATTCATAGTGAAAATGTGTCTTCATCGCCCAAGAGTGCTGCAAATCAATGGCATAGGCCTAGCATAACTTTTATTAGCCTGAAGATGAAATTCAGGACGGCATTAATTATAAAAGCAATCTATCCATTCATAATTCAACTTACAGGCCCAACATTGCCTGATCTGACTCTGCACTCTGTGAGTCACGGCAGCTGCTAGCAGGCTGCAGAGGTGGAAGAGGTATGAAGATCCAAATTTACTCAAGTGAAATACGCCATTACAATTTCTGTTGCTCTGGTGGAAGCTCTCCACAGTATGAAAAAATAACCCTGGTGATGTCATCAGGGTTGTTTCAGTGTGGGCTTGGAGACAACAACATTTTTAGCAGAAAGCCTGTGTTACAAACTGGAGTCATGGGGTTTGAAAGACATGGGCATTTACCAGGCAGTGGGGGTGTAACAAAATCAATGGACGATTCTTTTTCAGATCTATCTCTTGTTAGTCCCCCAACTTTATGGAAGTGCAACACTAAAACACTAACTCGCTGGAGTGCCCCTTGAACATGTAAGTTACATGTTGTAGCTGGTACAGATGGAGCTAATTTTAGTTACTTAAGTTAAGATAGCCTTAATGTAACATAGCTAGTGTAATGTATCAAGTTGTATGAGCTGGCCATATGTTAAATTGTATCTGCAAAGTAACTATGGCTGTCAAATAAATATAGTGGAGTAAAAGGGATTTTATTAATTGTCATGGAGAAGATGACTTTGACCACAAGTGTAAAATGTGTCTTATAGCTGCATCAGTCAGAGTCATATTATTATATATTTCAGTATACTGGATTATTATTGCATTTACATGTAAGCAGCATTTTAGTGTTGTAGCTGGCCATGGATCCCATTGTAGCTTCTTTAGTTTAATTCACTGTACAACAAGGCATCCTATTTTATATAAAGAGATTTTTAAAAGCTTTAATCAGTAAAGTTAATTGTAACTGAGCTGTCAGATAAATGAAGTGGAGTAAAATGTACAATACTACCCTCTGAAATGTAGTAAAAATAATAAATTAAAATAAAAATACAAATACCTCAGAATACTGTAGTATAGAAGTTGAGTAAATGCACTTAGTTACTCTCCAGCACTGATAATCTTATCTTAATAATAATAATAATAATAATAATAATAATAATAATAATAATAATCTTAAGCTCTCTTCTTTTTTCTTTTCCCACCTTCAATTTATATTTTTAATGTAACTTCTGTTTGAAAACAGCTTATAAAGGATTTTCAGAGATCACAATGGCACAAGTGGCTGCAGTAAAACTTATATTATTCTTACCACATTCAAACACATTCATTCTACATACTGCAAGCGGTATTTTTAAGTGTAAAAGAAACTTTAAAACATCTCAGACAACTTGTCCTTGAGTAGCTCTGTTAATGATGAACTAAAGAATGTGTAGGTCACATCATCCAGCAGACAGGAGTACTGTTATGAGAACAATTGAATTACTGATTGTGTCTGCTGTCATGACTGGGAGGCTAAGCCTATTGAGAAATTGACAGTTACTGTTATCCTTCCCTGGAACTCGGGTGCTTTTATTCTGGGAACTGAAACATGAATATAGCCACAGATAACCACTCCTCCAACTGCCACGCCTCTGCTAATGAGCCAATCAGAGTCGTTTGCAGTAGCTGCAGTATCCTCTAAAGGCAGCCATCTTCAGCGATGATGGATGGCCACAAACAAAAGAGTTTATCTATTTTTTTATGTCTTAGTCTCAGATGTTATATGTACTGCCTTCACATAGACAAAATTATTGATTTTGTACAAGAATACTTGACCACGGTTTAATGTTTGGCATATGGTCCAATGACGACGCCACACTCAATATGGCACACCAGCTTGGTGCGTTTTACGTGATGACGTCAGGTTGTGTTTTGACGTTCAGTGTCACTGAAGAGGCAGAAAAGGGAAGCCAGGACAAGGACTGTTGTCCCACGTAGTACAGGTAAGTGCTCTCTATACAGCTGTCAACGTGTTTTTTACGTCTATTCTCAACACACAGCGCTCATACAACACATTGTTATTATGGTCATTTGAAAACTATGCTGTTAACACCCAAGTTACGTGAGCTCGCGCTGTTAGCTTGTAGCTATAGTAAAGTCACACAGCCACACAGGCTAGTTGAGCTAGCTTAGCTTGGCTACATACCAAATCGAGTTGGCTGCCTGGACTAGGGTCTGTTTGTTTGATACTCTGACAGGTTGCTTCATTAGATATTAAAGTGAACAGTATGACACGGGTCGGCGAGAATTAAACCGCCTCAACAGCAATTAATAACATTATACTGTACTTTCTGACAGTTACTAACTCGCGACTGCAGCTAGTATGATAATTTCTCATCCACAGCTGTAAGCCCTGCATACGTTTATATAAAACTCATTTGTACGTATAAAAAGTTTATCATCCAGGGAGTCAGACACTCATTCTGAATTAATAGACCAACTTCTTCTGATGGCAACATAAGTTCAACTCTTGATGCTCTTAATTCTCAGTTCAGGGAGACCGCTATGAAAAAATTACTTTCACTGCAAGCTACATGATGGACTGTTTAATAAACTGGTTACCGCTTTAATGAAAGTGAATCATATGTAGAAATTTTTTTATCATATAGACCAATCTTCATCATGGCATTGAGGAACGCTGTTTGCCGTCTCTTGGTCAACCCTCACAGATGTGCCATCATCTCAGCTTCCAGAGCACAGGGAACTGCAGCACCTGCCAGATGTGGTGAGTGCTACAACACCATGCCAGCCACAAAGATAACATTGTTTAAAGGGACGGTTCACCACCCACAGCTGCATCTTTTCATCCAGATGGTGTCAGTGTCATTTGCAGAGGTTTAGAGCCTTCACACCCATGGTAGCATTTAATTTGAAGCTACATTTGACACAGTGCAGTCTGGAATTTGATAAAGAGTTAAACATGGTGTAGAATTATTTTAAAAAGATTAAGGAAGTGTAATTAAATGTACCTTAGACAGTAGTAAATGTGATATAATTATACAATTATACTATTTTAGATTTTCAGGGAAAACTGTGTTTTGTCTTCTTATTATGCATTATATTACATTTTTAAAAGTTAGTCACAGATTGAATCCTTACATTTCTTGCACAATATTAATCATTTTTCTGGTTTAAATTTTCCACAGATGCAGAGAAGACTGAGCAGAAGTCTAAAGCACGTAGGTGTTAATAGCTCCTTATTTCTGAAATCTATGTCAGAGGGTATGTTTTGAATGTGAAGCTCTCACCAGGACATATTCTTAACTGTGGTTTTATGGTTTTTGAATGGTTCCTCTTGTAAATGTCTTGACAGCTAAAGTCCAGTTCAACTGGCATGATGCCCTGAACCTGGAGGGCCAGCTGACGGAGGACGAGATCATGATCAGAGACTCCTTCCGGACCTACTGCCAAGAGAAACTCATGCCTCGCATTATTATGGCAAACAGAAATGAAGGTGAGGGACTCATCTTCATCTTTCTACATGTGTGAGCCAGAGTCCTTAATTCATTACTTGATTTTTTTTGTTCAGCTTTAATGAGTTCCCCATGTTGCCTTCACATGCATCATGTCCAGTTTAGATGTCTATTGATATGTAACTGTAATGTGTGCTGCAATATTACCACTTTGTTGACATACTCTTAGTTGAAATAAAGGAATGTGACAACTGGTTGTGTCTTTTTTTTTTTCCAGTGTTCCACAGAGAGATTGTGTCCGAGATGGGAGAGATGGGTGTCCTGGGCCCAACCATTAAAGGTGAGTTTGGACACTATTCACCACTCACTGCATGTACGTTACAGAGGCAATCTCACATACAGTGTGTGTGTGTGTGTGTGTGTGTACAGATTTTTTGATAAGCTAAACAGAATGGACCACAGATGTGTGTTTTACTATACTTCTATTGTAAAAACAGCCACATTTCTCTCACAGTAATGACTGTGTCAAATGGACTTTGGCCGTGTGCGCACTTTACCTGTGTGTGTTGTTTGTTTTGGAGAAATCTAGTGTCTATGACAAAATTATGAAAGTTTTAGCCCATTAAACCTTCCTTTATTTCCTAACTTTAATTCATTGAATGACTTACATTCTAACACTGAAAATACCTCCTTTTCGTGCGCTTGATATAAAGGTTATGGCTGTGCTGGGACAAGCTATGTGGCCTACGGTTTGATTGCCAGAGAAGTTGAGAGAGTGGACAGCGGCTATCGCTCAGTCATGAGTGTGCAGTCGTCACTGGTCATGCACCCCATTAATGCCTATGGCACAGAGGAGCAGAAACAGAAGTACCTCCCCAAGCTGGGTAAGAAGAGAAAACAACACATTACCTATCGACACACACGACTGTCAGTTTATCAACAATAGATGGGTATGAATGAATCTGTTATCAGATATTAAAACATAAAAACCCAATGATGAGTGACTGAGCTCTTGGTCTATTCCCCCCTGTCACGCCCAGCTCGTGGAGAGATCCTGGGTTGCTTTGGCTTGACGGAGCCTAACCATGGCAGTGACCCCAGCAGCATGGAGACCAGAGCCAAATATAATCCGTCCAGTCGCACCTACACTCTCACTGGCTCAAAGACCTGGTGAGTAGTGGAGCTGTGCAAAAATAATACGAGGTGTGTCTTGAGCTGTGGCTCAATAAATAGCATCTCATTGGAGGAAGAACTGGAGGATTTCACTCAAATGTCAAGACCTCAAGTACATTTTTAAGTAAATTCTCAACAATAAAGAAAAATGCAGTGTCATTGCAGGGTTTACACTTTGTAGTTTTCCTTATTACATTACTTTAACACCTCTAATTTGCTCTCTGATTGAAGGAAGAAATATAAAAAGATATTTTATACCAGTCTCATTCTTTTTAACTCACTCCAGACTCTGAGGACTTTTTAAAAAAAGTAATATTAACCTTTGAGAAAAGGCATGTAGGATTGTAAATCAGGTTATTTATTACACATCACTGCAAGAGCAGAAATGTGTGTGTGTGTGCCCAGATTTAGCCCAGGAGGGCTGTTTCAAGGCAGCATGACAACAATCGTATCTGATGTTAATGTCAGGTATTTTTACACCCAATTTATATATATATATATTATTTTTTATTTTTTTTTTTTTTGTTTTCTTCTTTCTGTAAATTGCATGGTACACAACCACTGACTGATGTTTTCTTTTAGTGACCTTGGTTTAATTTTTTTTTCCTTCATCTAATATATTGTTTTACATTTTTGTGTAACATTTCTGTTTTCAAGATAAAGGTTTTTGTTGTGTCATTAGTCGTCCACATGGTGGAGCTCTTCACAGTTAAAGTACTGTATGTAAATCAGAGATGTTGCCTTTTTTCCCCCTAGGGTCTCATTTGTTGAATCAAGCAGTGAAGTTATTTTTTTTTTTTCTTCAATTGTATAACTTCTTAGAAATAAGTAAGTCTATTGTGCTTTATGTCCAAGACAAAAGTAATATCAGAAGAAATATTACACAGAAACGTTCACAGCACTGTGAGTTTATGAAGACAACATGCAGAACAACCACATTTTCTGTAGTTGGTTCAAATCTGTGTTGTTTTCTCATTATAGAAAAAAACAAAAAACAAAAAGAGGCTTACCAGTGCATACACAAAGGCATCTCCATAACATCCCATTTGCCTCCTCCACCTTCAGGATCACCAACTCCCCAGTGGCGGATGTTGCTGTAGTCTGGGCCAAATGTGACGATGGGAAGATCCGCGGCTTCATCTTGGAGCGCGGCATGAAGGGCCTCTCAACGCCTAAGATTGAGGGAAAGTTCTCCCTGAGAGCCTCCGCCACTGGTATGATCCTCATGGACGAGGTGGAGGTCCCCGAGGAGAACCTGCTCCCTAAAGCGTCCGGCCTCGGGGTGAGTGGAGTGAAACCGTGAACATTCTCAATGTAGTCATGCGTTTGTGGAAGATACTTAAATAACTACACCTCTGCTCTGCTACATTCATAATATACTCATGAATTTAAGTTTGCGACTTACCAAGTTTCTACTGGTTATTTAGCTTCATGTGAAATTATACAGCATTTTAAAATGTAAACACTTAAAATTCTACATGACACACAGCACTAATTGCTCCTCACACTCCTTTTGCTGCTTCCAGGGTCCCTTTGGCTGCTTGAACAATGCTCGTTACGGTATTGCATGGGGCGCTCTGGGTGCTGCCGAGTTCTGTTTCCATGCAGCTCGACAGTATACACTCGACAGGTCAGATGTCCTAAGTGTCTGTGTAATGTCATGTAGGCGTTTTGTAATGCATTAAGCTAAGTTTGATAAAGTTAAAGTAAAAAAAAGTTAAAATGACATTTGCTCAACTAAGTGTACACATTTTTAGTTCAGTTTAGCATAATTATTTATGATAAACATGAGGGTAACACAGTGTTGTTGTTTTCTACACCAGAATCCAGTTTGGCGTGCCACTGGCAAGGAACCAGCTGATGCAGAAAAAAATGGCCGACATGTTGACAGAGATCACCATCGGCCTTCAGTCCTGTCTGCAGCTGGGAAGACTCATCGATGAGAAAAGGTGAAGACGACTTTATCCTCCGACTTAAGTGTATCAGATGGGATGGGACATGGTGTTAAATGTTTCTTGAGGGGCCCATCCATCAAACCACACGCTCACTCTGGCCTCTTTCTGTCAGGTTGAAAAGGAAAAGTGTTTCATTAAAGATTACAAAATTGAGTTTAAGTTGTGTGGTTGGGCTGGATCTGACGGAGGTTGTGTCATAATTTGTGACTGTTGTATACATTCAGAAAGACTCATTTTGGTGGCTGTGTAGTTTCATATACAGGCATTACATACAGTACAAAGATACAACCAAACATGGGTGTTTTAGCAATGCAGCTAGCATGAAGCTAAAACTAATGCAAAACAAATATGGCGTTTTCTTAACAGAGCGGCCCCAGAGATGATATCCATGCTGAAGAGAAACAGCTGCGGCAAAGCCCTCGACATCGCCAGGCAGGCAAGAGACATGCTGGGAGGAAACGGCATCGCGGACGAGTACCACATCATCCGCCACGTCATGAACCTGGAAGCTGTCAACACATACGAAGGTGAGGAGGGAGGAACAGTTCCACATGAGACATGCATGCACACACAATAGATGGAATGATACCCATGTGTTTGAGATTATTTTGACTGAGCAGATTATGCAACTCCACATTTATTAAGTGTATTTTAACTAAATTGCTTCATTCATTCTGTGAGAGAGTATATTAATCCAATACTCATCTGTGTCCCTTCTACACGAGTTTCATCCTGTTTGATATCAGTTCATCTCCTCCTTCAGGTACTCATGACATCCACGCCCTGATCCTGGGCAGAGCCATCACGGGACTGCAGTCCTTCACTGTGGGCAAATAGATCCCACCTCTAACTGCTGCAGGAACCTACTGCCAGAAATGTAACTCGCATGTCCACTCTGCAGCAGTTTTCAGATTCTTGTGATGAATTCTCGCCTGTATGGTGACAATGTTTGTTTTCTCTCAGGTTTGTAGAATATATATTTTGAGTGCAAGAACAAGTCACATGTAAGTCTGTCACTGAACCTGTGGAGTGTAATTAATTCAGAAGTCGATTTTTCAACTTAAAAAGGGCTATTTTTCTACTCTCAGTCACAACACTATTTCCCAGTTGTATAGACAAAGTAAAATCCATTGCATAGACTTTCATGGACATTGTAGTGAAGTATTAACAATTCAGAATGAGGTCAAGATCTGGATTTGCTGCTTGTTACCGATATATGCATTACTGTAATTATAAAACAACAAATCATAAATGGCCATAACTTGTTTGGAATTGGCTGTGAAGCTTTTTTGTTTTTAATAGAAACCAGAAACTATAATTTGTGCAAGTGGTATTACATGGATGACAAGATCAGTTACTATTGTTAGATACACCATGGTGATTACTTCTAGCACTTTGCTGGCTCTGTCGCTAAGATGACATAACTTTGCACGGTTTGCCAGAGGTCAAGGATGTTGATCAGAGCTTTAATATATGAAAGTTATTTAAGTATTCTAAATGTCTGCAGGGCAATGAAGTGCAAGTTTGATAAGGTAAGCCATAGCCTCTCAGTACAACATGGTGACAATGTAATGATTCGTAATCTAAATTGAAGTAGATCTATGTGAGGCTTTATTAAATTTATCAATGGCTAAGACACAACACAAAAACTGTAGCACTCATTTGGGCTGTGTGAAGAAGTCACATAATGCTAGTTGTGGGGTTAAGTATGCTGCCAATCCACAGGACAACTCAAGGTTGTGTTGACTTCAGTTGTGTGCTGTTTGAAATTCAGAAAAAAAAAAAAAAATCAGTTGTCATTGAAGTCTTCGCACCACCGCAAGCAAGACAGGTGTCCTGAAATGCACTTTTTCTGAAAAAAGTTAAGAGGTTGAGCTAGAATGTTATGAATTAGATAAGATGCTATGGAGTTACCTTTACTCTGTGGTAAAAGAAGTACTCGGATCATATACAGTATGTACCAATACAACAATGTCAAAATACTCCAGTGCAAGTAAAAATCCTGCATTCAGATTTTTACTTAATTAAAACAAAAAAGTATCAGTAAAATGTACAAATACCGAAGAAAAGAACTCTGTAGAAGAAACCCTAACCCAGTGTCCAGTGGTTCTCAACCTAGGGGTCAGGCCCCCTCCAAAAGGTCACAAGATAAATCTGAGGGGTCGTGAGATGATTAATGGGAGAGGAAAGAAAGAAAAAACAAGTTCTGCTTTGTGTTCCATTTTTTGGACTTTTCTCTAATCTTTGATTTTTTTTTTGTGAAATATTAGCTTATAAATGAAGCCATCTGAGAAGTTAATTTATTTGAAATGTTTTGTTCATATTTGTCCCAGACAATGATAGGAAATCCTGTGGAGAAACCTAAGTGTCAGTGAGTCATGACGGGGAGAGCCCTGCGTTTAAACTGGGTGATTCTGCGTCCCACCAGTTGATTCATGAAAAAAAGAGCCATTTAAGTCCAAATTTAGACTTAGTATCTGATCAGTTATGTCTTAAAGAGTAAGTTTTTAACTTATCTCATAATTTTCATTTTTTTTGTGGTCACAATTTTGTAGTAAAAACTCCAAATTCTGACTAAAAAAAGTTTTAATTTTGACTTGAGAAGTTATACTTCTACACAATTCTTTAATCTTTTTTGTGCAATATTGGATAATTTCACCTCTTTTGGCCTCAAATAGGTATATAATAGAAACCATCTGAGAAGTTTAGAGGAGAAATGTCTCTTTGGTGGAAATGCTAACAACTCAGACATCTGAAACAGGAGCCCAACTAGACGCTGCTTTTTCATTAAAGGCTGTAAGCCAAACTGGTTGGGAACCACATGTCTAATCTTTAATAATGCATTGTTTTTTTTTATATTATCTGTTTTTATGCTCAATCTTAAACTGAAAGTTAACTAGTAACTGTCCATTAAATTTAATTTAGTAAAAAAGTAAAATACTTCCCTTTGAATTGTGGTGGAGTAGAAGTATAAATACAAATATATAAAGTACCTCAAAACTGTCCTTAAATACAGTGCTTGAGTAAATGTACTTAGTTACCCCTCATCAAAGTGCATTCCTTTATCAGCTGCCATGTTGTGGTTGGGTGAGGACTTTACTGTTAATCCTCCTCTCACTCGCAGGTTGACCTCTGCTGTTCATATTAACTCATGCCATTATCAGGAGTTCAATAGAGAAGATGGGAATAGTTACTGAAAATAGCACAAAAGCTGATATTACTGACAAGGCGTTTTGTTGTGTGAGCTGATTCTTGAACAATGAATGAATGAATGAATGAATGAATGAATGAATGAAAGAAAGAAACGCATGTGCAAAGGTCAGGTGTCTGTCAGTCAAACAAGATAAAACACTATAGAAATGGAAATGAATAACAATAAAACGGATGCAGGGCTCATGTGAACACAAAATGACTTATTTTAAAAACACAAGTCAGAAGTAGTCATGCCATCCCAGTTGGTCAGAGCACATGGGCTTAATCTGAAAATTGTACGGAGCGGATGAAACATGACTGCGCTTTACTTTAACGTTACATAATACTGCATCTGTGCTGCTCAGGGCTGCCATCAGGGCTCAACAAATGTCAGTGTCCTCCCCTGGGATGCTCAGGTTCATAGCATCCTGTCCTCCACAAGATACAACACAAAGAAGCACCACAGCCTTGGCATTGGCTTCAGTACTAGATAGAAAAATCAACTCCAGTCTAAGGGGAGTTTTGTATGTGTAAAGCCTGTTTCCATGAGAATCTTTTGCTTTTATTTGCCGTTTGAAATACAGTGTTTGGACAGCGACAGTCCATGCATTATCCTGTGCCATTTATGCTTATAAATACATGCATATAAAACACAAGATGTAGTTTGCATAAGTATTAACCCCCTTTAAGAGGATACAAATCCTCACTGGTGCTGCCAGTTGGTTTTAGAAGTCACATAATCCGTTAAATGGAGATCACCTGAGTGCAGTCAAGAAGTTTCAATTGGACTGTAGTATAAATACAGCTGTGTGTGGAAGATCCAACTTTTGGTGAGTCAGTGTCGTGGCAAAACCTCCACCACAAAGACAAAAGAACGCCCCAAGCAGTTCAAGTCACTGAACATCCCTTATAGTCCGGTTAAAGCAATCATTAAGAAATAGGAAGAGTGTGGCACAGCTGTCAATCTGCCTCCAGCAGGCAGTCTTCAAAAACTGAGTGAGTCTGTAAGAAGGAGACTAGTGTGGGAGACCCTCACCAAGAGACCGGAGACAACTCTGAAGGAGTTCCAAGCTTCAGAGGGTAGAGGTTAGAATAAATAGAGGGAAAACCTGGTGCAGTCTGCAAGAAACCTGCAATTTGGGAGAAGATTTGTTTTTCAGAAAGACTTTGAGCCTGTGTGTGAAGCCAAAGCTCCACAGGACTTCAAAGTGGTCTGCATCAGAGTCCAGATCTCAACAAGGAAGGCTGTTCACCTGATAAAGCTTGAGCAGTTTTACAAAAAAGAATGGTGGAACTTTGCAGCAAAACTATCCACACAGGCTCAAGGCTGTGTTTTGCTGCCAAAAGATGCCTCTACTAAGTGCCGCTGGACAGATAAAGTCCTCCATCCTCTCCTGCTTCATTGCATGTCTACCACTGCCACTTTGAAGTGGAGGGAATTAAAGAACCGGCAAATCCCTGGTAGTACATGATGCCCAGGCGTGATCTACATGGCGCTTACATAAGGAAATTGCTTGTCCATTTATTTATTTTTTTTGGACCAATGGCCTTGCATGTTTCGGGCACGTTTAGATGTGACTCACTGTGACTAATTGTACCCCAAATGGACAGTGTGTTCTGTGTCCTGTCTGTCGGGGATGATGGCTGACCTGATGGTTCCCTTGTGATACGAAATGAACTGAAATGTGGAAAGAAAGAGTGCTGCTGTCTCCTGCTGTCATCCAGACATTAGCAGCAGTAATGGCAGTCTAACATTCAGATAATTAGGATGCTTTTCATCTCAAAGAATCATCTGGATTATAATCTTGTGATTTAGACTTTACACTCTCAATTCAAATCTTTTAAAGTACTTAACAGGGACAAACATGCCAATCCTTTGACTACACCAAAATACAAGATTATGATAATTGAGGGCTTAAAAGGATGCAGAGGGTCTGACCCTGTCCCCCTGCTGCACCAGCAGGCCCTGCCTTCCCTGGAGGTCAGCAAAAACAAGATTCTCAGCTGCTGCTAAGTTGCTCTTTATGGGTCTTAAGGTCTTAGTGGGTTCCCACTGTGTGTGAGACAGGTTGTCACCTTCACTGTCAGGCATTTCAATTTATTGTGTTATACCTGAGTTAGTGAGGCCATATTATAGTTTGTGGTGTGGTTACTCTGAACTGCATTGCAAAGCAGTGTGTTCCTGTTATAACTCCCCCCTCACCCACACCCCAGCGCCCCTTACATCAGGGAAACTCTAAACAACTTGGATCCGCGCAAATAGCCCTCTGCGCATCGGAATGCGCATTGATTGATTTCCAACGAGGCGACTTCTCGGTAACTTGAAGGAATTAAGGACACGACGACAGCGGCATGTAAGCCTGTGTCAGAGGACATGTGGACAGACGAGACAGTGAATGGGCCGAGTGGGCGGACCTGACTGTTTACAACTGCTGGCTTAATTTCAGCACCAAAGGACAGAGAGGGAGGCAGCAGCTCCTCAACACCTCACGTAAGGACCCGAACAACAACCCTGCGACTGCTAAACTTCTCACTTAACCGAGAAGAATTATTCACCCGCACACACGCACACACATTTGGATGAAGGTCGACAAGGTAGTTGAAAAAGTAGTTTTTGGGGTTTTTCTTTGCTTGATGTAAGGAATATCACTGTCATGTCTGGAGGACGGTCCAGTTTTAAGTGAGGAGGAAGACGCCAAAAGGAAGTCGCTCTCAGCTGGAATAATACATCCCTAACTAATCATGAGTGGCTATAATTTCACCGGCTTGAACTCCACTGATGAAGCACATGCTTACCCCTATTCAACGTCATTAGACGACCCTCTGTACAGGCAGTACAAGCACCCAGTGAAGGACCTCATCCCTTTGCCAAAGGCGGTGGTGTATCTGCTCTTGGCTGCCCTGGTAGTTGTTGGAGTTGCCTATGCTATTGTTGGACATCTCATCAAGGATCTGGCCATTGACATAGCAGGTACTGCCTTCTGAGTTTTATTAAATTTCAATTTTATTTGAGTCAGCGACTATTTAACATACACATGTGCAGTGAAATGTATGGATTATCATTCAAATTTCTTATACAGGGCTTCAGTAGCCTCATTTGTCGGTGGTCAATGAAATACAGCACATCTGGCTGCATAATAATAATAATAATAATAATAATAATAATGCAAGGGCAATGGGTAGCCATACTCAACATTAAGTGTAATGACTGCAAGGCTACATTTTAATCTAGCTACATCAGTGGCACCCCCACACAGGGGCGTAGGACTGGGGGTAGGTCATTGATAGGTCATCACTGATTTAGGTCATTGTCTTTATAGTTATTAAGCATACTACACTTCAGCAGCCACTGACCTCATATCCTTTTACTATTGGTGGTATTGAATCTATAACTCCTGCGTCCCTTGTTTAGATTGTATATTGGGCCCGCCTGGTGATGAAGAGAAGGACAAGGACATCAACCCGCAGCGCATGGCCTCCAGCCATCCTCCTCCAGTGCATCCATTTGCCCACAATGCCTTCCACGTGTGGGACCAGGACGACGTGGTCATCCCTCTTGCCCACAACGAAAGCCCCCTGGCCAGCCCGCTGCTGCTGGCTGCCATCCCCTACATCCCCTCTTTCTTCCCACACTCACACAGCCCGACAAGTCACAACTCTCTGACTTTCTCCGCCAGCCCAGGGCCGACCAGGGAGATCAGCATCCCGAGGGAGATCTGACTTTTGACAAGCACCATGATCGTGAACAGCCTTGACGACTTGCAACCAAGTGTTGGAACCCAAGCACACACACACACAATACACATGCACATATGACTTTGACGTGGCCGCTAAGAGATCGTTATGCAGTGTGTGGAAACCCTGTCTCATGTTCCCTTCATTTGCCAGCAGACGTACAGTGACACTGGGGAATCAACTGCAATGACTACACTCCCTCTTTCTTACATTTTAAATGATCTCTCAGAATTATGCAATGTGACTCAAGACTGTTGTCTCTCTCATGCGTCATAAACAGAAAAGTCAAAGCAAACACCCTGAGAAGGGGACACCAAAGGACAAAAGGGATTATTGGAGAAGGTCACTGAATATTATCTCTGCGTGCCTGAGCTCCAGAAACAAGCTGTTAGACACGTTAGATGGAGTTTAACAGACACTACATGTTGGTACACAGGTTTTTCCTCATCAAAGCCTAACAAGTGGCTGTAAGACACTGTGAGAGTGGAGCTGCTGTATGTTCAGCGTGAGTGACGTGTTTGTACAGGCAGCACAAGATTGAAAGATTGTGCATCTGTTGTACCAATATAATCCACCTGTGCAACAAGAGATTAGCCAGTGACAAGAGCTCACAGGTTTGCATCTTTTAGTATAAAGTGTGTCTTATTTGTGGAACTTACTGATGGTATTTCAGTCACACTTTTGTTGTTGCTCTTAATGTGTATGTTCTGAAAAAAGATCAGAGATCAGAATCTTGGTGGAGGTTATTATCTGCAGTCCTCGCATCAACAAAGCTGCTTTCCGACCTGCAAAACCACCCAGCTGGCTGCCTCACACACACACACACACACACACACTTCAGCAAAATGTTATTTCAAGACACTGAGGGATTAGCTTAAGAGGAAGACTTAACCAAGTTCCAGCAATTCAACATGTACACAACCCAATGTAATCCTGCAGCCTTTATCGCAGGTGTCAACACACACTCATGGATGTCTGGTATGCAGAGCCTATCAGCGCAGCTTATAGCACAAAAGTATACAGTATGTGGCATGGAGAGTTTGTGAGCTCATTTCTCATTTAATACCAGCTCACAGCTGCTTCTGTTTTTAGATGTCAACTTATACTTAATAAGGGATGAAGAGCGCTTGAAATCACAACTTATTATGCAGCTTTGGGTTGGCTGCTTTAATCAATTCATAACTAAATTTAATGCAATTTTTAAAGCTCCTGGTTGGCCTAAAACACATTATAAATGCAGAGCTACAACATCCAAAACAGTGGGTGGTCTTCTTGCTTTTAGTATTTTTGTTCCCCCACAGAGCTGGAAAAAACAAACCTTGTAAAGACGGAGGTGAAAGGATTCTGGGAAGTTTTGATCCTTTGCAGCCAGACTGAAACGAGAAACAGCAGCAACAGCTTAGTAAGTTAATTTGAGCACTGAACTGTCTTTGAACTTCAGTCTGGGGCAGTGAGATGAAGAAAACATCACAGGGCGCTTTCATTGGATATGAGATTAACTGTATTCAACATGTGATTTAAGATGTGATTGGCAGATATAAGAATCACTGCAAGTACAAGTTTTAAAAAGCAATTACAGGGGATGAAGGATTACGTGAGAATAAAATGCAACTAAAAAATATGGAACTCAGGAATACGGAAGTGTGTGTTCTTTGCTGACACAGATGCACATTCAGCGTTAAATGGGTTGTTAAAGGAGTTGTGAAGGTCAACTGTAATCCCACACCCTTGGAATTACAAACATAGCCAAACTGTTCAGTCACATCCAAACACTGGCCTTCTCTGTCATCACAGACACAACAAACCCACAGCGCAACTGGATATAAAAAAGTCCAGTAATCTGTATTTGGAAATTAGCACCATCGAAAATCATCCACAACATATTGTGACCTTTGAATTATAAGTTTATTATAAATGGTTTTAAGATACTGAGGTTCACATCCTCAATAGCAAAACCGATATACATTAAAATTCTCTTTTGTTGGTCAAAATAAAAGGCACCTTGAAGATACTCTAAATATATAATATCAAAGTCCCATCATACCGACTTATTCCACGTATTAATGCTTTGTGTTGTGGAAGGCAGACTAGTTACTGAAGGGAGTTACCATATATTTTGGCAAAGACAATAATTTAGCAACATGTTCTAATCTAAATTGTGTCACATGAAAGATTTTCATTGATAATCTTCAATTCATTTTTCAAGTTCAATCCAAGTTTTACTAACAATACAATTCAAAACAAAGCCAAAAAAGCTAGCAACAGATAACTCACCTGAATTTAAATTCCTACCTCATTAACATTTTCCCCTTCATTGCTGTCATCACTTTGTTTCAGTAGTCCTTTCAAACATCAGACATTTTGACTCGTCATAGGAGGAAAAGCTCAGGTGGAATTAGTAACATTAACGATGGCTGAGTTCCATTAAGTGTCCCTGTAAGCTATTCCACTGAGCCAGCATGCACAATACTAGGACCTCCCCTAAGTGGAATGCAGCCATCATCAATGTTATTGAATACACCTGTTTTATTGTGCTGTGAAAAAGGTCTATTAACATTAATTATGCTAACAGACATTAGCATGAGTTGGGCAATTAACATTAGCAAGATAGCTGTCCAGCATGGTAGCTAAGAAAATACTTTCAGTTGGCTTCTGTATCAGTGTCATTCAGTGTCTCAGTCAATGTTGATGTTTCAAACCTTCTGACTGCACACTATTCAATGTCAAAAAATGGTGACATGAAAATCTTTTTTTTTTTAAAGTCTACAGATTACAATATGTCATGTTTATGACAACAAACACACAAGTAAGGTGGTATTGGTATTTGGAAAAAGCTTTTTATTGTACCTTTGTCACATTCCAAAAGTAGTATTTTTTCCCTGTACAAGTAGATCATTTGCTGTAGTAACTGGGGCAGGGTCATGTAAGAAAAATCTTATGGGAATAAAGCCCTTTGAAAAACAGTATACTGTGGTCTGTCTGCAGTGTTGTATACAGTCGCTTTCAGACCAACTGGTTTTACTGGCTGAGCTTGGACTTGAAAAAATAACCAGAGGGGGCAGGGCTTTCCCGAGTGAGACGTAGAAATGAGGTGTCACATGGTAAAGGTAAGGTGGGTCCATCCAAAATAATAATAATAATAATAATAATGATTATGAAGGTTGGGTGAAACTCAGGACTCCAGTCGACATATGGGGCTGTCGTAGACCATCTGTAGGTTCACCTTGTGTCCCACCAGCTCTCTGATGTTGTTGATGCCGTATTTAATCATGGTGGGCCTGCGGGTCAGAGGAGAAGGCTGAGTGAGCGCTAGTTCTTGTTATGCAAAAATGCAGCCACAACAGAGGCCAAAGTGTTTGTGTTGTGTCTATTCCAGATCTGAGATGTCGAGCAAAAACAACAGAGAGGTGGGTGGGAGAGGAGGATTACTCAGCGTGGATTATAGAGCCGTTCCCACTCACTCGCACCAGTTATTAGCCTTGACGATTGTCCCCAAGTAAAAATCACATATAACTAGATACCCAAAGTGTTCTCTACAGTCAGCAGTAGTGTGACCACCAAATGACCCGTATGGTGAGGTTTACCTAACAGCAGAACAGGGAGTTTTGTGGAATTAAGGTAAAACAAAAACTGGGCTGGTGAATATATATTTAAAAGAAACTTAAAAGCCTTGTACTGTAGCAAATTAACAGGATTCTCATTAGCTGTATTAAGCAACACAGTGTCTTCAATGACATATAGTTTATAATGTAACATGAAATAATTCCAATAAATAATGTAAACAGTCAATTTAAATCATTTATAAGCAGGAATAATCCTCTTCAGACAATAAACCTAAATGTGGGCCACATGTGAGCTACACAGCTGTATACAACAAATTCATATTGTGTGTCTGTAAGCTTCGTGTGTGTGTGTGTGTGTGTGTGTGTGTGTGTGTGTGTGTTCACCTTTCCAGAGAAAGTCCCCAGGCAATTACTGACACATCCTCAGGGAGTCCCATGGGCAGCAGCATCTCTGGTCTGAAGACACCAGAGTTTCCCACTTCCACCCACTTTTTTAGTCCTGTATGCATGGAGAGACATTATGCAGGGTTCCCACACATTTTTACCATTGAATTTTCAAAACTTTTCCACAGTATTTGACCCCATTTCCACGACTTTATTTAAGTAGTTTAAAATAGGTAGGCCTATATGGCGATCATATGGCGCAGGCTAAGGTTTGCCTCTCTCTAGAGCCATGTATTATATTTGTCATTTGAAAGCCAAACATTATTAAAACACACACTTTCCAGGCATTTGGCGATAAGCAAGCTGCTAGCGCTTGTTAACTTCAGACATTCCCACCGCCAACTAGCTGCATACACCAATATCTATCACATGATACTAGTGATGTTTCAACGGCCACGCAGCTCAGCACTAGATTTTATTACATAATTTGTGTAATGTTAACAACGTTAATATTACAGCTGGGGGAACAACCAAAACCAAAAAACAGAACAGACCTACAAAAGGAACAGAGCAGTAACTACAGAAGCAGGGAAGAAAAAAAGATGTAAAGTTTTCAGGCTTGCTGGTAAGCTCTAACAGATAGAAAGGCTGTAATACTTTCATTCAACCCCAAAAATAAGTGAAATAGAACCTACAAAGTACATAAAAACGCACATACTGCACAGGGCCTTTAGATCATCTTCACAGAATGTGAGGGGAAAATACAGGATCTACCAACAAAATGTCTTCTTTCAGCTCTCCATTTTAAATAGTTTGTTTACGAAAATAAACTATATTTTGATTATTTACAGTCGATAGCTTATAGAGATTAAACATAGTTCTGTTTTGCAAGATGTCTTTTTGTCCGACTATAAATGTTTTATCAATACATGAATTTACAATTTAATACATTTAAATATGTGATTTAAAGGTAGCATTACTTCACCAAATCACATGAATCTAACCAGAGTCAAAAGCCAAGATGGCAGCTACTGTGATCGCGTGATCTGCTAATCTAGTCACCTTTTAGTTTACCTTTAGAGTCGAGTTTTTTCTCCATCGTGACTGGATTTAGCTGCTGCCTCATTTAGTTGTGAATAACCATATAATAAGGGAATTACTACGATGGAAGTTCATCAAAATGGATATTTTTCATTTAGAGATGAGAGCATGAGAAAAATAAATATGTTTTGGCTTTGCTAAAGCTAACTGCAGCTATCTCACAGCTAGCTTTCACTTTTTTATGTCAAAAAGTCAGATTCAGGTCTTGTCAGCTCATGTTTGACCCAATATGGAATTGCTGCTTTTTGCCTTTGTAGGGCAGAGAACCTTTAAATGTTTTATAGAAAACATTGGGCATCCCATATATTTCATACATTTTCCAGCTGCCACAAATGTCCAGCAAAAAAGAGAGGAAAGCGATTTATTGGTTGAAACTCGGTAGCGTTCATGGACGGGAAACAGCAGCCAGTTAAAATAATAGAGCCTCAGTTGTAGTAGCTTATCTAGAGGGGTTGTACTATACCTTCGTGGTAGCTGAACACTTCCATGCTGGGCTCTGTGTATGGGTTGTAGGCAGGCTTGAAGCGTAGTTTGGTAATTCCTAGAAAGAAAAAAAAAGACCAGTTTAAAATAAATGCAGTGTAATAAAAGACTGTTTTATGGTCCATACTACTCTCACCCTACTATAAGGCCATTCACCAGTTATTTATCAAGTCACATTCACAGTGGCATGGAGCCCTCCTGACCTAGTTTGGTGAAGAACTGATGCAGGATGCCCATGAGGTCCCCGAGTGTGAGTCCGTAGTCGGCCACCACACCCTCTATCTGGTGGAACTCGGCCAGGTGGGTGGCATCTAAGGTCTCGTTCCTGAACACCCGGTCGATGGAGAAATACTTGACAGGGGTGAACTTCTCCTGGAGGGTGGGGTGACGAGACGGAGAGAGAGAAGAGCCTCGTGGTTATCGACAACGCATGTACAGCACATACAGTATGCTATATGGTGAAAAGTATGCGGACGCCTGAACATTACACCCATCTGATTTTTTCAACATCCCAGTCCAAAACTACACGCTGCTGTAACAGCCTCCACTCCTCTGGGAAGGCTTTCCACAAGAGTTTGGGTACCTGGCCGCAGGGATTTGCTCCCTTTCAGCCACAAGAGCATCAGCGAGGTCAGGGAAAAGGCCTGACTCGCAGTGTGCGCTCCAATTCATCCCAAAGGTGAGTCCAAAAAGACAGTGGTGTGCTTATGGGTAAATCTTAAGATGCATTCAAGAAACAAACGCTGGTGTTCTTGAAGAAAAAAAGGATGAAACCTTCAAACAACTACAAATAAGCAAACCTCTGTTCCTGCTCCTGTACACGTGTCTGAAGTTTGCTTTTTTAGGACATGTTTGGAGACTTTGATCCTCTTAGTATTGATTTTGGGAGCTTACCAACCCATGAATGTGAGAGGTAAAAACCTAATTTTGGCCTCCGTAGCCCCCCGTAATCCAACTCCCACACCACAAAGAATCTTTCTAGGTACGTCAAATGTCTACTACAAATGACTTTGCCAGCCTCAGATGGTTTATGTCCCAATAGCAGTAGCCACCCAACCACCATTACTTCCTCAACATTTCAACAAGTGTGTGTTCTGTATGTGCAGCTCACCTGTTGTGCTAGTTTATAGAGCATGCGTGCGCTGACTGCTGTAGTGTGAGTGCGGAGGATGTTTTTCTGAGCCTCCTCTATCTTCCAGTCGTATTTGTACCTGAAAGACCGCAGGATATTAGATAATGTCGTCACAGGCTTTGTTGAAAGTTGATTAATGTTACGTGAGGGTTTGATTCTGTCTCACCCTTGTGAACCAAAGCCTCCCTCTGAGTGGACCTTCTTCACTCTCTCCAGGTAGTCCTGCGGGAACTCATGGGCGAGCGCTGGGTCTGAAAAACGACGTTCAGAATAAATGACCATCACAAAATGACTTGGATACGACCAAGCGTGACGGGAGTCTGGGAGAGAAATGTATGACACACACCAGACAGGAAGAAGGTGTCGTGCTGGTCTCTGGCCGGGTGCTGCTGGGGCTGGAACAGGGAGTCAAAGTTCCAGAAAGAGCTCTCTATGAAGTTGTTGGTCGGCATCTCTGTGAAGCTACAGAAAGCAGATTCGTTTCGGGTGTTTTTTATGTGTGTGTGTGTGTGTGTGTGTGTGTGTGTGAAATGGCTTCTCTCACTGTGATATTTACAGCCACTCACCCCATCTCCAGGAAGATCTGCCTGAACTGCGTCCGCACCTTCATCAGCGGGTGCAGGTGGCCACAGTCAGGGGCCACGCCCATGGCCTCAAAGTTGTAGGGCTTAAATTTCTTCTCTTTCCAGCTGCCACTGCAACACAAGACCAGAGAAGAGTCTGAAAACAGAAAGGACTGACTGCAGCTTTGACTTCTGCCCTTTCAACAAACTCCAGCATCCTTGTTTATCGTCGGCAGGTTTTCCACAATCAGGTGACAATACATAATATTTCTCTCGGTTCATTTGAGCGTTTTTAATCTGCAGCTGAGATGAAGGAGACCATCAAATCTATGGTGTACACAATCAGTGCAGAGAAGTGAAAGCAGCATCAATTTGAATTTTGGGCCGGGGAAGAAAGAACATCTGGATACTGCTTTTAGCTAAATCCCCTCAATGATATGATTTCATGCAAACCTGAGAACAGAGCTTTGTTTTTTCATTCTGCTAGAATTTTAATGCCTCGTCCTCAGCATGAAAACAGCATAAGCTGTATTATGAATGTGTCCATTATTTATTTATTCCTGCTTATTTTTAAATTTCACAGTAGCTCACAGAAACAGTGACTATTACAGGGTGACCAAAAAGTTTCATTAACATACATCTGGAGATTTTTCAGTGCCAATTTAAAATGGAAAATAAGGCCAGCTTTGTAGGCATCAAAAGCAACTGTTAGTTTGCATGACTGGTTTAATTTCTCATCAGAAAAGAGAGAAGAATAATGTTAAACTGTAGATAACAGAATTTCTGAGATATTAAACATTTTCCAGGACTTGCAGACGCCCTACACAACACCACCCAGGGTTCGTACAGCTTTTTAAAATTCAAGCACTTTTCAAGCACTTTTATGGTACATAAACCAAACATTTCCACAGTCTTGAAGCCTTTATCATCACATACTAACTAAATGTGACTAAATTGTTACTATAAATGCCACAAACAAATGTGACAACGGGATGGTTTCAGTTCAAATAATAAAAGATTTTTTCAAGAAGTATATTTGAATTCAAGCATATTCCCAACCTTGAAAACATAACAGTTATAATTAGGCATTTTCCAAACTTTCAAGACTTTGTATGAACCCTGTCCACCTATGCGGCTTCTGTTATGTTGGTTTGTTAAGTCTTTTTTTTTTTGGTCACAATTATTTTGTCCCGCCCTGCCTTTAGGACAAAATCCTCATCTTTGGACTTGTCCCCTTTTATGGGCGGAGGTTTCTCTGTGTCCTCCTGTGTGTCTGAGATCCTGCACACCGTCACTGACAGACAGAGGAGGGCAGACAGGACACATTTCCCACACACTGTACTGAGCAGACGACATTACAACAATAATTCAAATGAGACTAAATGAGCAGCGACTGTACTCACTTGGCAATCATCTCAGGAGTGAGCTCCGTCTCCTGTTTGGTGACGGTGGTGCTGAAGGAGTTGCCCTTAGTGATCCAGTAAGACTTCACCGTCCTGAACACAGAAATAAAAATGACTCAAACAACCATAAAGATACTGTGAGTGGCTCAATACAAGAAGTGATCCCCTGTATGAATACAACTGTTACACAGTGAGGGACCAGGTACTGAAATCCATAATATAAAACAGTGTTTCTATTTCTGCTGCTCTATAAATGTAGTTGAGGTGGACACAGTATTAGAAACAGCTTTCAGTTCATGCTCAGTGGTTTCCTGATAGTATCCTCCTTCAGGAGAAGGATGCTTAGTTAGATCAGCTTAGTGCATCTGTAGTCTGGCCACCAGTTTATGAGAGACCGCTTTCAGAGTAGAAGAAGAATATGCACCTTGGTCCAGAGTATATTTTAGTACGTGAACACCAAAATCCAACGTGTCCTCATCCACATGCATTCTAAATATAAGGTTCTTGATTAGTTTTGCGTCTATATAATGACCGCTGTACCCCAGAAGCACAGAGGAATTATTACAAAACTGCACCCACATTTTATGCATCAGTTACTTTATGTGCAGATTATCTTCAACACAGTTTTTTTAAAAATGAGAACAAAGAAAGTACATGGGCAAAGCAGTTAACATTGTTTAGCCCACTTGAAGCTTGTGTAGGGGAGACTTAAAAAATGCCAGACTTCTACACACATGTACAGTCTGAAATTCAATTTGTTATCATGTATTACAAGGGGGAAAAAAATCAGAGAATGTAACTATTAAAGCAATATACTAATATTTAAGCAAAATCATTTTTTGTCCCGAAGATCCTCTCTGTACCTCACAAAAGAGTGACTGACTCCTGACGGGTAATAATAAACCTGCTTTTACCCAAACATTTTTTGATTATTGGGGCGACAGCAGCATATGACATGTAGCTATAATAATCATTCTAATCTTACATGGCACAATATGCCAAACATATATCCTATTAATCATCCTACTCTCTGCATCGTCCCTGTTTATCTACTGCCCCTGGTTAGCTTGACAAATAAACTTTACTAGCTCTACAGGAACAATACTGTGTTACAGAACGGAAGGAGTCCAATCTCAAAGCATCTGCCACCACTTGAAGCCAAGAAGCAATCCCATATTTCTGGCTAACTGATACTGAGTTACATAACGAATGCTGGCAACAGGAGCAGGATGCATCAAAACAATTACAATCAGCTCTCTGTTCCCACCAGACGTAATTCAATGAAACTGTTGCTAGGGCCTGAACGTCTAGCAGTTTCAAATATAATCCCAAACTCACGCTGGCTTGTGGAAGGCAACCACTGAGCCACAACAAAGCATCTACTGCCACCTGCTGTAGACAAATGTACACAATGTGTGCAGACTTACACTTCAGAGAGCAGCTTTCTCTTCTTCAGCTCGTTCTTTTCTTTCTCTTCCAGCTGAGAGGTGTTGCCTTTCTGTACCAGGAGCAGCTTCTCTCTGACCTGGTCTTCGATGCTCTCCACCTGGGGGCGCAGCACATAACCACACCTATTAATTTAGAACGGGGACTGCCGATCACAAAAGGCCATGATAACAGGTGTGGTGTAAACTTCACACATACAGTCTTGAATATCCTCGGGCCGCCCTCGTGTGCCTTGTCCACTCTGATCCACTTGTTGGACATGGCCTTGCTGAAGCCGATCTTCCCAAAGGACAGTTTCTGCACGGGGACAAATGATGAATAAAGGACACATATTTGGTGATTACCATAACAATGCTTTTTCATTCTTTTTTCCATAGGGGAGAGAGAGAGGGTTTTAGTTAAGAGTTATGCTGTGTTCTACCTAGAAAAAAATAATACTACTATATAATAAATTCAGTATTTGTTGATATTTTAAAAAGCCAGTATTGAGTAATTTGTAATTCTTTGTAATTCCCCTTTCAGACATTTTTTTAAATTCAGGGTCAGAGGTGCCAGGTTTTGAGTGGGCATTCCCCCCAATTTGGAAAGAAGAGAGAGCACTCCTCAATCATATTCTTTACAAAGATACATTTCCTTTATCATGTTTTTTGTTTGACAAGTTCACCAGAGCTGAAGAACATATATAAAGGCAGACTGGATGTGGTATTCTGTTTAACTTTACCCAAGGAGAACCTGCTCTTAACTGTGCAGCACAATAGTACCAACAGAAATTAGGAAACAACAAGCCACCTCCAACATATGCCAAATACAAAAGATTCAAGCTTATTCTTGGTTTTTTGCCTTACAAAATAAATGTGGGAGGTTTTAATGGATTGGACTGGAATAAATATATGAATTTAGACAATTTATGTGACATCCCTCCACCACTAAAAGGCAACAGATGTCACACTTAGCTTTGTGGATCGTCTAATTGATTAATTGACTGTAGATATTGCAGCTCCACATCAATTATTCCCTTTTGAGATGAGGCTTCTTGGGAGCCTGATGAAGGCTGATGGAGCTATTTTAAGAACAGCCATCTTTCCCCTTTGTGTTTACACCTGTGTGTGTGTGTGTGTGTGTGTGTGTGACTCCCACTATGGTAGCCCTGACCCGTCCACCTGTAGCACTCACCATGAGCTCACTCTGTGCCAGACCCTCCAGCGGGATGGAGCTGAAGACCCGGGCTTCATGGCTGCCCTGCTCGGCTATCTCCGTGCCTTCCTCCGTCAGCTCCCAGCTCTTGGAGGAGCGCAGCTCGGCTGAGATTAACTGGACAGCGGGGAACAAACACGAGTGTGTCAGCTCGATTGAATACGACTTCAACAGTGTAATTATTCATCCCAACTGTCTCGTGGGCTGTGTTGTACTGAAATGCACGTGTCGCTCAATGCTGAGGTTACTAAGCCTGTGTGTCCAAACAGCTCTGAGTGACTCTGACAGCTCTCATCTCTTTAAAATTGACGTCCTTATTGCATCAGTCACACTAAATGAACAATGTTGACGATGACAGTCTGACTTCCGCTGCCACTCAGACCGGGAAAACTCACGTCGCCGAGAGCCTGCAGACTCTTCACGGCTCCGACGATGACCTGGTGGTCCACCCCGAGGCTGTTCGCCACTTCCAGGCTGTCCACGCCGTCATCCACCTTCTCAATCCGCCGTAGGAGCGTCTCCACCACACCGGTATCCGCCATGCTGGAGCTCTGCGAAGCCCAAAAGAGACCGGATGTGACGTCGCGTCCTCAAAGGCCGAATGTCTTGGAGTAGCGAGACGTCAAAAATGGGGAAACGGAGTACCGTAAATACTGTCTATTTGTTTTTCCACGTCCTTTTAATATTATTTTGGAAACATGCAGTGGTGGAAGAAGTATTCAGATCTTTACTGAAGTTAAAGTACATAAGTATTAGCATAAGAATGTACTTAAAGTACCAAAAGTACTCATTATGCAGAATGGCCCATTTCAAAATATTATTGGATTATAATTAGATGCATTTATATGCAATCATCATTATTATTGCAGTTGGTAAAGTGGGCTGGTTTTAATTACTATATATACATATATCTATAATAAGATAATAATGTATTTGTTGATTGTATATTTTGTATTAATCTGAATCTGCAAAGTAACTCATAACTATAGCTGTCAGACAAATGTAGTGGAGTAAAAAGTACAATATTTGCCTCTGAGATGTAGTGGAGTAGAAATATAAAGTACCATAAAATGTAAATACTCAAGTAAAGTGCAAGTACATTGAAACTGTACTTGAGTAAATGTACTTTTCATTGGAAACGTCCTTTTTGGTATCCTAGAATATAATAAAAATGTGTTTTTTCAGATGTATATTTCTAATATTTACATTTTTTATTCATAAATGTAAATTACAGGCAAAAGCCTAATTTAACTCTTTCAGTCATTTTTCAAGCAAAAATGTCAAACATTTGCTGGTTCCAGCTTCTTAAATGTGAGGATTTGCTGCTTTTCTTTGTCATTTATGACAGTAAATTAAGAGTCTTTGGGTTTCTGACTGTTGGTTTGAATTTTGAAGACGTCACTTTGGGCTCTGGGAAATTGTGATGAGCATTTTTCACATTTTTTTGACATTTTATAAACTAAATAATGAAAGTAATAGTTGCAGCCCTATTATCAATAGTACAAATACCTGGTACTTTAAGTCAAAACTCTAATGAAGACCTCTATTCAAAATAAAAATCATTTATTAATACAAACACTGTTTGTTATACATTAACAGGAACAAATCCTACCCAATCAAAAAGCTACATTGAGCAGAAATGTGGATTTAACAACAGAATGTCAGTATTTTCCAGTAATCTCCAAAACCATTTATTAAAATAACTATTACACTATTACAAAATAAGCCAAAATTACAAGCAATGCAGAAAAGAATAAGCTATTTGGGCCTATTGAATTGTTACAAAAATTACAACAACCTTTGTAGTTTAAAACTACAAGATTTTACTAGTTTCACATGAGAGAAAAAAATGCGGTCACCACACAACTCTTTCTAAGAAAGGAAACCAAGTCAGAGCCAGTGAGTGAGTAACTTGTAGCATCAGCCTTCATATTTAGTGACGAGGATGAGGACTGGTAGCAGAGATTAAAAACAAAAATAAGAGTAACGTAAAAACACAAGACTAAGCACTGACCAGACCACTGAAACTGACCACTAAATTCAGCCAAAACTCTGACACTTAAAGTCCAGACATCTCATTTTGTGCCCACATGTGCCACATATAAACCCAAAAGCACGTAAGAAGCAGACATGGAAAAGGCAGAGAGCACAGGCAAGCCGTCAATCACTTTCTTTGGAGAAGGCTTGAGACACTGATGCAGGGTGCTTGGTGCCAATGATTCACAGGTGGAGTGTTACAGTCTATCTGTACTGGTAATTCATGCCGTCTCCCCTGCCGTAGCCCACTGGGTTGTGGTACTGAGAGTGGTTGGTGCCAAAGCCCTGGTTGGCTCCTCCTCCTGCTCCTCCTCCTCCCTGTGAGTTGTAATTGGACTGGTTGTTGAAACCTACAAGGAAAGTGTGCGACAGTTAATAAAACAAATTTCCAAAAGAAAAAAAAGGTAAAAGATTAAAATAATAATAAACGATGACAATACAAGAAACAACACCACTTTCTTATAAAAATCTTTAACAACAGGACATTCCCCTAAACAATGACACAGTGTCCCTCCATCCTCACATGTAATGCACCAATCTGGGATGTTTGGATGTAACTTAACAGAGAAATATAGCTTTTAATGCAGTAAATCATTTTTTTAGCCACTTGGGGGCAGCGGAACCAAGCTGTGAACACAATACTGACATATAAGCTAATAATGACGAACTTGTTAGCAAACAGTTTCATTTGAGTCGTGTTTCAGGACACCTGGTGCATATGAGTCCATTATTCTCCCTCTTTTAGCTCTGTTTTTGGTCTCCACCGACTCCTGAGGGAAATATCTGGCTCTTTAGCTACTAAATGCTCCACTATGTTCACCAGCTAGTCTCTTACTGTGTCCGTCTGCTGTTTGGTGCTGAGCGGTAGTGGACAGTGGGTTTTTAGGGCTTTTTTGCTGAAAACAGCTGCCAGCTGCAGTTGAAAACACCATGAAAGGGTGACAGTGAACCAAAACAGTATAGTTGCCAGGCAACTGAACGAGCTGAAAGTCACTATAAAGCTCCGTAAAGCCGAAGGTATAAAGCCACTCAAGGCAGTTTAATGATGTGTTGTTTACTCTAAACTGGGCGATATGAGGGGCGGGGGTGTTCATACAGGATGTAAATTTCATATGGACAAAGAGCAAATGCTTTGGGCATCTTTTATTAGTTATTTAAGCATATTGTTGCTACCGTGACAAAAAATATTTGCTCAGTTTCTTCTGAGAGAAGTGTATTGTTTTAGCAAGATCTTTTTCACATTATAACAAGATGTTTGTCACGCTGTCATGACCTTTTCTTTCGATCTGTGAGGCTGTTCCAGATACTAGATGAGGAAATATTAGCCTATACATTAGGTGATTTTACACTGTTGGGTGCAAGGATGTTCCCCTGGACAGTGACTTGCATTAAGACTAAGTTGCAGCTGTTGGAGTGATAGTGTGTGGATTTGGTGTAACTAGGCTACGTCTCAGTACTGGTATGCAGAGTTGGCTACTGGGCCACAGATTATCTGACAAGAACAGTTATCTCATTTTTTTGTCATGGTGGCCACAGCTCAAGCATGAAAGAAAAAATAAGCTTGACCATACCATGTAAACCAGTCATTTTTCCCTAGGGCAGTGTCTTTTCTTTAGGCATCAAATGGATTTCTCATTTGAACAATCTCATTTGGCAGCTTTTTAGACGAACAAACCAGTTTGCCATGTTTTAACAAGAAACATTTGTTTTAACGAGATACGTTGATTTTGTGTAGTGAGAAAATGTCACAGCATGAAAATTCTCCTGTTGATGTGAAAAGGATCTTGTTAAAACAAGAACATTTCCTTGTAAGAAAAGACCGAGTGAATATTTTTTTGTCATAGTAGCAGAAATACGCTGTCGTAATTGGTACACGTGATGTAAAATCAAACTGGTCTGGTCAAATCTTGAAACCTCCTTTAAAAATCCCCAGAACTCACCTTCATAACTGTAGTCTTGGCTACCTCCAGCACCCCCCGTCACCTGGCTCGGGTAGGCAGTGCTGTACGAGTATCCACCTGTCCCCCCCTGGGTCTGGTTGAAACTCTTCTTTCCCTGACCATAGCCCTGGCCATACTGGTTATAGGAACCCTGCCCCGGGGGGCTGCTGGACTGGTACCCCCCTGCAGATCCAGTGTTCGCCCCTGGGGGACCTGGAAAGGGTGACTTCCCTCCCTTGTGCATGGGGGGTTTCTTTTTGGGGATTTTGGCGGCAGAAGTGGCAGTGAAGGCTCCATCATTCTGGTAGTATGAACCATAGGAGCCCTGTGCTGATCCTGGTGCTGTGCTGGCTGGAGGGCCACCTGATGGGCTGCTTGATGCCCCGGCTCCTCCATTTGTACCACCATTGTTGTAGTAATCTGGGAAATAACAGCATGGCACAATCTTAAAATGGGCATAACTTGACATATTTTAAAAGCTACTGCTTGCATATAGGCTCTGTGCAATACATTATTAATTCAATTAATTAACACAGTAATGAATGGTGATGTCACATTTATTAAAAAAAACAAAAACATACGAAAACAGCTAGAGCAAGAAGTCTTCCCTGTCCAAACATACATCCGGTTTTCTAATTCAGCCAGTCTGTGTGCAAACTTAGTGCCAACAGCCTCAGTTCATCAGTGCCTGATGCTGTTACAGATGGTATACTGCAACTACCACACACTTCCAAAATAAGACCGTCATGCGTTCAGTGTAGCCATGACTAAACAGTGTTGCCGATATGACACAGAAACTGCAGATTCAACATTAACAATGTGGCCATTTTTTTAAAAGCAAAACAGAAAATAGAAAACAGCTTAATCATGATTGGAAGTGACAGAAAGGCATTAGAATGAAATAAAAACAGCATTCTCATCCAAGTAAACAGTATGGAGGCCGACAGAGAGACAGAGACAGAGAGACAGAGACAGAGACAGAGAGACAGAGAGAGAGAGAGAGACAGAGACAGAGACAGAGAGAGAGAGAGAGAGACACCAGGCTGTTGCAGTCTTGACAATAATCCGACAGGCAGTATGTAGTCCAGTTCCCACAGGCCTTCACTTAATCCTGATCCAAATGAACAGAAGCACAGCCCTGCCCCCCGGGTCCGACACATGGAGGCAATCTATAATAAATCAGCCCTGCAGTTTGGGGAGGTCCAGGTGTTCAGGTACATCCACAGCAAGTTGAGAGAACAGATGGTGACTTATGGCTACGTGCATGCAGTGGCCGATCGTCTCCTCGAGGTGTCAGGACATGACAAGTGTGGACTGGCAAGACAGGGTGGAGGGGTTGTTGTCACTTTATTCCCAGGGGTTGCGGACTCGGTGGCGAAGGGAGTTCATGATGCTGCTGGAACACTACTGAGTATTTTGTCCATTTTTATCCTCTCTACAGGACTGTTTTTGATTTTCTAAGACTGGGGGAAGATCTATGTCGCAAACTCGTGGTAGCCATAGCAGTCTGAGACAAAGTCACCTAAAGAGTGAGACAGGGCAGAGAAGGGAAAAAAATATCAAAATTAGATTTGTTTATTTGGATTTTTTATTTTTTTGCCTTAAAAGTGGCAGTTGAATGACTCATTTGGTCAGATTGCGTTCAAACTGAGTTGTTGGGTTTTTATTTTTTAGATTTCTCTGCTCCTGTCACGCTCAGGTAGGTCAGTCCTCAGAACAGGCTGCCAGAGGGAAGAAAGGGGGGTTCTCATAAGAGGGGGGCTTGTCAAAAACGGATTCAATCCTGTGGCTTAAAGCAGAGAAATGTAAAACCATTGAACTGGGAACATCCCAACATGTTTTATCAGTATATGGTGTTTTCTGTAATAGGCTACATTTCCTGGGCAGGTAGTTGTAACACAGGTCAGAAGTGGTAAAAGCAGTTTTTCACAGTCCTGGCCAGATGCACCATCCTGCTCCAGAACATCTGTGCTGCTGACACACTGGCTTTCTCGCATGCTGAATAACTGCAGCCCAGACAAGAGTACATAACCAGTCAAACCAGGACTATAATGAGGGAAATGAATACTCACTGTATCCGGAGTTAGCACTGTTCCCGTAACCATATGTCCCGAAGCCACCTGGGAGGATGACACAAATTGAATACGCTGATTTGACACCCTGTCCATCATGTTAATCATGTCTACTGACTTTTTACCAGTACATACAGTATATGTCTGAAGTGTTTTTACCTCCTTGGCCGTAGCCTCCCCCATTATTGAAACCCCTGCCCCTTCCGCGACCTCGTCCTCCTCTCCCTCGGCCCCTGGGCGCAGCTGCGTCTCCGACTCCAGAGGCTCCCATCATGCCAAAGCCTGGAGCGTGCTGAAGAGGAAACAAACATTTTATTTCTTACTTTTCATCAACGCTCAGCAGCAACTTTCCTCTCCATGAGGACCATCATTTAACCCTCTAAAGCCTGACACACGAAATAATTATCAGAAAATTCTTTGACGTGTTTGTTGAATCTTTTGGCAAAATAATGTTTTAAATGTATTTATTTTTTGTTTGCATCATATTTGATACATTCAGCATTTATTGCAATTTATTTATCTTAACGGTTTTATTCTTTAGAAACAACAGTATCAATTTACCATTGCATTAATTTTCTATCTTTTTTATATGTGGATTTACTATTTAACATGTATATTATACATATACAGTAACACACATGAATATTGTAAATAATCATTTATTGTTTCTTTATTTATTTATTTTATTTCAACGTGTTGTCCATTATATATTACTATATATTGTATTACATAGCATTATTTCTATCACATTTTCTTCACTAATGCACATAAAGAAGATTTGTGTACAGTGGCCGAGGGTATTGCTGCTTACTGTATACAGCTTTCTAATTTCTGCTTATTGTCACCTACTTATTGTATGTGCATATAGCTTTCTAAATTTGATTTATGGTGTAGGTTTCTATCAGTTGTGTTGTGTCTGTTGTATTTATGTTCTAGCTCTTTACTATACAAGTGAGTTTTAAATTCTACTTTTCTCCACTTTTACTGTCTTTTCAACTTTGATGACTGCTGCAGAGAATTATGACAGAAGGTTATATATAGCTATATAAATACCCCAATTTTTCACTCTAAATATCTAAAAAACACATTTTAATCTTTAATTGGTTTAATTAAGTAATTTAAACAGTGTGACTTTAAAACTAAAAACATTATGAAATGAAGAAGGATGAGGATTTAGGGATTTACAGAAAAATGACCTATAATACTCTGATTCTGAGTCTGGATTCAAAATTAAGATCTTTTTCTGTTTTACTGTGTGCTCACCATGGGTGGTCCCTTTTTCTTTTTAGCGGCCTCAGCCAAAGAGCCCTCAGGGAAGAGCCGCTCCAAAGCAGCCAGAGCAGCGTAAGCCTTGGCCACCTTCTTATTGGATCCCGTCCCCTGAAACTTCTGACCGTCGATCTCCACCTCCATGACGAAGCGTTTGTCGTGGCTGCCGCCAGTCTCCGAGATGAGCTCGTACTTCAGGCCACGGCGCTTCTCGTTCAGCTCCATCACCGGGTTCTTGCCGTGTTTGGTCAGGATTGGTCCCTGTTGGCGAGCAGCCTAAGGGGAAATAGATGGTCAGTCAAATTAGAGCAAAAAAAGCCAACTTGATGCACACAGTTGTCACTTGCTGAGACTCAGGGCGCAGCTTTGTACCTCTACAGCATCAGTGGTGTCTGCGTTGGCTGTTCCTGTGGCAGCAGTGGCAGTTTCTATCGGCGTTACTACTGGCCTCAATTCTTCTACAGCTACTACCGCCTCCTCTGATTTTATCGGCTCAGCAGTCTTTAGTTCCACTCCTGTGGGCAGGCCCATGTCCTGCAGGACCTGCAATTGTAGATTCATTGTGGTTTAAACAACACAAGAAGTGTCAAATAAAAAACCCAATTATAGGGAAAAAGCTGTGGGTTTGTTTATGTTTAACATTTTAAGACTTTCCCTGTGAATGCTGTGCTTACCTTAACAGCTACGTGCAGCTTGGCAGTGCGTTTGGATGGACCAGAAGCCTCAAAGGTCTTGCCGTCCACTTCTACAGCCATAGTGAAGACCGGAACATGAACAGGGCCGGTCTGAGATATCAGTTTGTACTGGAGACCTGGCTTCAGCTGATTGAGCCTCATCAGGGCGTTCATAGCCTGGGGGGGCTCAGCCTTCTCCTCTGGAGCTGGTGCAACAGCACGACATACAGTTAGAAACAGACTTTACACCAAACATAACAATTAATCTATATAATCTATTGATTTTTCCCCCCCAATCAGTTAATCCTTTAGTCTATAGTGTTAAAACATTGAAAATGTCACCTTTTTCCCACAAATAGCTTGTTGTCCAAAACCATAATGTATTCAATTTACAATGATTAACAAGCCCATTATAAGGTTCATTTATAATGAATAATGTAGGAATGGTAGATAACCAGTCAACTAAAACTTACATTTCTTCTGCAGCTTTTTCTTCTTCTTATTTGGACTCTTGTCATCAGTTCCCTCCTCTTCCTCAATGGGTCTTTTCATTGGTGGGGCATACGCCGTGCTGGGTGGGATTTGCACTGCATCACAGACACACACAAAATTGTGTCATACGAAACACACAAGGCACCTTATTGAATTGCACCCGTACCATAAATCTAAAAAAGATAATGTGGATGATCTGAATCTCACAGGTAAGCTAGCCTGGTTTACCTGTGTAATCAATTGGAGTCTCACTACGGGGTTTCTTGGGCATCTTTGAGGGAAGGGGATCCATTCCGAGCACTTTGTGAAGCTGTCCGAAAGCTGACAGCCTTAAGGCATGCTGAAGATACAAGAGACACCGTGTGAGTTGCACGGTTACTAAATTGTGAATATGCGCAAACACGACTTCATCTTACTCACTTGTGCACTTGCTGTGATGTCTTCTCTCTGCTGCTGGTCCAAGTGACCAATAGCATCTGTGGGCTCCTTCTCACATGGATCAGAGATTCCAGCACCATCTACAGCGCAAGGAAATGACCGTTTTAAATTACCTTCAGAACACAGAAAACAAGCTCAACACTTCAAATGAAAAAGTGCAATTAAAGCTCAAATAAATAACATTTGGAGAGGAGGCCCCACAAACATACCTGCCATGAGGATTCCTGAAGCCAGACACTCTAAAACTCTCCGCAGAGCTTCTCCTGCCCCCATGGGCCGGTTCCCTGTGCCAATGGCTTTCTCACAGATCAGCTCCAGTGGCTGCAAAGCAGGAGAGGGAGGGAGATTCTTTGTCTGAGGAGGCTATTTTTAAGCTCGGCCACTAACACGGAGAGATTTTAGGTCACTGCCTTAAGATAGTATCTCTGCAATTTAACAAGCATGATGGTGGTGTCTCAGTCAGAAAACCACCTCCTGCATATTTAACAGTTCTCAGAAACCACAATCAGCAGGGCTTCAAAAAGACTTTGGTATATCGAGGCTGCACAGGGGAGGCTTCCACTCACCCAGCCACGGAGCGGGGCCCATGTGGGGACGCGAGCGCAGAGGTCCCGTAGGATCCGGATGACGATGACACAGGAGCGCAGCCCGTTGGCTCTGGCCTGGGGACACAAGCAGGGAGGGGGGGAGGGAGGGAGGAGCACGAGGAGGACAAGCAGCCTTAGTCAAAGAGGAAGACTATGTGAGGCGTAAAGCAACATAAACATCCAAATAAATGAAAGTAAATAAAAATGAAGCCACACAGACTATAACAGCTTAGCTTTGTCATTATGTAAATATTGGATGATAGAACAATGCTTGATCACTATGTTGGAAGACCCTACTTATGATCGTTTACACTCATGTCTGTAAGTCAATAGCCAACATGATTGATGGTGTAGATATTAGACATAAAACATTTCGGTTTGTGGGAAAACATGCTTACGAATTAAGTTCAGGAAGAAAAGTGTAAAAAAAAGCCAACTCAAATGTAATACCAGCTTTAATGTGAGAACCAAGTGAGCCATTTAAAAAAAGGGTGTGCATTGTTATTGAATAGGGTAATAGTGACAGTGGGGAAAAAAACGACTCGAGGTGCAATATTCCTGTTGATTTTGTGGCACACAGAGTAACAGAAACAGCCAGAGAGCAGGAAAGGTTGAGGCCACATACTCTACACAAGCTGCAGAGATGGAGCACTGATTGTTATAGTGTGAAAGCCGAAGATGACACAGGCCACAATACTATAATGAGTTATTATTAACATGGTTCACTACAAAAAACAGTTTCTCTTCAAAACTACAGAACGGGGCAGAAAAAAAGTGCTCTACAAGTAGCTTGCATCAATGTGAAAATAACAACAACAACTCACTCACACCAACACTGACATTATAGAAATATTGCACCTGGATACATGGTGTGTTAGTCCCAGATTCTTTTTTGCTGATTGAGTTAAGCGGCTGTGAGGGAGACTAATGAACTCGGGGACTAAAAAGCAGCATTGAACGTCTTTAAAAATGGCACTGCAGTGGAACCTGTTAAGTGAGCAAAGCAACTCTACAACAGTGTAATGACAAAGGTTTCCTACGAAACAAACATCCAGATCGTCAAGTATTACTACAGGAAGTACACTTCAAAAGAGTAAATAAAGAAAAAAAAAAAAACACATGGAACGCCCAAATAAAAGACAAAAGAACAAACAGCATAAAACCAAACTCAAAACTACTTCTGTTTTAGAGACAAATAAAGACAAGATCCAAACCTGGAACCACTTAGCGTGGCGGAGAGACGCCAAGGCAGTTAGGCATTTCTGCCTGTCCAGAACATCCGGGGGATCGTTGACTGAATGCGAGTCTATTGGCAGGTGGAATAAGAAGACAAGGTACAGTTTGACCAAGGGGAGTTCTGTCAGCCGGCCAGGGGGTACACAGGCAGCCTTCCCAAACCACAGGCAGGAGGGGGAAGGGGAGGGGGACCCCTCCACTGCAGAACCACCAAACGCTCTCAACCTCCCAGTTAATATAGTTTTGCATGGTCCGGCACACAATGATTAGACTTAAAGCCCACCAGGACGACAGTATTGTGCAGTGGGTTATAACTTGACTTAGTAAAAAGTAAAAATCCCTAAAAATGTGCATTTATTAATTGGTTGTATCAAATGGGAGGTTGCCTCTCCATGGTTGCTTCAACTGGAATGGTACTTCAGTGCTTGGAAAAAAAAGGTCTGCTTTTCTTATCTGGCGTTAACAGGAGGTAGAGCCCCTCCCCTTTGCCCATATACTGGGTACACTGCACTTTGCCCCTTCCGAGACAGAGAGCGGCCAGTTGGTCAAAGGTCCAGCGTCCCTAAAAATTGACAAACTAGAAGGCTTGACAGAGAGAATCAGAATTGGAACCACAGGCAGAAGTTATCAGATGCACAAAAAGTGGGTATCAAAACAAGTCCACACTGCAGCAAAACTGATGGCTTAAAAAAAAGAAAGACCCAAACTGGGCATCACTGTTAGCGCGGGGCTACAGATAAGGTCGAGGTTCAACACCTGCTAAAACTGAGATCCCCACTGCTGTTGAGTGCCCTCAAAAAGAATGTCAACTACTGGAAATCTTACTTTGTTCTTGTATAGCTACAATTAAGCTGAATTATTACATACATATTTCAATTATTACATACTTAGTCTATCGCTACCTAACAACTGGGGCCGGTCCCCTGGACTTTGAGTGTGGTTGGACGTACATGCAGAATCCAAGTGTCCCTTGTCGTTATCTGTAACCCCCGAGCCTTCCCTGCTAAGGAACATCAGGACAGTCAGTAGCCCACTGTTGGGTCTAGCAACCAAAGGACAGTTTCACCACATGTTTTGCTACTCATTTTTGCTGCAATGCAAACTGTTCATCATCAATGATAAAACACATGCAAACAAAGTGGTCTCTCTTTTTGTATTTGGTTAAATTCTCAGTAAGCCTTCATTTCGTTGGTGACCTTGATCATTAAGGGGGAAGAGAAAGCCATGTCTTCAGCAGTCAGTAAACTACCTGCCCTATACTGTATATTGGGCCATCAAAAATGTACAATTACATTACATGGAACTACGAGAGTGTCTAGAGAGCTATAAGCATAGCACAGTTTCATTATGTGACAGTGCATTCTTGTCCCCTAGCTCCATTGAAGGCCCAATAAACAATATCTGTCTAGCCTGGTTGCCTGCCTGGCCTCCCTGCTGGAGGAGGGGCGCCACTAATCAACACTGAGGCCCTCGTGTGGGAGCTTACCTCCAGCAGCAGCCCTCTCTATCTCCTCACGAACCAGAGGGGATGTCAGGTGAATGGTGAGGGTGAGGGGGGGCTCCTTGGTGTTCTTGATGACAATACTGGCCTCACGGATGTGCTGGGTCACCACATACTTGTCTTCTGTCGCCTGGGAAAGAGCCAAGCGTTTAAGACAACAAAGACGGGGCCACTGCTGATTTGTTTAACAGTGTTTGCGATGAAGATCAGACAATTATTATTGAATTAATCAATTAATTGTTTGGCCTATAACCTATTAGTAAAAAATCTTCATGGTTTCCCAGGGCCAAAGTTGATGGTAATTAAATACCAGAAGACACACTATCTCTTCTATTTTGTAAAGCTTTGATTGTTTGCAAATAAGAGCCATCCTCATCATTACACCAACATGATGACTGGGGAGAGGCAGTCTCTCCTCAGTTCTTATAGTCTTTAGATTAACCTACATCACCAACAGCAAGATGCACATGATTTCCCTATGGATGTTATTTGACCTTTCTTGACATAGCATCCATTGTTCTTCTTCTATCCTCACACATACGCAATTCTATGTCTCCTTAGCTTCATCTCCGCAACATAAGACAGATGTGGTTGCACACGTAAAGCAAGTGGTTTTCTCTATATTTATACATCCTGTTACACAGAACACACAGGAAAGGTCTAACACCTCTCCAGGCAACTGACAACTCTTTTATACTCTTTATGAGTTACTTGTAGTTAGATTCCCAACAACTTAACATCAATATTTCAATATCATGGTGGATGTATAAGATACACAGGATTGTGATTACGAAATTATTAACATAACAGGAATTTCCCTCACATTGACATATTAAATAATTATTATTACTACAAGAAATTTGAAAGTCTGTTACATTTTTATGTTAAAAAATGGATTTCTGCAAATATCGGTATCTGTATCGGCCTCCAAACCTCAGCATCGGTGGGGCTCTGGTGATAATGTTATCAGATTATTCGGTGCACTGAATTAGCTGAGCCGAGTTCTCACCTTGAGCTGCGTAACAAGGTTTTCAGACACATTCTTCAGCAGATTGATGGTAGGCTTGTCCTTACATAGGAGCACCAGCTCCAAGTCCAGGTCCCCCTTCAGCAGCAGGCCTTTGGCAACCAGGCCCACCCTCATTACACCACGCAGAGAGCGGGTGGCCTGATCTTTGTGCTCACTATCACAAGACACAGCAGATACAGGGGAGGAGTACAAGACAGACAAAAAGTGAGAGGTGGTTCTTACTGACTGATTAAATTTCTACAAACTGAACACGAGGAACGACATCCCTGACGTCTCCTCACCTTTCTTTATCAGTGTCTGTGCCATCAGAGTCAGACTTGGAGGTTCCCTTCTCTTGCTTATCCAACCAGTCAGAGACAGCCTTGAGGGCTCGCTCTGTGTGGGATACCATGTTTTGTACACTTTCCAGTTCCTCCTGAGTTGGGTAGATAACAGAGTGTTTGGCCATGACATGGCGGTCATCGTTCATAAAGACGCGCATGGAGCGGTGGCGCATTGGGGGAGGCTAGGGATGGAAAGACACAAGATCATTAATAAAGAAGAAAAACCGGGGGGGTTCATGCTGTGACAGGGTTAGCAAAGACTAATTTATTGTACATATGAGGAACAAACAAATTATTCACCAAAACATACCCTAAATTGTGACATCATGGTCTTAGTGTATGACAGAAGCATCCAGGAGGGATGTTATTAACTCTGTTATGGTGCAAAACCTGACATCTACTTTTGATAATGCATTAATTAAAACCTCCCTGACTGTGCCGGGAGAATAAATACAACATGGTTGTCTCAGGGAGCAGGATTACCGAGTTACCTGGATGACTGGACAGAATAAAACCCCAGAGCAGCTCCTTCAGTCCATGTTACAGATTTGAAAATGTTCCAGGTTTAATTCAGAACAGTTACTTCATTAATCCTGCTTTATGGGACAGGCTCTTGGTCATTCTGGAACAAGCATTTATCAAGATTAAAAGACCTGCTTTCTATGTCACTCACTTGTCTTTTGATTAATTAAAAAATGAAACAACGAGGTCTCATGTCCAGGCCAAGCTTCTAAACACCAGTGATTACACAAGCCGAGTGTATGCACACACAGGCAGCCAAAGCCAATTTAGAGGAGCGCGCTGATGTGGAAGCTGCAGCATGTGTTCCTAAAGCCTCAGGCAGACTGGAGTAACAAATCGCTGGCACCAGTCCTGTGACTTAAATTAGATGTGACATATTTATTTGTCCTGTTAACGGTGACATTTAACAAAAAGGCCAGTGTGCCCTGTGCTTTGGCTGCCTGCCTGTTGTCAGACACAAACACGTGACAGAGACTTCAAAAAGTAAAGAGTGAAATGAAATCATTACCATTGTTGCTCTAGAGACCGTGGTGACTCCTATATCCAGTGAATGACAGTGTTAAAAAGGGTCTTCCCGGCAGCAAGTGACAATGTTGCAGTCCGTCTCTACAGGGGGGGAAACATGCACACATTTTAACATAACTTAATAATAAGGCAGACTTCAAATGTCACAGTGGGCAAATCTAAAGCAAACTGAAAACTAAGCTGGATCCACAGCACACATATTTGATTCAAAGAAACTTTTGTTGATATGAAATGTGGCCAATAACACTTAACAGGGCAAAACACTTTCACACACTGCTGTTTATCTCTCAGTGAAATAAACTGGTCACCAGTTGTAGCAACAGCAGAGGATTGTTGGCACAGCAACACATGCCTCAGGGACAAAACTTAACCTTCACAGGCAGAAATGTGGTTCATTGTAATACATCTGACTTACACAGGCTACTTTGTGTGTACAAGGTGCAGACATTCATGTTGCTAGCAGGTAAAAAGGCACTGAACCCCAAATTGCAACCGATGGTCAGGCCAGCACCTTGCATGGTAGCTTGCTGCAATTGGGGTGTGTGTGTGTGTGTGTGTGTGTGTGTCTGGGTGAATGAGAGGGAGAATTTGGATAAATGCACTACATAAAAGAAGCCATTTTTATCTTAAAATGTTATTTTTAACTAAACTTACTAAAACAGATAAGTGAGGGCAGTGGCAGTGCTACTAGAAATGACTGATCTCTGAGTAGAGGTCAACACAAGCACCGTCACGGATGACTTAGCAGTCACACTTGCATCGTTTGCGGCATCACAGATGAACAGTCACTGCGTAACTACAGCGCAACGATGCGATGAGGGTGAAACAGTGAGGTTAAGTGGGCAGGCAAGACATCTCATTCATTCAACGTGACACACCCACGTCCCTCACACACTCTGGCACAAACTTTCTCACGGCTTTGCACAAGGATGATTTAGTGCCCAGAGCATTGCCCCTATTTTTATGTTTCAGTCAACAAGTTACTGAAGCGTTGCACCAAGCCAAGCTGACCTGCTGCTAATCAAAGACCTACAAGCTACCTGTTACACCTGATAAACCTTCACTGACATACAACCCTTTATTTCAGGAAGACGAGTGAGTTATGAAGAAGTGGCTTAACAGTTATGGGGACCAGATCCAACAGCTCCATCAGGTGAATTTAAAAACAGACGCCATTTTAATTCGGTGCAGAGTCTGACTGGCGACGGCTGCTAGCTAACAACCCCCACAAAAAAAACGGATCACCCATCGTTTAAAGCTGCGCCGTGCCGACATTCTCACCGAACCACAAAACACACAAACCATCACCTACCTATCATGTCTGTCAACTGAATAACAAAACAGAAGTGCAAACACTTAAAGGGGAAAGTGGGTCTGTATTTGGTTTATTGTCTGTCTGTTGCCTAACAGACACCAAAATGGTCGAGGACACAAGTCCGAGACCCCATTGAATGCTCGGCCACAGTTAGCACTTAGCGGGTTAGCTTAAGTAGCCGAACAAAGACAAATGGACCTATTTCTGAAGCGCATATAAATAAACACTAGAATACACTGACACGCTTCGTTAGTCTCCTTGGCATTCAGCGGCCACCTAATACCTAATTCCGTTTGTGTTACGGGCTGAAATTATGTATTTTTCTTACTCACCGTGGTGTCGTTACTGCTAATGGACGGTGCTGCACGCTAGCCCCGGTCTCTGCAGCAGGAGTGCAAATGGAAACGCCCACGATATGAAAAACGAGCACGCTCATTGGACAGAAGTTACATGTGACAGCAATTGTAGCCAATAGAAAAAAAGGGCCAAACCAGGGGCGTGGCTCGCTATGGTGGCTTTGAATGGAATTGTCTCCCAACAACAGCTGGGTGATTGATTCAATGTTCTTTAGGGCCTGCCTTGCTAATCATATCGATTAAAACACGATCATGACATTGGTGTAACCACTATATTACATCAGGCTATTCTTATTTCCTACACGTGTTAGGAGTTACTGAGAGATTTCTCCAGTTTGCCCCCTGAGAATATTAATAGCCTACTGAACATTTTAACCACAGTTTTGCATGGAGAATCACTGGCAGCATAATAACAGAGCTGGTGTACATTATGTCTTGTGTGTATTGTCTAGAGAGTGAGAAAAGACTCACATATGAATCATCGCCTGAATCAGAACATAAAGGCATAATGTGATGGCATGTCACATCCTTTGTTTTGAGGGAGTTGCAAAGCACTAATACAAATCTACTGAATGAGACTTCAAATAAAGTAAATGAGATAGCCTAGTGAAAGATATCAGTCATTTCTGTGTGTTGACTCAAAATTTACACTTTGTGTTTTTGGATGGAATAAAACATGATATAACTTTTTACTGAGTGAGTTTTAGATGTGTTGGTAGGTGGATTTTGTTACCTTTGTACATAGCCAGGCTAACTGTTCCCCCCGCTTCCAGTCTTTGTGCTAAGCTAACAGGCTGCTAACACACTTGACATGAGAGCGCCTTGTCTTACTCGTGCACAACATAGATGAATATATGAAACATTACCCTATCTTGACAATAAATATATGACATCAATTAGAAACCAGAATGAGTTGAAACATGAACAGATAACCATTTATTATGTAATCTTACATTCCCTTTTCTTAACAACATCACATTCAATTGGATTCTGCAACACATAGCTTCACTTCAGTCCCCAGACACTCGGGGAAAATAACACACAGCAAAGATACACATTCACATTCATGTCACAGCACTACATTGGATACACACAGGGTGTTTTTCACATCTTCAAGCTGAGGTAAAAGTACAGCCTTTTTCTTTTGCTCTCTTACGTGAGCATTTACACAAGTCATTGACTTTTACAGTATGTCAGAGAATAGAACAGCACGTTTACGGACAAAACTTTTGAGTTGAGGTGTTTGCTTTAAGACTAATACAGTCTTGACTTCAACAAAGAGTTAGCACATTATACTCCAACCGAGAAAATCTTCTTTTATTTACATCTGCTCTCATAGAGGACAGACTGCCATGCAAACATGTCCTGTATATGGGCCATGCTGCATTCTTATAAACACTATTAGCAGTGTTTAATGAGTTGGGGCTTTTCCCATTTGTAGTGTATCACTGGCTCATTCACATACAACAACCCAAAAGGTTATCGTTATCTGGTCAATGATATTTCAAATGTTGTTTCCATGTTTTTAACCACTTTGGATCCCAACACTTATACTTCATACATATAAAGCCAGGGTGGCTACTCATTCCTCTCAGCCAAGAGAGAAAACTCTTTTCATTGGGACCTTTTGACCCTGAATTCAGATCCAGATGACACACTGCTGGGCTCAGTGGTGATCCCACTTTCCTCCATAAGTCTCTTTAAATCATATTAACGCAGTTTTTCTCTGAGTTCTGAAAGGAGCTGACATCCCAGCGAACGGAGCGGAACGTGCTTCCCTTGAAACTGGCCTGCCTTTTAGTGAGGCTGTAGATCTTCCTGAGGATGGCGCGTCGCAGCAGGATGTAAACCCACGGGTCCAGGATCTGGTTACAGGTTGCCATCCTGACACCCGTCATCATCAGGCGCCTGTAAGTGTCTCTGTCACTGCTCAGTGAGCCACTGTAGGACCGTGTGGCTGACATCAGTCCAAAGACCTATAATATATATATTAAAAAAAGAATCAAGTTTAGGTTCATCCTGTACCAGATAATAACCCATATTAACAAATAGGCAAGTAAACTGTAACTGTAATATTTCACGTAATAAAGAGATGTTTTTTGGTTTTGCAAATACAAATATGCTCTTGCTCACAACCGACATGTTATAATTGCATTGCATCTTTTTCAAGCTCACACCGTGAAGAATACTTGTTGCAGGGAGACATGACAGAGCTCAAAATTTATGACAAAATAATGGAAACAAAGTTTGCTGTATCTATGCAGTTAATACAGTGTCCCTTTATTTCCTTTGTGTGCAAAAGAATTTTGCTTACATGTGTCAAAACATGATAATAGCTACTGTTTAAAACCCCTTAAACCGCACTGATCTCTGCAATGGGTTAGTCATTGCAAACTCATGCTGTGCAGCCTAACATTGTTCAAACCCACAGAGCTTTATTTTAAATTCTGGTGGAGATCCTAAAGTTTCCAAAGATACCAAATATGCCAGTCTGAAATTTGGCTAAATGCGTATAAAATGAGTCTCAGATTTTAATTTTACTCCATGCAAACATCATACAACTCCAATAAAGAGCTGAAACAAGAAGATACTGAATATACAAATATGAGACAATGTGGAATAAGATGATGAATAAGATGAAACTTCATGTTAAGGGGTTTTAACACTCTGTCATTGTTTAGTAATGTGCATTAAAATAAGATCATTTCCTCACAGACTGGAGTGACTACATTAAAAGAAAACAGTGGTGTTGAATTATTATGAAATTTCCTGTTTCCTGCTGTTCTGAACAGCTTGCTGTGATGCAAAGTTGAGAGCTGTCCCTTTTTAGTTTTTAAGTCAGAAGGTACTGTGTAAGGTTACAATTCTAAGCCTGACCCAACCAGATTATTTCAATCCTTAAGTCCTTTAGTTTCCATGTTTAAAAGATCACTTTGTCCTTTGGTATGAAATTGAATCTGTAAAAATCTGTTCTGTCAATCAGCTGTAGAGTATTAGTCATCTAATACTGCAGCTAACTAAAAAACAAATCAATTCTTCTGACTACTACTACTTCTCAGATAAAAGCTGCACAAAAATGAGTACAATTTGTCTTGTTTGAAGATGCAGAGGACTTCATAGTCTCTCTAAACAGATATGGTAATATGATGTTAATGGGGGTGTAATGATGTGTTAATCTACATTTAAAAACATTGATATTTATAAAGAGTCAAAAAAAAACATAATAAAAAACAGCAGCAGTATTTAAAGCTGTTTCCTAAAATCTAAAATAACTTTCTGCCTCATCAAGAATGATTTGAGAAATCAGACACAACTCAAACATCAATATAATGATAAATAATTAAATTAAAACACGCCCTTTTTGTGATTAAATGGTTTACTCCACACTCACCAGCAGAGGGCTCCAGCAGATGCAGGAGGTGACCATGATGCCGACCAGCTGTACCACCATCTCAGTGTCGTGGGACCTGGCTGAGCGGCGCTGGGAGCAGGACCTTTTCTTTAGCCGGGCTCTCACTAGCGTCATCCCACTGATGGTGTTGCACACAAAGGCCAGGGCCAGAGAGCTCAAAGCCAGTCCAGAGAACAGCATCACAAAGGCCAGATCTGTTGCTGTAGTACCCTCCATCACCCTGATAAAGCACCATGTCCCCGGGTACTGGTAAGTGTAGGCACCCAGGCTGAAGAAGGGTAAAAGGGCCACACATAAAGCCAGCAGCCAGATCAGGGCCAGTGCCATCTTTGTCCTTGCTGTGGTCACCAGACGAGCGTGCAGCAAAGGCTTGGTGACGCCCAGGCAGCGCTCAGCAGCCATGGCACAACCCAGGAATAGAGGGCACAGGCCAAAAAACACCATGCAACCTCCCAGAAACAGACAAGAGGCATCCGGATTCGCAGGATCACCTCGAAAGCTGGAGGTAGGATCAGCTGTGGACCCAGTGCCTGCTGAGTACCTTCTCAGCACGAGGGCTCCAGGGATAACATGTCCAACCAGATCTGTAGCCACCAGAGAGCTGGCAAAGAGCAGAAATGTGGCCTTTGACCGCCGACGGAAGCGGTTGTAAGCCTTGGCGAGAATGATGAGGGCCACAATGTTGAACAGGATGCCCAGAGTCATGGTGAGACCGGCAGCTGTTGGATTGTTCGCTGGACGGGTGACATTGTGTGCTACAGCCTCCACCTCAGACTCCTGCACCATGGTGGTGTGGTTAGTGAGGGGAAAGGAGGCGATAATGTCCGAGGAGTTGTAGTGCTGCATTGCCAGCATCACTGCTGGGCTCTGGGCCTGATGTGGTTCCTCTGGTTGAGAAGGTGCTGAGAAGGAAAAAAAGACTGGATCAGCATGCTGACTGATAAGGGACTGTATGGAAATTATAAGGGTGGGAAGGGGGCTTGAATCTTCACTTTTTAAAAATGCAAGACCATCCCCAGCATTATTAATATTTTCTTTGGACCCTCCACTTAACTTAATAAAAATCAACATCCTCAACAGTATTAAACAGGCACAGCTTTTTAAATCGCGTATCCCAATTTAAACCATAATATCTTTAGGACAATATTACAGCCACCAATGCACACATTAGAAGTGAAACTGGAAGTTGCAAACAATAACAAAATGTTAAATATTCCTGCTATTCTCTATTTTACTGCCACTGAGTTACCTGAGCACAGATGGTTGCTCTAAAGGCACTGAGGGATTTGAGCTGTAATATTTTTACCCCACCCAGATTCAAAATTTAAAAATTAAAAATGAATTTGATCAGATGACGTTATAACTTATGTATGAGGTGAGTTGTCTGTCTGATTGTCTGTCATATAACCAACACAATGGCTGAGTTGCATAATCCTGATGTAGCTATTTATGTAGCTATTAGCTATATCAAGGCAAGGCTAAACTAGCATAAACATTTGGGGGTAAATGACAAAAGATCCCAAAAGATTCACCCCCCTCCCCCTGTCTGCTCTCCGTGGAAAAGTCAAACTACCCTGCCTTTAGCCAAAATAAAACTTCTCCCCCTTTAATTCCCCCCTTCCCCACCTAATATTTTTCATACAGTCCCTAACAGGTTTTCAAATATTATATCAAAATCGCAGTGGGGGATAACTTAAAGTAAGGTATTTCATTATTGTCGTCTCTACTGGAAAACAAATCTGCTCAGGACAAAGTGACTCCACTTAAAAACACAACAAATTAGCTCTCAGCCCTCTCTGAGGTGCAGCCTCACTTATCTTTTCATACGAGACAACACGGAAAGTCTGAACAAGTTTGGACAGTTTCTGTTCTGACACTGAACACTGCTGCATTCCTATAAAAGTCTTGTTACCATGCAGCAGCATTAATGAAACAGTCACTACATAAAATTATTAAATCCATACTGTATGCCACAAGTCATACATGCAAACATGCAAGACATTGGGAAAAAAGTGCACATTTATTTACATACAGACAGTCAAAACTGTTTGTGTTAGATTAGATATACCTGAAGTGCATGACTTGATGTTGATCATTATCAGTGGACAGAAACATATTGCGCTTGCTTGGAGAAGAAGAATGATCCAACATATTAATAATAAATGCATAGTGATAGGTGAAACGTATTGCTTAATATATATTATGTAGCTGACTGTTTTCTTTCAAAGTGATTATTGTACAGTGTTTAATGTTTTCCTATTCTTTATATATATACTGATTTCATTTAGCTTTTCTTTACCCAAACTATCCTTTATTTTTCTTAATTTTTAATACTAATCTCTATTTTTACTTACATGATGTTTATTATTTGCACCATGTAGTTTGTTATGCCCTGTGCTACCATAAAAGGTATTTATATATTATAAACATAATAAAACGTAATAAATAAATTACAAAAAAAGCACATAAGTATTATAATGCACATTGATACACATATAATGATAACAGCTGAACATTACCTCTGTAGCCCCATACTGTTTAAAGGAGCATTGCCCTTCAAACAATCACATTTTTGTAGTGTTTAATTTCTTTTTCTGTTAAATGTTTTTATGCTTTAAAGTGGAGGTTCTCCAAATTTGTGGGCGTAGCTTCATTAAATCCAAATTTTAACATTTTAACATAACTGTTTTTTTAAAGGAAGAAAAAACTAATTGAACTAGGAATGATAGCCCCAGGGCATACCATTATGCTTTGTATTTACCTTTCCATGAAAGATATTTAACCTACCTTTGAAATAAGAAATCCATGGAGGTGATCAGCATCACTTTGACTTTGACAATTAGTCATAACTGAAGCTACTTAAAATAAATTACTCCAGGTTGTTTGTGATATCTTCTTGTGTTGTTCCAAAGTAAGAGGACTTCTTCACCTGAAGTGTTTCCTCATTCTGCAACTACGTTGAAACTCTTCTCTTAGAACAAGCCGCCTCCCTGTTACATTGCACAAGCATGTCCTCTGTTACTCTGACTGCGGCTGGCTGCTTTTATACGGCAGAGCTGCACCATGCTCACATCGCCTCTGGGCGTCTCAGTCAGTGAAAAGCAGTAACTTCCTCACAGCAGTGGCTCCTCGGAACAGACAGAATGAATGTGCCGCTCAGAGAAATTCAAGAGAAGAATATGAATATTTAATATCCAGCTGCCTCGCCCCTGACTCCATCTCACCAAACAATTATGAGATGTAGGGGCTTAAAAATGAAGCCTATAACAACAACAACCTGTATAATTGAAAATCTAAGGGCAGACCTGCCTGAGGCTGCAGGAAAAAGCTCCTTTCAAGTATTAATTTTATGAGCAGTGATGTAGTTTTTAACTAAAATAAGCATGACTTCATATCACAGCAGCTAAAACAAAAATTAGTTATTGTCTCTTCTGATTAATGCCAGATTAGACTCTTCAAAGCAAAAGCTGGTGGAACTGACTTTAGGTAGTTGAACCTGCATTACATAATAGCTTTTCCTGCTCGAAAGACTTGTCCCCTTTTTTGTTAATTCTACAGAAATTAAAACGCTGCCCTGCTCTACTGAGCCTCATCTGAACAACCTCAACAGCCCTGTGGTCAGCTTGCATCAATGTAAACCAGCTGTGCTCCCGCCACTACAAACATCTCTGACACAGTCTGTAGCTGCAGCTGTGACTGCAAATGATTTTCCAGCTTTCCAGAAGACAGGCCAGACTGCTGCTGCTGGGGAAATTAGGATTTAATGCTCCAGGCCTCGCCTCGGGGAGGAAAAGCACACTGCACATTTCGAAATCCCAGTATTATTTCATGATAAGCACGCAGAATGAATATACAAACTACTAAGGCTGCAATGATGAAAAGATTCTCCTGTTCCCATCATCACCAGTCAGGCATATCTTTGCACGTATCTGAAATTCCTCCTCCAGTGAGAAGTCTTCTTATTTCACTGTCACCTTATGCCAAAAGAGTAGAAGGGCTCAGCTGTGAAATGAGTGCTAATGTACACAATACGGCTCTTTGTTCATAAACACACTGCCGCTGTGTTTTGAAAAATGTCCTCTTTGGCTGGCAGTGCAGTGAGGGGAGGACTGGAACATGTGTGCATGCACTCATGACACATGCCAGTACATTTTAATAAAAGCTGTTGTCTTAATAATGTGTTTTAAAAGCACATGCCTGAGACTAAATTGTGCTTTCCCTGTGCACGTCTGCATGTCCTTGCAGGTATGTAAAGCCTGCTAAAGAGCCAAACAGCATGCCATTAGAGACAGGTGCAGCTGCTGCAGTATTAGCTGGGGTTAATGCAGCCTTGTCAGTCTGCTGTGCTATAAAACCTTGGCTAAGATTAACACCTGAGTTAGCTAAATGGAAGAACTCAATGTTCATGAATGGAAAGGAGACTGAGAGAACAGACGGCACACAGGAGAGTGATCTGCTGAGAGGACGGGCCATTAGGATAAGGAGGCAGGAAGCAAGTCTGGTCTGCAAAAGAGCATAACAAAATATGGAGACATGCTTATCATGGGCCATTTTATATGAACACAGCAGGAGCAAAAGGAGCAAAACATTCTCTCTTTTCTTTGGTAGCGACGCAAAAAGCTGTCACGAGTCTGAGAAAACAGATGTGCTCATGTCGTCTAAAAGATGATGATTGTTTTCATTGTATTTACAGTACCATACAGAAAAATCTGTCTTTATTTGACCACAAAAGGAGTTCATTTCAGATTAGATGTACAATATTTTTAGACGTGAAAAAAATGTTTAGTTTATAACATCTGCCACAAAACATCTGATTCCCTTGGCGTTGAAGACGTTTTTCCTCCTGTGTGCGCCATTGTCTGTCTGCAGACATAATCATGGAAAGACCATCACCAGCTCATACTCGATGGCCTCTCAGTGTGGCAGAGAAAAAGGGTTCTTTGGAGATTTTGCTTCTGTATCTTAACTCCACATGGATGCTGTTTACTTGTGTAGCCACGTTGATTGCATCTTTTTATTTGCACCAAAGGGACACACCATAAAACAGGAAACCACACACCAAAACAGCTGTAAATAAGTCTTATGGGTGGTTTTATGTTGTGCACTGCACTTTCGGAAAACCACCCCCCACCTGACTGAGAGGCCCCGAACACCAGGAGCACGAACTTGTCCAGGGTTGTGTTTTGGACTTTGAATGCCTCACTTCATTACACAGGAATCTGCTGGCTGAATGGCACTGCCCTGGACCCAGTAAAAACACCCAGTTGCAGGAAAAGCCGTGTGTTCCTGCGGGTCATCGTGTCCATCCAAAAGCCAGTGCCCCATGCCCCTGGCTGTTTGTCTAACATAAGGCTGTTTTTGTGACAGGCCTTCCTCGGTGTCACAGTTTCAAATACTGCAGCAGCAGAAGGACATGGCAGCCTGGACAGACATGGTTGGCTGCAGTTTGCTTGTCACACCATTCTCTGCATTTCTGTAAAAAAAAAAAAAAAACAGCCACAAAAATTCCAGGATTTATTTGATGGAAACCTCATAATTACAATGCTTTTGGTCCAGACATTTTTGTATAATTATGCATGTCATGCTGCTTGGTTTTTATATACAATCAATTGTTTGCTGTCTCAGGGAAAGTGCATTTTGATAAAATAGATACTAGCTGATAATTGATAATGGGTCGAGATGACTTTCCCCTTGTTGCAAAGTCTCTGGCATTTTGTCTATAGGCACAGCTGGATTTGTATAACGATTTCAATCCTTGTGTGTCTCAGAAAAATCTTGCTCTTTCATTTGGATGGGGATACTTTGCATAAAGCAGGGCTAGATACATAAAATAATGTATTCAAATAATCCTACCCCTGCCTACACAGTCCTGTACAGGCTCATCCTAATCACCACTCGACTGACCACACGGTGAAAGTATGTCCATCTCTTCTTCCCGGCAGTGTGGTTGTGGGGTCTTGGTGGAGAGAAGTTAGAGTGTTTTATCTTTCTGAGGAATATTTTTTTTTATTTAAGTCTGCAGAACGCCTGTTTGTGGCCTCCTTTCATTAGAACTGCGGTTTTCAAAAAGTCCCTTCTTTTGTATTTTGCCCTTTTTTGGTAAATTAACAGTGAATATCTTTGATGTCATTGGTAGATTACTAAAACAAACTTACATGCTTCCACTTAATAGTTTTGTGGTTCTGTTTTAGGGTGATAGACAGAAATAATAACAAAAAACCTTTGTGGGTTGATAAGGGACTGTACAAAAATTATTGGGGTGGGAGGGGGGCTGAATCTTATGTTTCACGTTTTAAATAAGCAAGACCCTCCCCAGCATTATTAATATTTTCTTTGGACCCTCCCCTTGTTTTACAGCATCCTAGAAATATCTCAACAGTATTTAATTGGTACAACTTGTTTAATTGTGTCGTGTACCCCAATTTAAACCTCAATATCTCTGGAACAATAACAATAGTCACCAATGCGCATATTGGCAATAAAACTGGAAATTGCCAGATTAATGCAAACATAACAAAATGATGAATAGCAAATTTAGTTGTACAATGTGCAATGACAATATATTCTATTCTATTCTAACTTAATTCTACTGCTACTGAGTGACCTGAACACAGGGTACTGACGGACTTGAGCTGTAATATTTTACCCCACCCCAGATTAAAAATGTAAAAGATAAATATATAGATCAGATGACATTAGAACTTACAGTATGTATAAGGTGAGTTGTATGTATGATTGTCCATCATATAACCAACACAATGCATGAGTCGCATAACCGTGATAAAGCTATTCATGTAGCTATTACCTATATCAAAGAAGGGCTAAAATAAATTATAAATTGGGGTGAAAAAAAATGAAAACAATAGAGACCCACCCCCCAACCCCACCCGCTCTCCCAGAAAAGTCTAACTACTCTGCCTTTAGCCAAAAGAAAACTTAGAATAGCCTCCCCCTTTTCTTGCCCCCCCTTCCCCTCTAATAATTTACATACAGTCCCTAATTATTTATTGCTGAAATCATCCATCTTTTATTGCAGTAAAGAATCTGAAATCTTCCTGATTCCACTGCAATGTATTCCTGCACGTACAAAAACCACAAGATAAGAAAATAATCACAAGAGTGAGTGAGTCCATCTGAAATACACGAAGCAACAAAAACAGCAGCAAAGAGGGTTGTCCGGGGGCTGCAGGCTTGAAAGAAAACCCTCTTTGCTCAGGAACCCGGGGAGTTGATTTGAACACATGGGATATTCGAGACGCCCTCGACAATTGACCAGTAAACCGCAGCTTCCTCGCTACTGTTTGTCCCAGGAGCATGGGAACTTACAGTAACACATATCCTGCACACAATATGTTCATGTACAAGTATATACTCTATCTCATACATGACTACATACTGACTAATGATACTGAAACCAAAATGTTTTGGTGAGCGTGCTGACACTGATTATGGGTGACTATTTTACATTCACATAGCTTTTGTGAAGACAGAATATATATAGGCTATATACAGATATACAGAATTTATATGACCTTGTCAGGGTGAAATAAGATGATTTTTCCAACCGTAAAGCTGCACTAATTTTTATATCAACAATGGATCCAATGACCGAGTTCCCCTCAGCTCTACGGAGCTTCTAGCTTTTAAGCGTCTTTTAGCTCATTGTTTTGGTCTTATGGCCTGTAACTTTACTGTTTTGGTTCATTTTCAGCACTCTCATTAGCCCCATGTCCAGCAGCAGGGAGCTGTTTTGTGCAGCCCACAGAGCAAGCTGTTTCCTTTAACCCTGCCTCCCAGCCGCTCGGTCTCGGGGCTCGCATGAACAACAGTGCGTCTATAACTCTGGATTCGGCTATTAGTGAATTTTACAATGTTTAGGACTTAATGATTTAAATAAGGGCTATTTAAGTGTTCATGCTGAGAAGCTGATATACCTCAAAAAAAAAAAAAGATCTGCTGATTTACAGACGTCTCCTTCACAATGTAAGTCTATGGGAAAAAGTATTTTTGGGCCAGTGTGCATCACATGACGGACCCGGAAGTTGTAATTACAGTTGCACTATAGTGGCCACTATGTCAAATTGGCTTCAAAGCCTGATGCACTTCCTGGAAGCCTTGTACACCACCTGCGCAGCACCAAACGTCAGACAAGTTAGCGACTAGCTGGTGAACATAGCACAGCATTTAGCAGCTAAAGAGCCAGATATTTTTCTCAGACGTTGGTTGAGACCAAAGACTGAGCTAAAAGGAGAGTGAATGTGGACTTACATTCATCAGGTGGCCAGAAACATGACTCCAAATTAATGCTAATAATGCTCCATATCTGCTGGATGTGTAATGTAGCAACTGTTAGCTAACGCGTTTGCCCCAAGTGGCCAAAAATTCTATTTAAACTGATTAAGACTGCTAGGCTCCATTGTATTTTATCCTCTTATTTTCTTCAGAAATACTTCCTCCTGACTGCTTGCTAACATGTTAGCCACAACAACTTTCTAAGATGATAATATGTCAGTGTTTACAGGTTGTTCCACTGTCCACAAGTGGGCAAAACACCTGTTAATACTGCTTTAAAGCTCATTTTGAAGAATCAATATATCATCATTATCCAATTTAGTGCATTCATTTCTGTTCAGTAACTGATTGGTCAAAAAGTGCAGCCATTATTTTAGTGAGGCTTTTAGCATAGATTCGGTTTGTTTGTTTCTAACCTCACCAGGAGCTGCAGAGTGCCTCAGCTGACCTCTCTGTCAGGCTCCTCAGGGTGCAACACATCATCACCACCATTACTCATTGCATGGTGACGCACCTCCCATAAAAATATTGACAGATTTGGTTTTGTTGTCAAAGCATCGTACATATTCAAACATGTCAAACACATTCATATGACTTCTGTTCTGCTTCCTGTCCATCATGTATGCCTGGCTATGCCTATATAATCTCTAATGCTTGGATGAACAGTAGTCCCTAAGCTGCTCACATTATCATTCCGGGTCAATGAATGGGCGCTTCCTTGACTCACCGAAGTGTGAAATAGCTGTATAAATCAAATGAGAACTCCCTCAGTGAATATGAATGTGAAAAAAACAGGCTCTATCCAGTGTGTGAGAGAGACTGCATCGCTTTGAAAAGGTCAGCCGCAGAGAGAGAGAAGTCACCACTGCAGAGGACCTTGATGCATAACTTCATTTAATGCATAAGTCTGTCTAATTTCAGCCTGGGCCTTCTGCAGTTATGGCGGTGACAAATAATGTTGGTTCAGGAGGCCGTTGAAGTGAAGTGTGTAATTATATAATGGTAATCCTGTAGGATATGTGCATCATCAAGGCCCAGGGGACAGGGACGGGCTGGGAATGAAACATGGCCCTGGACCTTTTGACTCAGACCCCCCCCCCAGATACACCAGCACACAACCCACGCCATACTTTATGTAAACAAGATTAGTGAACAATATTTATAAAAATAACTTTAGTAAAATAGATTTAAAATAGAACAGGGGGAACGTGTTGCTCTTAGGAGGAGGCCGTCTAGAAGGAGCACATGTGGGCCAAATGGCACTGGCAGCAAGGTGGCAAGAACCTCTGGAAGCATATGACCAGTAAAAGAAAAAATACAGGAAGAAATGTGTTGGTGGAAAGACTGGTGAGTAGGCAAGTCATAGAATAAAAAAAAACAAAAACAAAAAAAAACCACATTTCCTTAAATTAGCAATTTCTGCAGCAGCTCACTTCTCTCAGCAGTCACTATCCTGACTCAATCTGCATCTGTCCACTGCAGATGTATTATCCTCAACCTGGATGAGTAACTAGTATAAATGAGTGTGTTAGGATAATATTATAACATTAAATATAAAGTATAATGTTAGTATAATATTAATATATGAATTATATCATGTTAGTATATTCATATAATTTTGTATAATTGTATACTATATACCACTAGTATAATATTATTTCCAGTTGGACAACATCTATAATTTTTGTAGGTTTTGTTCCTCCATTAAATCCTTGTGAAATAAAAATGGTCTACGTTGGTGGTTAGTCTCTAATTTGTTAATGCTAAGTACTAACTTGTCAATAATCATAACCATTCATGCATAACAACGAGGCCCGCCCCATCCAGGCTGTGACTGGTCAGTTCATGAAAAGTGTGTAAAAAGCATGCAAATTGTGAACATAAAATAATAAAAGCATTTCCTAGAGCAGGAATTGAACCCAGGTTATTCAAAGCCAGGAATCCTAACCACTAGTCCGTAGAGGACACAGCAATAGTGTGTGTTGCTCCAATCCACTATTTATCCAAATGTCACCACTTAACAGAAATGGAAAGGGATGGGGAAAGAGATGAAAAGTAATTGGCTGGGAGAGACGGGCTGACAGATGTAATGGGCCGGCAGCCCACTCACCTGGGTCAGTCAGCCACACAGCACTTATTTTTATTTAAGAGGGGGCTTGGGTTATTTAAAAAAAATGTATATTTTGCGTTGCATCGGCCCTAGTTGTCAAAACTCCCGGGGCTCCCCGTGTTTGTCGCAGTGACTCCTAAATGTCCAGCTCTGACACACAATGCTCACTGAGCGCCGGTCAGTGCTCTAAAAACATTTCCTTAATTAAGTGGATTTTTTATTGAAGTCATTTTTATTATCATTACATGCTATTACAAAGTTAAACTGTAAAATGCAAGCTCAGTGATGGATGGCAAGTGAGTCCATATTCATCAGTATTTTCTTTATTTATTTTCTTTTACAGACCATTGTTCCTTCAGAGTAGGGAAACACTGGGTTTTCTCACAGCTTCTTTTCCCATTCTAAAACACACTGACATGTGGTGAGTCTGAGCTATTTTAAACTTCACCGCTGGTCTCCCATCTTCAGACTCTGCTCTAGACTGTGACATTAATCTTGTTCCTACTTGCTCTTGCCCACAACTGTCTTCACATTGTACTGAATGGTAGGCGCTGGATGGTGTTTCACTTAACTCGGTTTCTCCTCTGGTATGAATTTTAATCACCAGAGCTTTTTTATAATCAATCAAGTCATAGGGCATCAAGACTTGATTGGTTGATTACTTGTAATATGATGTGTAATAAATGAACCAGGCTGTTTTTGTTTTTTAAATGCATATTTATTATGTTTCTGTTGTTTTATCATGTCAATAATGTAACTGGATCCAAGCCTGGACACAGTAAGTTAAATTAATTCCCTACAATCCTGCAAATTCATTAAAGCTGCATTTCATTTTGCATATAATTTTGGCCACTTGGGGGCAGCGCAATAACCTGACACATTATCATCTTATAAAGTTGATAGGGCGAATGTGTTAGCAAACAGTTGCCTATTTACACAACCAGCAGACATGGAGCAACTTTAGTATTCATTTGGAGTCGTGTTTCTGGCCACCTGATGAATATAAGTCAAATACTCACTCTACTTGTAATTCTGGTTTGGACTCCACCACTTCTTGATGGAAATATCTGGATCTTTAGCTGCTAAATGCTTCACTACGTTCACCTGCTAGTCGCTAACTTTGTCTGTCTGCCATTTGTTGTTGGGCAGGTTGCATGCAGTTGGTTGGTTTGTTGGAGCTTTCTTGTTTAAAACAACCTGTTTTTGACATGACCGCGATGAGAGCGGTAAGAGTGAACCAAAAACAGTAAAGTTGCGGGATGTGAAACCAAAACAATGAGCTGAAAGATGCTAAAACGCTGCTTAGCGCTGAGGGGAGCTGCAGAGACAGGTGACAATTCTCTGTGGGTTTGTTGCTACAAGTGACCTCTTTGACATTACAAGTAACATTTGATCCACTGATTAGAGCAGCTTTAAAGTTTTTTTTGTGACACCTTGTGATCAAGTTAAACTGATTGGGAACCAATCCAGGAGGACCATTTAGGAACCATTTAGATTTTTAGCCAGAAATGTCTTTTTTCCTATGTTAGCTTGTACATCTAAACTTCAGGTCCTCTGATTATGCTGGCGTTTGTCACCAGACTTACCATAACAGCTGAAAAGAGGCCTTTAGGAAATCATGGGAAGACTTTCGGTCAAGTGTGAAGTCCAAATTGTCTGTCCTGTGCAATTATGATTTTTTTTCTCTGCCCTCAGTTTTTCCACAGAGGAGCTGAGTCACTTGCTGGACTCCTGGTGTGCAGAGCCTCAAAGCTTGTCAACACATCAAACATAATAGCAGAGTTTGCTAGCAGAGCAAAGACTGTTCAGAAAGAGCTGCCAAAGACATGCAGGGGAAAGTTTAGTAATGAGGTCTCATTGGACCAGGTGTTACATTATGTAAGACCCAAATATCTTCTGTGGTACCCATACCACCATGTTTAGAGATCATCTATGAAATTGGGTTATAGTTATGGCCATTCATTCCCATTACAACGGTTTATTTTGCGTTATCTTCATAAGTTCAATCCAAATGATTCTTACTTCAACACATAAATAGTGCTTCAATACAAAGTCCACAGTGAATCTCATTTGTCAGAAAACAAACAACAACAAGTGTGTTTTCTGTCATGTCTCATTACTTGTAAGAACAACAGTGAAGCACAATTACGGATCACTTCACTACTACAGACAAGGGCATCTTGGTTACAACACATTTTTTTGCCATGGTAGCAGCATGGCTCTAGGGATGGCAATGTCTGTCTGTCTGTCGGTGTCGGTGTCGGTCCACCACTTTGACTGAAATATCTTGACAACTATTGGATGGACTGCCATGAAGTTTTGTACAGACATTCATGTTCCCCAGAGGATGAATCCTACTGACTTTGGATCACCTGACTCTTCCTCTAGTGTCACCGTGAGGTTGACGTTTGTAGTTTTGAGTGAAATATCTTGACATCTATTTGATGGATTGCTGTCAAATTTAGTACAGACATCTATGTCCCCCCTCAGGATGAATTCTTATACCTTTGATGATCCCCCGACTTTTCATCTAGCATCATCATCAGGTAAATGTTTCAGTTTGTCCAGTAATTTGGTGCCATTCCCGTTAACACATGTTAGCATGCTAAGATTCAGGACTAAGGTGGTAAACATTACCTGCTAAACTTCAGCATGCTAGCATTGTCACTGTGAACATGTTAGCATAGTGACATTAGCATTTAACTCAAAGCACCACTGTGCCTAAGTACAGCCTCACAGAGCCGCTAGCATGGAGGACATATTAACACTTTTTAACAGCACATTTCTTACCTGGTTTGTAGTAGTTTTAGCCAATCCCAAAATGAAGTGAGTAATTTATAAGGCTGAATCAGGCATTATTCTCATATTTCGGTGTATTGGCTTCGTGTTACTGTAAAATTGTGTAATAGTGTGAACCCCTGTTTACAAAGTTGCACATTTTTAAAAACTGTTCATAACTTCTTCATAACTATTCAATGAACTGGGCGACGTGTTCTCAGTGCTCTGCAGTGAGCTAAAGGTCCCTGTGTTGAAATCCAGCCTTGAGATCAACCTGGTCTTTCACGTTTGATGGAAACACATTTAGCTTGTCCCGTACAGTAAATCTCACCAAGTGAGGGGGCACACTGGGGCTCACAGACACAGCTTGTTCAATGGTAGAGTTTTGCACAGAGCCGCAGTGCGTGTTCTGCTTATCAACTCTTGAATAGTTTGTTTTGACTAAACATCAGAACTGCTGGGAAACTGCAAAATGAGAACTGCCTCCTCTTTGCCCCATATCAGTACACTTAATGAGCAGACTTACAAATTTATAGACTCCTTTTACAACAACACTTGCATACTACTGTTTGCATCATAAGTTCATACCTTGGTGTATCACATATTTTAGACCTGGGTTTGCTAAACAGCACTATTTCTGTCTGTTTAACAGACATTTCCAGTGTTTTGGGATGTTTATAGGCCAGTCCCCACAAATCACATATACTTAACAATCCTGCCAACCATTTCCCAAACATATCAGTGCTTTGGATTTTTGAAAAATGTTCCTCCTGTACCTCCTAGGTCGTCTTCATTTCTATTTCTATTCATTTCAGTATGCTATGAAAGCCAACTTGTGGAGATAATTTTCAAGTTGATTTTCATACCACAATTGCTGCCTGGAAGTCAGGAGGAACACAATTAAAAAATACGCAGCATGATTTGGACAACAGACAGCAGTAACACAATGTATGTGATTTGTAGAAAACAAACTAAAATATTTAGACTAAATCTATTTTCCCACCCAAAAAGCCAAATTGCACTTATTGCAGCTCATGTCCAGCATCATCTAAACCACATATATTTGATCTGGGTGAACTAGAAGGCTGTAAAGAGGACGACAGAGGAACAAGAGAAGGATCTGCAGGGATGAAGATGGTAAAGGATCTGATTTTAAACTAAGGTTCAGTCAGCATCCAGTTTGGCTCTGCAGGCAGAGTGAGGCTCTTCTTTTGTTATTCTAGCAAAACATCACAATACACACTCCAAATAACAGTCACAGCAAAGGACTGCTCATTTCTCCAAAATAAGCCCCTTTGTCCACGCAGCAGCATAAATCAAGCTAATGAAGTCAATTGTGTGTAATTATCTAGTTTACAGTTAGTCTATAAATTCCATGTTATTAGCTCATGTGTTATGCATGCTGGACTGTACAAACACACTAATCAAGAACACCCACAGAGATGGTTTAATTTCCTGGAAAAAGTTTGGTTGAGTTGTTACAGAGCAAAGCTACTGGTCAAATTTGTTGAACAGAGAGAACTTCTAGTTAATCCTTTTATCATTTATAACATGATTTGACCATCTGTATGGTAGACCATTTCTGCCCGGAAAAGAAAATAATCGATAAAATGTATGGAATGACAAAAATACAAATACTCATTATAACTCATCATTATGAGATAATAAGTCAAAAATGTGACTTTTTAAGACACAAGTATGACATAATACATCAAAATTGATGAGTTAGAAAGTAAATCATAACGTTGAGCTGAACATTATGACCCAAAAAGTCAAAATTAGGAATTATGACATAATTCTGACTATAAAAGCAATTTCTTTTAAATTAAAAAGACAAAATCTTGACCTTTTTTTATTATTATCTCATAATTATGACTTAGTATTAAATCACTTCAAATTTCAGTTTCTCACAATTTATACTTAATTTCTCCTCAAGTATGACCTCAATGTCAAAAGTTTGGCTTAATTTCTTGTAATTTTTACCTAAAAAGTGAACATTTAAAATGTTATTGTGCTACTAAAACATAGTTTATGGACAATTGTGATTTAGAAAGTCAAAAGTTTGACTTAGAACCTCAGAATTCTGACTTACAATTATTTTTATTTGTATCATTCCTAACTTTTCACCCATTTTTTTCTTTTCCAAGCATAAATGCATTCTGTCTGTGATATATTTTAGCATGTTTAGCGCTGACATAATGTCTCTAGGAAAAGTTAACATTTAGTCAGTAGTCTTTACTGAAACAGAAAGGGGTGTGACAAGAAACAGGAAGGTACTTGAATATAATCACACATCATTCAGGAGGGTTTCAGTGCCAGCCTGCTCAAAAATAACAGATTTCTATGCTAAATTGTAAAGCAAAACAGTAGCATCCTGTGCTGATTTAGGATGTTTACTGATGCGACCATGTAAACAGGTTTTACAGGGATGATCCTTCTGCAGCAAGAATGGCAAGTTCTTCACTAAACATATACTGGAATGCTGTTTTGTAAGCCACACTCACTCATCTAGCAAAATGTTTGTTTATGTGTGGCAGCATGACATGTTCATGGCCAAAAACAAATTTAAATGTCAGAGTGTGGCTTGAACTGGCTGTTTTTGGTTCACAGAGTCGTGTCCAAACCTCTCATAAAGGCCTCATTCACAGAGTGCCAGCCAGAGTGTAATGGTCTCTCCTGCCTGTGGCCTCCTCGATTGAGACCAGATGCTGCAGATTCTTCCCTCTGCAGCACATCAGCCCAACACAGCCCCTCTATCTGTTCTATCGCTTCCCGTTGCAGTTGAAGACTTGGATTAACATTTGCATTTCATTTTGCTTCAGTTATTTTAAGAAATCAGATTAAACCGATCCAGATGCTGCATGCTGAAGTGAAAACGAGATGTGAGCGATTAAAAGGCTACAACCTGTTGAGGTTTGAAATCCAAACCTCCACTAGCGGCTTTGCTTATTGGAATTGACCGTCTGCTAAGCCCCGCCCCCCTTATTTGCCACCCTGTTGCTACGCCTGTCTAGCTTTCAGTTTACAATAACAGGGGCAGATTTAACACTCAAAATGTTTTTTTCAGAAAAAATGGTCTTTGATTTCAGACAAAGGTAGACAGAAGTAGTTTATCATTCCAAACCGGGGAGCTTCGATTTTGTCGGTTGAAATGACAACCATCGCAGGCAGAGTTTATCAACTGTAGCTAGCTAGCTAGTGAAGCTAACGTTAGCTCCATGAGTTTGCTGAAAACGCTGTCTCCATGTTTCCAGCTGACTCAGATCTTATAAAAGGGTCTTAAATATGCACTCGACAGCCCTAACATAAACCAGTTTGGGTGCTTAGCTTACATACTTGGACAAGCTAGACAGAGTTTTGATTTATGATTTACTGTTTGTATCTTTAAACAGTATGTTACGGTTGCTAAGAAGAAGAAGAAGAAGCTTGCCACTTCCCTCGTAAGTATAAAAACTTAAAACTTGCTGTGAACAATTTTTTTTTTGCCAAACTTTTCAGGTCAGGGTGCGATCTGAACATTTCAGCAATCAGCAAACTTCACCCTGCAAAACTAGCTGACAATAACAGAAATACTGAAATGTTTTATTGAAGGATTCAACTTACCCCCAAACAAATCCTCAGTCTACTGCATGACTTGGCCACAAATCTGAAACCACAATAGATAATTCAGTGCACTGCAATTGTGAAATAGGCCTTTTTCACAGCAGACATTTTGACTTGTCATAGTAGGAAAAGCACAGGTGTTACTAATAACATTAACGATGGCTCTGTTATATTCAGGTGTAAGCCGTCATAGTGAGCCAGCATGCACAACACTGAAGCAGCTAAATGGAATTCAGCCATCGATATGTCTATTATTTACACCTTTGATTTTCCTCCCGTGACATGTCAAAATGTCCTCCGTGAAAAAGGCCCATGGCATACATTGGGGGAATTTTGAAGGCCAGTTTGTGTAGAAACTCACAGGACAAATAGCTGCAGTCCCCTGTGATTTGAGGTCATTCTTTGTCCATATCTGGCACAAAATAAAACAATAACACCATTGAAAGATAATATCTCTCCTTGTTCCCCTCACTTTCCTTGAAATGTCAAACAGTTTGATTTGCAATCATTCTCACTGCTGTAGCATTCATCCAATCACCTGCTGCATTTCCTTTTGACCTCCAAATATAATGGGCCCTCGTCAGGGGAGTGCTCTTTTACTTGAGCACCATGGTCCATTCAACAATTTGGGACACTTCCCGGATGTCCTATTTGCATGTGTTTATTTACAGAAGTCCAGGAGCTACACTTACTTATCTACACTAACAACATGGAGGAGCATAAAGACCATGCACGCACAGAAAACCCTCTTAGAAACGAAGTTAAGAAGTTGAGAGAAGAGGACAAGCAGACAGGCTCTGCTGTCGATGTGTCGATGTTTGTTGATATAAGGCAGCAATAAGAGTAGCCCAGAGCTCAAATACTCACTCACTGAGTGCTTGTTGTTCCCGTTTAGGATGCTGCTGCAAACAAGGTTGTCAGCAGCTGCAGGGACTTTATTTGTCACTCATGTTTTTGAACCCAGCAGCGCAGATGTGATTGACAAAACGGAGCAGCATAGTATGGTGTGAGCCTGAGGACAAATACTTGGACCACCGGAGAGACGATACATTACCATCCGTGTATTGGCAAATAGCCAGGATGGATAATTGCATTACATCCGCTGATACGATCCCCTATCCCCTATTTGGCTCAGTTACAGTTTTGCACTTTAGTGCTGAAAGCTTCTACTGTCTCTGCACGTCACACAGATGCCCTTTAAAATTCGGGTCCTTTAAGCTTATTAGCACAGCAACACTTGATAGTGTGTATCAGAATACATACTCTTGCCTGACTGACGGCAACTTTTGACCTGGATTCAGTCTTATAAATTACTCATTTAATTTTTGGATTGGATAAAAGCAACAGATACCAAGTAAAAAACGTGCCATTATAAAGTATCTGTTTTAACAGGACAAAAAGTCAACAGCCACGCTAGCAGCTCTGTGAGGCTGTACTTAACCACAGCAGTGCTTAGAGCTAAATGCTAATGTCAGCATGCTCATTGTGTTACGACCCCTCCCCATTCTGCCTGCAGTAGACTGGTCTCTTCCTGCAGGAGCTTGAAGTCAGAGAAGGTCGTTGGGGGGACTGGGTGGCACCTGTGTGGGCCTCCACCATACATTCCTCTCTCAACCATACATTCCACTCACTACTGATCTTACTTCCCACACTTCATGCCTTCTTTATAAACAGTTCTGTTTGTTTATTTCTAATAAAATCATTAATTGGCACTTTGATCTGACTTGCCTCTCCTCTTTGTCACATGTATTGAGCCGGTTGTGCAAGATGGTGAACATGCTGATGTTTACCATCTTAGTTTAGCGTTTTAACATGGTAACATTTGCTAACATAAAGTACAGATGAGGCAGATGGGAAATACCATTTTGACCTGATGCAAAAAATTACATAGCAATAGAGATATTTCAGTCTGGACCAAAGTGGTGGAACGGCCGACTGACCGACATTGCCATCCGTAGAGCCACACCTAAATGTGATTTGTATATCCACAAGTGACTCTTCTAAGACAATCCGATTTAATTCAGCCTTCCAGATGTCGGTGAAATTGACTCCCCCAGTAAAAACACGTTCAGTGATTCATTTTCAGCAGAAAATGTGAATGGTATTTACATGGTATTAGCTGCTTCCAGTCCGACAGGGGAACTGCTTGTATCCTCCAGGTATTTTGGCATTTACTGGCAAATTAGCACATCCACTCATGTACCAACTGAGAAAAAGGCTATCGGGGTGTGGATGAGATAATTTTCCCAATGCCTTTCAGATGAGATAACCCAAAAGATGGGAAGAAAAAGAGCTCAGAGTCAAATATGAGACAACAAATTTTCATGTAATGATTTTTAACACCAGGGTGTTTTCCAAAACAGTGGGCCCTTGTCTGGAGACCAGACAGAGAGAAATCTGAAAGACTGTAACCTAGAGAATAAATAACACATTCAAACAAACCACTAAATCGCAGTCCTATACTGGAAGCATAAACATGACTTGACTTGAAAAAGACACTTCAGAGGAATCCCTCACACACAGGGGTTGTGGAAGGGAGATTTCCATCACTCGTGGTCTTTACACATTGGAATCTAAACAAAGTCAGATGCTGAGCTTTTTCGTGCAGGATTAAGCCCAGCCAGAAGCCTGAAGTATGAATTTGTTTTGCCTTCAGTCGCATAGGTCCCGTTTTTTAGCCAGACGTCTTGTTCCGTCATGATTGGAGGGAGAGTCTCGCTGCTCTGGTTGCTGCCAGCTATTCCAATTTCAACACGCTGAGCTATGTGTGTCAGTTACAGTTTGTCATTACAGAATCAATCATGCTCTTTCTTTACTGTCAGATGAAAAGACAGCGCTCCCTCACACGGGTTTTACATCAAGTCTTTTCATACACACATAAGACACAGAACAAAAACACTGATTCTAATCACCTCGCATGCATATTATTGGTTTTTAAATGAAAACCATGAAAAAGAGCTTGTGTATCCTGCTATGTTTTATAAAAGACAACATTAAGTTGCTGTTACTAAGCATGTGTTCTTTAAGTGGTAGCTCATTTTATGAAGCATGGGGAAGCAGATAGCAAAGCAAACTTTATGCTTCATTATGTGAGGACAATAACCACTTCAGATACACACTGAAGTCCATACTGTCCCTGTGTTTCCAGCTCACTTCATGGTTTTCTTTTTCTTTTTGTACCACAATAACTTAGAGTTAATAACAGGACTTCTAGTGGGAGCCTCGCTCCCAGATGTGTACAGAGATAAACAAGGGAGGGTCTGAGTTGTCACTCAACACCTCTTTTCTTTGGCCTCTGTGGAGCTCGACGAGGGATACGTCCTCCACAGCCTCATGCCAACGATCACAGCGGGGTTAGATGTGTGTCAAGAGAAAGTATTTTTGATGGGGAAAAATGAGGATAAAATACAATGTGACTAACAATTTAAAGCAGTATAAGGAATTGATTATGCAGATACAGTATCTGCTCTTACATAAGCTGCAAACGTTAGCCAGCTAACTAGCTCACTACCTACAGTTGTAACCCAGCGTTGCTTCAGAACAATATTAACTAACTATATTAGTTTAGGGGGCTACAGATTAAGTTAAATAAAAGTCCCTCTCATGACTAGCACATCCACTGTGTAGTATGGTCTGGCATGTTATCAGAGTTTAGGCTAACGTTAGCAGCTGTGTCCTGCTGTTAATTGGATTTGGGGACGATTACACTCCAGCAACCCAATCAATCAATCAATGTTAACTACCTGAGATAGTTACATTTGACAAACACATTTGTTAGACTTCACCTGAAAAGTCTTTTCTCTTGTAATGTTTAAAGTGAAAACATACTGTTTGGAAGAAACTTAACCAGTAACCAGTCCATTTCATGGATAAACAGGTGAGGATGCTAACTTTTTGCCTGGGACATGTAGCTTTAGCCTCAGTCTTTCAGCACAATATCATGTATGTAGCCATCAAGTGCTTATTTAAGACTCTTTTATAGGGCTCTAGCTTAAAAACAAGTCAGCCTGAAACATTAAGTCAGCCGGAGACAGCGTTTTCAATCAACTCATGGAGCTAACATTAGCTTAATTAGCTAGCTAGCTACAGCTGATAAAATTTGCGACAGCTGTCATTTCAGCTGGCAAAATCATCGAAAACATTACACGCAGTCATTTGACTCATTGGCTATATAGAAAAACCGTATTATTGCAGCTTTAACTTACAAATGCATGGTCTTTCTTATTTTTAGTCCTAAACTGAAATCAGCACTTTAATAGGAGAGATGTTTAATAACCTTATTGATGTCTGTGGTTTGAGCTCCTACTAAGATCAAAGGCTTTTCTGTGGTAATCAGTGGCTGAATATCTCATTTCTCTGCAATGATCCAAATGATGAGTCAAACTCTCTGATAGCATTTGGAGGAAGGACACGGTGAAATTAATAAATCATAGATGTGATCATGTCTTTTTTTTAAATGATGCACCTGAGCACAGTGTGAGGTGCTGAGGAGCACATGTTGTGTGGAAGACATTAACACGTTAAGGATGTGATTACTGAAGCCCACACGTGACTAGGTGTACAGATCACATGCAGCTACGGTGTTCATTACAGAGGCCTGACTTCATTCTGCCGTGATAATCTTCTCTCCCACTCTCTTGAATTTAATGTGTGACTGTGTGAGTCCCTGCTGTATTTTTCCTTTTGTGGTCAGGCTGCGGCCCCTGTGTTAATCCACACAGCTGTGGCGCCTCACTGAAGACTGCCCCCTCTTCTCCTCCAGTACATAAAAACTGCCATGAAGTGAAGGACAAAGGGCTCTGCATCTCACCAAACCAGACTCCTGTAGTCTGGAGGAACGAGGACAGAAGCCGATTACTTGATCTTGGCGTCACATATTTCCTGTTCTGCCTTTTTTGGAGGGTATCTTGTCATCACGCTGTAATAGTTTGGGTGAGATATGGATCAGGAATGACAGGATAATGATAAGTAATGAGGGGCCTCAAACCATTCGAATGTAGGTCTACAAACTGAGCATGTGAATCTATTTGTTTATCTACAGAAGCTAGACAAATTATCTTCACACCCCAGACAAGACAATAAAAGGCCAAATGACCCCTGAGTGTCTCTCTGCACCATGTATGTAAAAAACAGAATGGACTCCAGCGCCATGATTGCAACACTTGAAGGGAGCTTGGGAAATTTCAAAGATGTGGAGTAGCAACCGAAATAGGCTAACAATAGCCACATAGGGTTGATGCAACATAGCAAACATCGGCTCGCCACACAATACTACAATAATAATTACTTGCATGTTCGTAGCCCCTGTCAGCCAAGGCCCCCTGGATTACTCTCATTTTTTCAACACCCCTGGAAATGGACGGACCTTTGAATGTAGAGTAATTTAATTATGCCGATGGGCAACTGTGAATGAGAGGTGTGCTAGCTTTAGCTTCAACTGCTAGCTCGTGTGGCACCATTGCCCACGTCATTTGGGTGGAGACATTTCCGGTGTAAAATGTAGCAACAGTGGGTACATACAGTATCCTAACCAGTGCTTGCTAATGTTGTACTTTCCGATGGCCGCCAAATGTGGCTACTACAGACTCATGTTTTATTGATTGTACCTTTAAATTTAAAAATTCAATCACTGACCACAAATTCAGTTTCCTGTCCATTATCAGCACAGCTCGAGGCAGGTTATCAGATATGGATTACAATCTTGGGTCTGTGGGTTTTTGCTGTGGAGACATTATACATGGCAACACACTGTCCTTGAGTTGATATTTAATTTGTATTGGAAGTGGGTTTGCTTGTTGACAAGTGCATGAATATTCCTAATGAATCCTCTCTGTATAACTGATTGCCTTCCTCTCAGATATGATGGGCCGAACACATTACATTGTCAGCGAATGGACAATATTTACTTTAAGATATCATCAGTCAGAATAAACAGCCTGGAGAGTTCTCACGCTTATCTCTCAGCCTTGTGACAATTAACTGCATGATAATCGCGACAGTAGATCTTTATAAGATGCTTTTTTTTCCTTTTTTTTTTTTTTTTGCTATTATATTTAAACCTAAATTACAATGGTGAAAAGTTTAATGAGCTGCTTGATTTGACTTTCAGTAAGTTCCCCTGATGTTTAGTTATAAGACCAGAGAACGGGTGTGATAGATGTTTGTTGCATTTACAACCCCAAAATATACTCATCAGACATTTGCAACATCACTTCTCCTCGTGTTATTTTTACCCTTTCCCTCCCTCTGTTTGAAATTGAACAGTCCTGTTCAAAGTCACATCCATGGCATCCGCTATGTCTCTCATTGCAACGTAGAAAGGATCCATTACGGAGCCATTAGTTTACGTAATTTGTTATTCCCAGCAATCCTCACAATCTCGCCTCTGTGCAGCCCTTCCGCTCTGAGAGGAGTGACTGCAGGTCAAGTAGGGATAGCAGGCAGGCTAAACACAGCGCATGCTGAAAATATTGAGTCATTAAATTTTAAGAAAAAGCTCATTTTAATTCTGTGTCTACCATATTACTTTTTAAATCTGACAAAGGATGTTTAATTTTCTTCCCATCTCAGGACATCTTGTTACCATGAAATGTGTCAAAATTAAACATCCTTTGGTCTAAGGAAGCACTGGTTAAATCCTCCCTTCCTATCTAAAGGTTAGCGGAGGTGTTAGAAGTGCATAACAAATGATTTTCTAAAGAGGCCTCGCTGCTCGCTAATCTTTGAAGGGGGCTGGAGGGAGCCGCAAGTGCGGGAAGGAAAGTTAAGAAACCCTGAGAGCATGTCTCACTACTCTCACTGAGAAAACACACAAACATCTGGAAGCTGGAATCACATCTAAATAAAGTTAGATCAAACAATGTTAAATCAGACAGACCTTACATCAGCTCCCTGATAAAGTCTTGATGATGATGATGATGATGATAGATGGTATTCTCATAATTTTCAGTGTGGAATTTGGCGTTGAAAGAAAACAATCAAACATACAAGTGATTGCAACATGATGACTCAGCAGTCCAGCACGCTCCAGAATTACTCACATCAAGGCTTTTATTGATCAGATACATGCAGAACAACGAGTGGAAAACATGTTGTGTTGCTCGTTGCTCTAACAGACTTTCTGTGGTTAGACTGTGTTGTGATCAGAGAATAAAAGGCCACAGTGATGGACAGACATGGGCTAAAAAGGTCTGGGGATTACAGCATTAAACAATACAACACCAACCAGAAACCTCAGACAGTAATGGAAAAGTAAGGTCCATTAATACTGTTAGTATATAATTCTTTTTAAACTATGTTTAACCAAACTGGATGACAACACCTGTGCTTTCATTTGGCATGGATCTCAGTAATTTTCCCCATGGAGCACATGTTTGGCCCCATTCCTGTAACCGGCCATTGATGACATAACAAAAATCCAGTTAAAAAAGTTTATGTGTGAAAATAAATATGCAGTAAAAGTGAGTCTGTGAGTGGGAGGAGAGGCGCGCAGCGGGGAATTTATTAGAATCATATTTCCTTCATTGTTCATACACTGAGTGCTGTTGCTTTCAAACAGAAGAGGACAAACACATTTTAGCTAGCACATTCACTGGACACTGGATTGTGTTGGATTGCACTTTGAAGTAACATTATAATAACTATTCAGGAGAGAACATACACAGAGTAAACCATATAGAGAACAGTGACTGAAGATAAATACTTGTATTTGTGTAGAAATTAACTCACCAACCCTGTTGCTGCTAAATCTTCAGGTGCCAGGCAGTAAAGAAAGAGAGCGAGAGATAAATCAGTGGATTATAAAGTCACTTATAAAATACTGTAAACAAAACGTCAATTAAGTTTGAATGACAACTCTACAGACTGACTCATAATCACAGACAAAAAAGGGTTCTCACGAGCAAAAGTGCAATAAACAGGAAAGCAGGAGACACACGGCTGAGCAGTCGGCCTCAGACTTTCCCAGAAGCCAAAAAGGGCAATTTTTAGAGGGATAAATCAGGCCATGTTTGGTGTCTGGGTACACATTTACGTTCCGAATGATCTCCATGGTCTCTTGATCTACTTATACCTGTTACTGAGATGAACCATTTTGTTTACATACAAATGCACTCAAACTCCCAATGTACCTCTCATTCAGCCTTTTACTGAAGTAAATACACACAAGCCTTAGAGTTAGGGAGGAACTGGTATGGATCAGTGGATCCTGCTCCCCTTAGTTACTGTTGCTACTTCCATTCTTGCACAGCACATATGCAGTTTACAGTGATAACTGTGGCAGATTTACCATCTAAAATAATTTGTACTTTTTCTTCTTCCGCAGATCGGCTCCCACAGTGGAGAGATACTACGTGATGGATGTGTTAGTCGTGAAAGGGTCTTTTTTTAACGCAACCTGTAACCCCACAAAATAATGTAGTATGTAATGCCTTGGTTAAGTTACTACTAACCTTATAGGTTGTAGGGGAGTGTATCTATGTTCCCAGGGCTCTATCAATATCCTTTTAATATGACACATTTAGGAGACCTTTAAATGGGGTTTTATGTTCAGCAGTGGTTTTTCCCTAGGTCAAATGTTCAATGTATGTTTCCATGGGTCAATATGTTGAAATCCCTATCCTTATATCCTACTTACCCTCACATTTGTGGGTAAGACAGTTTTCTTTACTTTAGACATTGATATCTCCACATTGGCTGAAGAGATTTTTACCATTTGAACTGCATTGGAAACGTCCATCTCCCTTCGTTCTTTTTGCTATTCAAACTGCGAAGATAGCCCGTACTAATCTCTTACAATGTTAGTTTATATCAAGAGACACATGCTGGGAACATAGGGATGAGCCCGGTAGTAGGCTAGTTAGCCAGACGTGCTAACATTTGCAGCTTACATTAGAGCAAATAAAGTTTAATCCATTCCTTACTCTTTTGCTCTTGTGTTTCTGGTTTTGGAGAGGAGAAACAAACCACTATCCAAACTCCTTATACATGGAGTATCTCTCTTACTACAGCCCCACGCGCACCGCTTCGGCAAGTTGAGAAATCCAAAGCTTGGCAGGCCTGCCGTGGGGAGGGGTTTGGCAAATGGTCAATTACCCAAACTGTCGTGTAAACTGTGATGTTTACAGACCGACTTCCTGGTTCAGCTTTAACCTGCTGCACTGAGTTGTCCTGTGCAATGAGGGATTATTATTTACATCTGTTTTACCTTCAAGTTAGGTTATTATTTAGATAATCTGGATAAACTGTTGGCTTGTTTACAACCAATCTGAGCATCCGACCGCTTGTGTTTTTACCCAGATCTCAGCAGATATGTGAAAGTAGTACAACATTATCATAAACCATAGAAGTGATGGCCAAAATAAGGTCCCAAGTTGTAATGAACCTGAATTATCTTTTAATGAAGGTTTGACTAAGCTGACTGAGGAAGATCAGTAGTTGATTGTAAGTAGCCATGCAATGAAGTTATGCAATAACCATTTAGATATGAATCATGCATTTGTCTTAGTAATTAGAGGAAAATTCACACCACAAAATTCATAACTGAATCAAAAGGAGTGTCTCAGCAGAGAGTATCACTTATATCATTATGCACTCTATTCATCAGAAATTGATGAGCCGACGATCTTGTTTCTTCCTTACAGCCTTCTGGTGCCAAATTAACATTTTGCTGTATTTGCTTTTCATCCGTGGAGTGGCTCTGGAAACGCTCCTCTTCTTAATGCATCCCCAGACTTGAGAGAGCATCTAAACAGATCAATACTGGCTCGCAGAGCTGAAAGCATGTTGTTAGATACAGGTCTGTAAATAACACGGAAATAGCTTTCATACCACTCATTTCGCCCACACTGTAGAAACTGGATGGGCTCCAGTTTGTCAGTGTATAATTGCTCTCAGTCTCAGGCCTCATAATTTCTTGTAAAGTATTTGCTCCGCTGAATGTTTTGTAGAAAATAGCGGCCCACGTCCAATAGACTTCCAGTGAGGTATGAAGATTAACAGACGAGATATTTAGGAACCTTCCAGAGAATTTCTCTATTTTTAGGAGATGAAGATGGAACTTATCCCACTGAGACTGTGTGGTCCATCATAGTACCTCTTCTTATGGCCATTGTCAAGTAATAACAACTTCACTGAGATTTTCATTGTCATATACGGGAATTTATCGGTAGATTAACAGCGGTGTCGTCACCAAGTCATGGGTAATATTAGTCAGTTTGTGTGTTTCAAAATAATTATGGAGCCACACTTTGGCCTGTTGGTAACAAGATCCAGTACCTCTCCAAGCTTCATCATTATTGAACCAGTGCTACAGCAGTTATGGCTTCTCAAAGCATGAAATTCTGACCTTTAATTACAGCGTCCACGAGTCCAATAAGCATCATTTTTAAAATGTCAGAGCACAGAGTGCTAAAATCCAGGAACCCTACGGATTGTATGAAAGATCATAATTGAGTTTAAAATTCTGCCCTTTTGTTATAATAGATCTTCTATTAAATATCACGTTAATCAGCTCAGGAAACAGACTGTGACAGACAAAACAATAAAACTTAACGACAACATAAGCACTGCAAGTGGAACCCAGCTGGGCAAAGAGGCAGCCGAGGACATAATGATTTAAAATTTCCAATCCTGTATCCAGAAAGTTGTCTGGTGCTTCTAATAGAGCTGACATTAATGGGACATCTCCAGGTGACAATCCCAACCCCATCTACACGGGAGCAACGGCCATATGGTGACTCAGAGTTACGAGAAAGCCGCGCAACCATTGATGCTCTTTGTGGAACAAGTGACATTAACAGAGCAATTAAAAAGCAGGCGATGAGATGCTAATGTGTTTCCTCGTCATCCTGCTCCAGGGATCACAGACTTTTGATCTTTACAGGCTGCGGTCAATCAGCATTCACCTCTCCAGATGGTGGTTATTACCTCAGCAACCTGGCGGAGACCCATTGAGTTTAACCAAAGGGGAACATTAATTCTCTGTGCCGGCTCTCGCCTAAGTGGCGACCCAGGCAAGATGTGATGCAGTGATGTTGAATTTACATTCCAGGAGAGACTAAAACTCCTGTCCGTGTGACGTGTTGTGTTGTAGAGTTATTTTAGAGAACAATTAGGGCTACATCTAAAAACATGTTTCCATTATTGCTGCCTGTTGACTATACGTTTTTTAAATTAGTTGATTAAAAGGTTGCATTCAGTTTGTCATATCAGAGAACATTTTGATGTGCACAACAATGCCACTACTCATCAGAGAAAAGCAATCCAGACACTCACCTTGCTGCAGTGATGTAAAAGTGTACTCTAGGGTGTGTCAGTACACCGTGACATCACTGTTGTTGGGTGTGGTTACAGGTGCAATGAAGCACGCTCCAACTTTCAACCACAGAGGGCAGAGAAACACTGCTGTTCAGCTCAATGTTATTCTTAAAATAAGGTTATAATCCTTAAATCATTTTGTAATAATTGAAACTAGTATAAACAGAGGTGACTGCAGAATGCAAATACATGTAACGACCTCAGACACAAAACTGGTGGACTCAATTGCACGACTCTCCAGACAATATTGTGGGTATAACAAAATCTTTACTGAGGCAAAACAATCAAACATAAGGTGCTCAGGGAGGATATACAAAAGTACAAAACAAAACGCTCACTTGGAGGATCAACCAATAACACAGACTTGAACAAAACCTGGTAACATGAACACTTGCTGGAACGCTTGACTCGACTCATATGACAGACTGAACAAGACGAACTGGCACAGGACAAAGGGAGACAAGGACTATTTATACATGAGGTAGGGGAAAACAGGTGAGACCAATCAGGGGCGGGGTAGACAATCACAACGGCGGGAGAATCACACAAAGGGAGGAAGTGAGGGTCTGAAACGAGAGGGAAAGGTGAGTACAAAATAAAACAGGAAGTGCAAGACGAGACTAGACGTGAGTGACTTTAACTTAACATAAAACTAAAACTAAGGCATGACATAATACAACATGAAACACTAAGCATGAACATGAAATACATTAACAAATCTGGCGAGACACAACAATACATTGAATTGTTACTGCAGAAAGAAGGCTGACCATAATTAGTGTCAAAAACGGGGTTTGATATCGTGACATCTAAAGGATTGTAACTGTAAAATATGTGTAAAATGATGTGCTTGTGCAACAATAACTAGAAACTGAAGATGCAAGGTACATATTCTTACTGCTGATGGCTACAGATAGAACTCAGAAATGCCAGTATGCCAGCAGCCAGCCCTGCTATAGTGAGTGGTGAAGAAAAAATCAGATCTGATTTGCAGTCAAATCATTTCAGATGTCAGCACAACCACTGCCATTGAGGATAATTTAAGTGATGTTGGTCACAGGTGCATCATGGATGAATCCAAGATATTATTTCAAGAACTGTGAGCTTCTTTTATGTCAGATTTTCATATTACATTTTATGGTCCCTTATTTCCTCATTTCCTTCCAGCTAAAAGCGGTATGCTTGTTTACTCTGTTAATCCTCAGAAATTGAATCACGTCAAATGTTTTGACAGTTTTTTATATACAGCTCAAGTTTTTCCAAAGAGATTAATTTCCGCAATTCATCTCATGGGAGCCTGCAACAAAATCAAGGCACCTGCACCCGGTGACTCGTCCCGCAACTGCAGAACAAACTGCGCTCGGCTCTGTTTACATGAGAATCTGGACAAAGTGAAGAAGCTGTGTGCATAAATTTAGGGCTGTTTTCTCGGTCAAGTCTGTTTAAGACTCCAAAATATCCACTATAAACATATCTACTCCCAAGGGACGCAAAAGACAAACACTTCACAGTAGTGTGTTTCTCTGTGAACAAAAGTGGTGTTTTCAGCAGCAGTCACTGATGCAGCGTGGAGCCAGAATAAACAATACCCCCAACGCCAAACACAGACAGACACAGAAGAGACTGTGTATGATATAAATTTGTAGATAAGAAGTAACGGCTTACAGCCTGGTTATGACTAAGGAATTCTTTCTTTACTCATATGGTTTTAGAAGAAGGCTTGTTTTGTGTACATCTAAACAGGGATACTGCCAGAAGTGGTGATCTAAACGGGACTGTGAATTTGGGAGGAGCATCGCAAGTGACAGAAAGCAGGTTTTTCACCCAGGGAGCTATCAGTCTCCAGCTGGTCAGGGTGGACAGACAGAGAAGCTGTGGGTTACATCTTGATGTGTGCTGGCTCACTGCTCACATATCCCACGATGATGAATGATATCCTGGAGGCGTCATGAGAAGGAACGGTGCCAGACCGCTAAGCCTTTTCTGCTCAGTGTCTCACCATCCTCTGAGTCTGTAAAATTAAGAGGTGACAGATAAGGGCATCGCACAGGGCAAAGACTAAAAATAACTATCCCGTCTCTTCCCGAATTACGGTTTATCTGAAATAGCTGCGCTCAATGTGAGGCAGGCTGCTGGTGAACTCCTTTAAACCCCTTGACCGGCTAGCAGTAAGGGCATCTCCTTTAAATTTAAATGCAAATTATATATGAAATTAAATGAAGAGTTTGACACTTTGGGAATCATGCTTATTTGCTTTCTTGCCAAAGTGTAAAAACAACACACTGTGGTTTTATGAGGAGTTATGTGCGGGACTATTTCTTTGTTGGGGGTAGTCACTTCCTGGTCAAGAAATAGTCTGGTAACCCCCGTGTTGTTTTCACACTTTGGTTTTTGTATGGATTAAACAAATGAGATTTAAAGGGTTAATTACTGAGCTTTCAAGGTGTTGGTAGGTGGATTTTGTTGCCTTTGGACAGAGCCATGCTAGCCGTTTCCCCCTGTTTCCAGTCTTTGTGCTAAGCTAAGCTAACTGGCTACTGGCAGTAGCTTAATTCATATTAACTATACAGACATGAGAGTGGTATCAATCTTCTCATCTAATTCTCGGCAAGAAAACAAATGGGCATTTCCCAAAATGTCAAACTATTACTTTAAAGATAGTCCAGTTATGCTAGTGAGAAGACTTCTAGTTAGTTATCAGTAAAGACATCATAGTTTATATTTAGTTTTATATATTATTAATTTATCACATGATTCATCACATATTATCACATACTAATGTCAAGGATTCTGCCCAGATAAATATAAAGCTTAAATAACAAACTTTATTTCTACACATTTACACTCACCTACATGCAAGCAGAGTGTGTACTCTTAATAGATAGAAGAAGAAAGCCTAATAACAGCCATGCTAGCAGCTCTGTGAGGCTGTACTTAGGAACAGCAGTGCGTTGAGCTAAATGCTAAATTTTGTACCAAAGCATCCAGTAGTTTAAATATTTCAGTCTGGACCAAAGTGGACCGACTGACAGGCCGACACTGCCATCACTAGGGCCATGCCGCTAACATGAGTAAAAACCCTTATCACTTGAACTCTAGACTATGCATTATGAGTCTCATTAATCAAATCAATCGTGGGCTTTTCAGGCAAAGCTGGCGTGAATAATGTAAGGCAGCCCATGTCAGATTCCAGGGTGTGTCCTAACATGACTCTGGGCTCAGAAGAGTCTCAGGGGGCTCTAAACAGCTCTGAAACAGCACTTTTCTTCCACCGTTATCCATCACATCCATCTGTCAACAAACCCCTCATAGCTTTGCGGATGAGGCTTCAACTGACATGTCAGACTGATGGATTTTTAACAAGTGGGACACATTTTGCTAAACAAGTGCAGATTTATGTCTTCTGTATTTTGTAAAGAAAGAGGAAACTGCTGGGAGCGTATAGGTGAAGTTTTCTTTCTTCGTTTTCTTTGTGATTGTCTGACCAGTGAAGTATTGTTCTGCTGTTTTCAGTCTGTTTACTTTAAATCTGTTTGCCAAACTGTGAAATACTTATGTTTCCTGCCCTTTGCTCAACTTTGTGGGAATTGTGGGTATCTCGGGTTGTTCGTGTGTTACTTTGTAAGCTAACAATAGGTCCAGTTGAGACATTCATGTGGCACCTCAGGGGTCCAAGGATCTAATCTCCACAGAGAGATATTAACTCTTCCTGTTTCACCCTCAGTTCCCCCCTGAGTTATCCTCTCTGAAGATTCGAAACAAATGTCAAGGAGAAAATGTGGAAGCATCAAGATGAAGGAGGCCCAAAAGGGCCAGAGTGTATCCTGATACAGATTAACTTATTCAAATATTTGGATCCATCAGTCCAGACACTTAATCCCCTCGACATAGGTCATTGGTTGCGTGCGAACAGAAAACAGTTTAAAGGTGGGATTATCTCCCACTCTCGCACCAAAAATGGATGTGAAATGAAGAGAGCATGGTTAATCACAGTGGACTGAGCTACGAAAGGATTTCCCACTACTTTTTTTACTGAACATTTGACATTTGATGCAACTTTTATAGCCTTCAATCCAGTTTGACCTGGAGAAGTATTCTGCATCCTATTAAAACACTGTATGTTTTTATATTATTACTATCATATTGTGATTAAAAGACTTTTAATGATAGAAGAATTAACATCACATCACCGAAGCTCACAGAAATGAAAACTTCGGCTAAGTAGTAGGCTCATATCATTAGGTTCACATTATCAATTCCCTTCTTTCTTTCTGGCTGAATGGCAATAGCAGGACTTACCAATTAACTCAGAGGCCCATGTGTATTAAGCGCGCATGAGTAGCAGGTGGTCGACTTTGTTGAGCTACTGTTGGACAGAGAGAGCCTACGCCTTTATGACTATTGCTTTTGCTGCTTTTGCTGAGAACTGTTAAACTACTTCAAGGTTTAATTTCTTTTTGGACCAACCAAAAAACTACAACAAGAACATCTTTGACGAACATCATTTGGGCTGGCCGCTAGTCAGGCCGCTACTTAAGCTAACTGCTGATGCTAGCCGCTGATGCCACCTCCAGTTAAGCCCCAAACAAACAACCCACTGCTAGCCAGCCTTCAATTTCTTTCCTTTAGTCATTATTTTTTTCTTTCACACACACACACACACACACACACACACACACACACACACACTTCTTGTTAGAGTGTGACCACAGCCTAGACACTAGTAAAAAGCCAACGCCCTGTCATTCTCTTAACATTATTGGGGGCTCGTCCAGGATATGTTTTCCCATTAAGCTAATTTTGGTCAACAGCTCTAGTATAGCGGATTAGCTAGTGGCACACAGGCACTCCTTTTTTGCAGACAGGGATACTTGGAGTTGTGTTTTGTTTGTCTTGGCAGAAAGTAGGTTTGATTTTGCTGTCGCCTGTGGCTTGTTGTTGACTTTAAGGAGTGTATATGCTAGCTTGGTTAGATAAATTGAATCTTGTGATGGCTTTTCGTCAACTGTTAGCGAGTAAAGATGGCTGCTTTTAATGTAGTTAAACTGACTTTGGGTGTCATGATTTGTGTAAACGTAAGAGGGACCATTTGTTTTCAGTGGCTCGGTACGTTGAGGTAGAGGTTGATCCACAGTGAAAAATGATTGATTGTTGAGATTGTTGCGACTGCCAGATCAGCGTGAAAAATAAAGCATACAGAGGGTAAAAAGAGACAAGCCACCAAGCTGAATGATATCAGAAAACGGGTAGAGTCAAGTGCAGTTTATTTTGGCGTCAATGCAATGTGTCTTATCAATCTCTGTAAAAGCATATTAAACAGCAGATGAGAGCGGTGTGAGTGATCAATACAAATCCCCCTGCAGGGATTGTAGAGAGCAGAGCCTGCAAGTGGACACCGGGGTGGGTTAGGGACCGAAGGAAAACACCTGGGCAGCAGAAAGAAACTGAAGAAAAAAGAGCTGGTAACAGTAGTATACATATGTGAATGTGTGTGTGTGTGTGTGTGTGTGTGTGTGTGTGTGTGTGTGTGTGCAGTCAAGTCAAGAAGATCTCCTAAAATTGTGATGCATCGCACAGGTTTTGCTTCATTTTTAGCCTCTTATCAGTCATATCTGGCTTTGTGTACCCAAAGTGATATATAGTAATGCTGCCTGCCAGGTATGTGATTAGATGAATTTGAGGAACCAGCTGGAGCGACTTATTCTGTCACACTTTGATTAACATCATGATAGTCAGGAAGCTGTAATTCATCAAAACATTCTGCCAGCAGACCATCTTCTGATAAGACTTCAAGCATCTTTTTCTTGGTTTGTACAGTTCCGCTTTCATCTAAATGCATTCCCCGAATCTTCTTTTTGCCGTTACAAAATGTAAATATTGCTGCAGCCATGAACTGGTGACCTTGCTGAATTAAGTGATAAAACCCCCCAAAAGAGTTGCTGCTCTGCTTAAGGACTGAGTTGTTTATGCATTATGTTGGTGCTATTTCTGAATGTTTACGGCATGTGTCAGATGTCAACAGATAAATGCTTCACTAAAATGTGTCTTCACATTCCATTTTTGACACATTACAGCGAACATAATACTGTGTCCTCTTGTTAGAAGCTGAATTCAAGAGAGTTATTTACAATACAGAACAAATAACTCTGTAATTATTACCATCTGTGTCTCATTGGTTATTCAACTTACACTGCAGCCCAAGCCTTGTTTCTTGTTTGGATTCAGAGCGCAGCCCCTTGATATTGTGTGCTGAAGGTGTTTGTGTATTGGCAGGCAGCTGCGCCAGCAATTTTTCTCTTTTTGTTTAAGTCCAAACTAAACAACTAATTATAGTGTGAGTGACCCCTTTTATCAAATCTTTTTTACCCCAGGGCTCCATCTTTTCATTTGTCATCTATGTCTGATGGGAATTGCTCTGGACAATTGCAGGAAAAGCTGACGCGGGTGTCACTGTGTCAATCCCCAAAGCAGCAGAGCAGAAATATAAATAAAGAAAACCAGAGAAATATTTTACCCACGGCTTTTAATGAAAACATTTGCACCCACAATAAATTAAAGAGAAAAGGCTGTTGAGTTCTAAACAAACTGAGTAATTTTGACGATATACTGTAATCACTAATGCTGGAGAACTTTCTTGAAGGGGGGCGTGTCAGGTACACAACAGTTGTTTCTTGTACTTGGGTGTTGCAGCAATGAATCTACTGTATCTGTAGTTCAGGTCTTGAACTCAGTTCCTGTGAAGCCTCCTCCTCACTCTTCTCCATTCTGCTATCTTAGTGAGTTTCCCATCACTGAATGAGCTGAAGGGAATAAAAATAATGAGATCCACACAGATGTTTTCAGCATCACAAGACAGCATTGTCCACTTGGATGAGTTTGGGAGCTCCATGTCCAAGTACAAAAAGGTGGAAAAAGCACTTTAGGTGGATATTTTCAGACACAGGAATCATCTGCACAAGCTGTGAACCCGATTCAAAAGTATTTTGATAGAAAATGTAAGCCACTATATTGATGAACTATACTGTTTGTCCACAGACATCAATCAATGAAGACTGAAAGACACAAGGTCTTGGAATTTACTGCTAATCATAAAGGTCATCAAACACACAAGGCTGTGGAGCCAATTTTGGAGAACTCATTAACCTCATCACTTACCAGAATTATTGCTTGAAGACACGAGTCAGATTAATAAGAATTGATCCAGGAAGTGGCATCTTGGGTTTCAGGGTAAGAGAATTGCTGTCATAAAACATGAAGTAGAGTCATTAAAGTCTTTGTGTCATGCAGGTTCATTTGTCTCCTCATTGAGCTTATGAGCAAATGGTCTTAAAGGAGGCTCGTTCTGCCACATTAAATCTGAACTTAAAGCTGCTATAACCAATATTTTTATATTAACAATGGATCACATGACTGCTTGTATGTGAAAGGTTGCTCATAGTGAAGAAAACCCACAGAGAATTATTACCAAATATAGAGCTTTTTAGCATCTTTCAGCTCATTGTTGTGGTTTTCCGTCCCACAGCTTTACTGTTTTGGTTCACTCTCACCACTCTTACAGCGTCATTTTTGGCCGCAGCAGGCAGCTGTTTTCAGAGAAAAAGCTCTAAAAACCCACAATACACTTACCTGCTCAGCACCAAACAGCACACAGACACAGTTAGCGACTAGCTGGTGAACATAGTGGAGCATTTAGCAGCTAAAGAGACAGATATTTCTCTCAGAAGTTCAGGGGAGATCAAAAGCAGAACAAAAAGAGAGGGAGTACATTCATCAGGTGGCCAAAAACGCAACTTCAAATGAAGGATAATGTTGCTCCATATCTGCTGGATAAATAGGCAACTGTTTGCAGACATGTTCACCATATCAACCCAAAAGGTGTTTCCGCTGCCCCCAAGTGGCCAAAAAATGTGTTATTCCAGGTTTAAGAAAGAACTTTGCCTGTTTTAAACCTCTGTATTTTTCATAAAATGCCTATATACATAACTTACTGGAACATTTTGCTGATCTTTCACCTGATAGAAGAACACGTCAAGCTGTATGAAGAAAAACTCAAAGCCTTTAATCATTCTCTGTCTGTGAGGTAAAAGTGAGTCTTTGACATAGCCAGACATGTCCAACAGACTACATATTATGCTAGATTTTTACTTATTGATTTTAGTTGGTGGCTTTTAATTCAAATGAAAAGGCTCTTGGACTTAAGGATCAATGGTGCTCTTATCCTGTGGGTCAGAGATTTCCTGTCCAACAGACTCTAAAGAGTCTTGGTAATAGGGTGGTTACTCTAAACACAGGTGAACCACAAGGTACCATTTTAGCACCTGTGTTATTTTTGCCAACGACAGTATGCTGATGATATGGCACTTGTTGGCCTAGTCTGTGAGGGGGACATTGCAACAGACCGTATTTATTTCAACCATGTTAACTTTTAGCTCTGGTTTGGTCTCCACCAACTCCTGAGGGAAATATCTGACTCTTTAGCTGCTAAATGCTCCACTGCGTTCACCAGCTACATGCTAACTGTGTCTGTCTGCTGTTTGGTGCTGAGCAGGTAGTGTACAGTGAGATTTAGAGCTTTTTTGCTGAAAAGTTTGCTGAAAACAATATGATGAGAGCAGCGAGTGTGAACTTAAATACTATAAGTCACAGGTAACAAAATCAAAAAAATGAGTTAAAAGACACTAAAAGGCTCTGTAAGATATGGAGAACTGCAAAGTGAGGTGATAATTCTCTGTGGGTTCATCACTACGTGTGACCTGTTTCACATTGCACATAGTCAAGTGATCTATTATTAATATAAAAATATTGATTATTGCAGCTTTAAATAATTTTGGAGTTATTAAGCATACTTTGATAATGTGATATGCAGCCATTAATCTGGTGTAAAGTAGTTTATTTTCTAACATGGTGATGTGGTGTAGAAACCTGAATGTTGGGAATAAAGAAAACCTGAAGAATGAAATAGTAAATATAACCAGTACAAATATAAAGATGCCATGATGCAACTAAGTGAGAAATACTAATTAAACACAAAGATGTTTTTCACATTGACAGTGACTCTGTTAGAGACAAATTAAAGCTACTAAAAATGTATATTTCACTAACTAAAATTTGTATTCAGCCCCTCTCTGTAATCTTTTAATGGTTTCTTATAACCACATCTATGGAAACAACCTCACCACAATGTCCATTTCGTAGCTCTTCTGGAACTTTCAGTCATATCACATGATCTTCATCGGCAAAATGAGTTCAGTATTTTCTGAGAACTTTAAGGACTTTTCGTCCATGTTGGCTTAAAATGATCAAAAGCTCCAGAGCAGCAGCTAAATGGACCTTGTGATTAGACCGTTTTGTCAACCTCTGTTTCCAGGTGCAAGAATGAAGTTTGAAACTTTTTATCCATAAAGGTCATGTTGTGTTTTTGTTTTGTTCTAGATGACTGACCTCAATTAACTGTATTGCTCTGTTTTTATATGTATTCTCTGTTGTTAAGCCAAAGACAATTTCCACATTGTGGTCAATTCATTTCCTAACTAACTTCTGTTTTTCCATCTAAGGTTGTATTCAAGTAAGACCTGCTTGAAATTAACCACATAACGTAAAGCTAATATTGTACCTCCCCCTAGTGGCCAAAAACCATTACAACCAAAGAGTTTGCACACAACACTGGACACCACCTCCAACTATCGTTAAGGCCCAGAGTGCAAAGATGGGCGATGTGCTGTAATGTTACAATAAAGGCAAGAATTCAATGTCTGAAATTGAAATCACATTTATTTGTTTCTTCTGGAGTTGATTCACTTAAAACTTAACCCTTTGTGTACAGTACAGTTCTTTCCTCAACTGCATCCTTTTCTTCTTAATCATCATTGTCATCTCACCGTCTTTTTTACACACTCATTCACACACACATACGCACACGAAAACAGCCAGTTACACCGGCTGAGGCTTATTCAGGCAATCTTAAAAGGGAACGCTGATGCACATCTCACACAGTAATGCAGCCACAGCACCTGCAAGACGCCACAGCATCTATTACTCTGTGAATGCAGAGAGAGGATCATATCTCACCGTGCAAAGTGGTCCCTTTTAAGGCCTGCTTATTAGAGTCCTATGATAACAGGACGTGACAGTCACATTAAAATGTTTTCCTCACGTTCAGTCACTCGCCACTCGCCAGCTCCCGACCTGCAACATTCTCACCAGCACCAAAGTTTCAGCTTGGAGAGACTAACAGATAAAAATAAAAAATACTCTAAGATTCACCTTGCAGGACTGCAAATACAGAAATGCACAGAGCAATAAAAAATACATAGCATCAAAGGTCTAAATCAAATCACAATCGAGGAATTAAGATCACTTATTTTTTTAACTACCTTGCTAATAGAACTGCTGATAGCTCTACTAGCACCAACAGTTTCTTAAGTACATGTAGTTATATAGTATGTATCTATACTCCATAAAAGGGTTTGGGTATCATTTGGATCGAACAGTCATGTTTCAAACATGGGCAATACTGGAACAAACTTTAAAAGGTTGTCAGCCTACATGGACCCTTTAGTTATTGCTTCAGTTGTGGCGTTGATATGAACACACTCTGAAGCAACGTGGAAAGAAACAGACCGCAGACTAGAGCCCAAAGGTCAGATGCGTTTCTGTGTTTGGACTGAGGGCCGACAGTTCTCTAGAGCCCTGCTTGAAATCACGTTTGGTTTATGTTCATGTTTAATCGGAATAATCTAATCCTACAGTAACAACATGAGTCCCATGACGCCGCTCCAGTAGCCAGAGTCTTTCAAACTGGGGGAACTCGGCGGTGCGTGTAGTGGATGCAGATCACCGCTGGTTCAGTCCATTGTTCAGTGTGGAGCCTTGGGGAACTCGGTAGCTGTGCAGAGTTTCCTCCACCCTCAGGTCCAATGTAAACAGCTTTTACAGAGGCAAGACCAGGAAGTAAACAGACTCTTTGGCACATCCTAACACGACGACGGATGCATATAAGTCCTGATCAGACTACATACAGACAGGCTCCCACGTTTAGTTCACTTTGAGCTAAAGAGGTGTCTTCCTATCAAGCAGTTTTACTTCTGTCTTTCTCTTTAAAATGGGAAACAAATGCACATTTGCTATGTATGTACACATACAGACTAACACACACACACGCACACACATTGTGCACTAGTGTAAAAGTGCACCGCTGACCTATTTTCAAACATTCCAAAGTTCTACTTTAGCTTTAAAATGACCTAGCTTACCACATTCAGATGCATAATAATAAATAAATAGTAATTTGGGTTAAATTTAAAAAAAAAAAAAAAAAAAGGCAGGAAAAAAATGGCAACACTGTGAATGAAAAAACTTGAATCGTGTAACCTTGAAGGTTTTCTATGGCCCTGCTTCTCCGATCCAGGAAGGGAGATTAAAAAGCGACTGTGCCTTCAACACAACAGCAGCCCTCTCTGCTGAAAACAGCAGTGTGGAGTAGTAACATCATGAAAGGTAAAACTAGTAACATGGGGCAAATGTTTGATTGTGTATGAATGTGTGCATATAATGTATTAATAGGTGCTTTAAGCTACATTCAAACAAATGTATATTTTGGGAACAGTATTACATTAGAAAGTTAACAAGGGGGATCTTCCCTTTTTTGGGTGTGCTTCCACTTCTTGCTCCTTTAACCAATCGGAATTAGTCTTTGTCAAATTTCGCCCATTTAAACGGGCCGTTTCAGTAAGTGCTCAGTGACAATGTCAACATTAAAAGTGCCTGTTTTAACACTAAGTGTTACGTGTTTGAAGTCTCAACCACAAGACTAGCATGATTATAAATGTCATTTAATCTCAGTCAGGGCCTTTAGGTGAGAGGCTGAGGCCAGCGCTACCAGCGTGCTGATAGAAATGGTCACAGTCTCACAGGCCTTAGTAACGCACTGTTCATAAGGGGAAGGGTGGGGGGGGCAAAACTGTAGTAGAGAGGGGGGTTGAAGTTTGATAAAGGGCTACATTAACCCCTAAATCGCAGAGAGGTACAGCAACGGTTCACGTCATCACCTGGACATTCAGTATAAACAAGGCAAACACATAACACTGGTTCATCTCTCCTCATAACCTTGGACACTTCCCACAGTCATCCATCCCCGGTGCACAGAGAAGCCAGGAGAGCCTCATTCCCATGGTAACGGGACTTAGTAACAGTCTAGAAAGCTGCTTCAAAGGTGCTCAGAGGGCTCTTTGGAGGGGAAACACTCCTCCTCAAAAACACTTTGTGAAGGCCAAAGGAAAGAAACGGATGGACAAAAAGAAAAAACCAAAAGGGGTAAAATGATGATGAATCTGAGCTTACACCGTCTGGGTGGGGAGGGGGATAGAAGTTGGAGATGGGGTGGGCTGCTCCTCTGAGACCTTTACTATCTCTGTGGCAGTGACAGGCGTAGCACACTCGGCCCGAGGCGTAGGGGAGCGGCTGTTGGGAGCTGTGGTGCGGGTCGGGGTGGAGGCGAGGGCAGGTGTGGTACAGGTGGTGCTGGAGGTAGAGGTGGAGGCCTGGACCGGGGCTGGGTCATCGGCTGGGGCAGGGGGTCCAGCGGAGGCTGCCTTGGGTGCAGCAGGCTTGTTGTAGTTCATCTTGAGGATGTGCTGCTGGAGGTGTCTGATCCAGTCCTCCTGCACCGACAGCGGACCGTGAAACTCCACCTCGCAGAACCTGACGCAGACAGAAAAACACAGCTGGGAATTATGCAAAATAACACTACCAGTAATCTACATCTACTGTGGCATAAAAACAAAATACAAACTGATGGTGTTAAATTCAGTGCCTCTCTCGGGAGCAGCCGATTCTGGTAAAACTTTTGTACTGCAGTCGTATCAGAACTTAAGCACTCATTCATGTTGCCACAAAATCCCAAATGATTCCCTATTCTCAATATAGTGCATTAGCAACTAACTGCCCGGCAGGGGGTGGGGGTGGGGGTGGGGGTGGGGATTGCTGCTTGGGGATTAAAGGACTATTTAAAACTTAGCTAGACAGTTCTATTAATGCTGCCGTCTCAAAATGTCTAATGTTAAGGACCCTGAACATTTTCTCCTGGGCCCTGGGAAGCCCCCGCTCTAACACACAGGTTTCACTCACCGGCACTTCAGGGTGTAGAACTTGCCCACCAGTTTGACCAGCGGGTAGGAGGGGGGTTTGGGCACCAGGGCGGGGACGGTGCCTGTGCGGGGTGGCTTAGGAGGGCCGCTGTCCCTCTCTGTTCCATCTGGGCAAGACGGGTGCTTCAAGGGCCGACGCTCAAAACCTTAGCAAGAGGAGGAGGAGGGGGAGGAGGAGGAGGAGGAGGCGACAGACAGGGTTGATGCAAAATACTTGTATGTCAGTGTATGAGTCCAGTACTGCTCTTTTAGAGTTATTACAGTAATTTTGTTGAAAGCCAATGAGGTGGAGTTTCTAAACCCAGCAGATGTATAAACTGCAATAATTCTCTTTTTCTTTTGTACTTGCAAGGTTAATTTTGTAGATGTAAAACCATTTCACTACACTTCAAAGAAATAGTGCAAGCCAATTCAATGTAAAAAAAATAAAGATAAAAGGCAAAGCAACTCACTGTCACTGAAAAAGCACAGTACTGTGCCTCTCTTCCTAACATTTCATTTATTTCCCCTGATGAAACCCCTCGCTTTCAGCGTTTTTGTTTTTCCCTTCAGTATAACAGACTCTTTTTATTTGTCTTACATCTAAACTAGCCCACAGTTAACCCTGCTATTGTGTAGCTGCGGTCAGTCGCTTTTCTTCAAAGTCTACAGTCGTGCTAGCGGCTCTGTGAGGCTGTGCTTAGGCACAGCGGTGCATTAAGCTAAATGCTACCATGCTCACAGTGACAATGCTAACATGCTGATGTTTAGCAGGTACAATGTTCACCATCTTAGTTTAGCGTGTTAGCATGCTAACATTAGCTAATTAGAACTAAACACAAAGTACAGCTGAGGCTGATGGGAAGGTCATTAGTAGTAGTTTTGCAGGTATTTGGTCACAAACCAAAGTGACCAAAGTTAGAAATCACCAAAGTTATTACACCTCATCCTGAGTGGGACAAATTTCACAGCAATCCATCCAATAGTTGTCAAGACATTTTACTCAAAACCACAAACATCATCCTGCTGGTGGTGCTAGAGGAAAAGTCGGGGATCACCAAAGTCAAAGGGATTCAAATTCTGGGGAACATTAATGTCTGTTCAAAATTTCATGGCAATCCATCCAATAGATGTTGACATATATTTGAGTCTGGACCAAAGTGGTGGACCAAGTCTGACCATCTCACATAACCATCCCTAGAGCCACATTGTTAGCATAGCTAAAGCATGGCAGCCAATCAACCGTGGAGAATGTCAGTAGTCAAATGGTTGAAATGCAACAAGAATAAATTCATTTGACAATGTACAAAACGTACAGAAGTGGGTATATGATACATGCAGGCATATGTACCTGACTGTGTGCACGCCAGCAAAACATATGCTGTATCCTCACGTACCTCTGGGCAGGCGGACGTTAAGCTCACTGCGTGCCACCTGTGCTTGAAGCGGGAGGCCGCCGGCGAGCCGCAAGTGGCTGGGACTGCTGCGGCCGGGCTTGATGGGAGCGGCCTGTAGATTGGTACCAGCTTCCCCCTCGGCGATCTTGGAAGAGCCCTGGCTGACCTCGCGGCTCAGCGGCCGCACCAGGCTCACAGCCAAAGAAGAAGACCACTGGGAGGAGGAGGAGGAAGAAGAGGAGGAAGAGGAGGCCTTCTGCGATGAGATGGGGAGGATATGATCAGAATCCGTTGACGCAGTGAGAGGTGAGCTGCTCTTCTGGGAGAGGGAAAGAGATGAGTTTTCTAATCAGCATTATATCAACAAGAGACACCTGGGCCTGTCCTGGTGTAATTAAACATAACTAGTTGTAGGTCCTTATAAGGCCAAATAATGCTGCACTATTCCTTGGCTGGTGCAGCGACTTACTTGCTAAGCTAAGCTAACAGGCTGCTAGCTGTAGCTTCATATTTAGCGTACACACATGAGAGTGGTATCAATCTTCTCATCTAACTCTCGCCAAGAAAGGAAATACATGGCAATGAATGTCAAAATATTCCTTTAATTTGCTGCACGAAGGATTGTGACTGCCAATATTGGCAAGATAATTTATAAAAATGTGTTAAGTGGCGGTGCATATTTGTTTAATTCAGCCTTTTTAATTAACCATTTCCTTATCAAAATTGTGTATTTTTGAGGTTTTATTAGTTTGTAAGGTTTTCTGTCAAAACACAAAATGTCAAACTATTCCTTTAAAGCAATAAGGAGTTCACACAAGTACCCCAATATTTTAAAATATATGTAGAAATAAGTATGTGAGTTGAGAAATGACAGACTAATGGTCTATATCTAATTGGAAATGCCTTGATCTTGATAATTAGGCAGCTGTGACAGAAAACACTCTGTATGTTTGTTTTACAATTAATTTAGCGCAGTCTGTCTTCTAACGTCCCGCATTCAGTCATAGCTGGTAACCTTTGAAGTGCACCTGTCATTAACAAAGCACTAATAAGAGCTCAGATAGGATCTCAGAGCTCGGCAATTAAAGATCCTTATGTGCTGGCTTTGTGCTTCAAGTCATCAGTATCAATGAGCTGCTCTGGAAGGCAAATGGATCAGGCTTAAAGGCCACTTACTACCTTTTTCTGGAGCTTTCAACCGCAACTCACAGTCATCAGCGGTAATCTTTGGTAATGATAATTAGTAAATACTAATGATAGTAATAAGTACAGCTTTAGGTAACTTTCACCTGCTAATGAAGGCCATGAAATGCATTTGAAAGCTCCACAGAAAGCTAGCAAGTGGACTTTGAGTAGAGATTAGTTTTGTCCAAGAAAAAGGCAACTACAGAATATACACAGCTGCAGTCCACCCACACTGGTGTTTTCAATTATGTCTCCTGATTAGCCCTCGTCTCTCGCTCTGCTGTTAATTTTGTTCATCACTCTTGTTGGTAGTTAAGACTTCGGTGACATCACAAAGTTCCTGCGTAGCTCCCCCCCGACTTCACCCCCAACCAGAGGTCTAATCAGCCGGGATGAAAAACACCTGTGAGGGTGTGCGGGGCTTTAGGGAATGATTGAGCACTGTGGCTTACACAATCAATACACATCTAAATGAACTGAAGTAAACATCTCTCAAATATTGCTCTGTTTTCTACTGCTGGGGTATTAATACACATGCACATTGCCTGAGATGTAACTATGAATACTAAACTATATGCGGTGCTCAACTACTTTTGACTGGGAGTGTACTGGGGTCAGTGAATTGATTAGTTGATTGACAGGTAATGAACTGTCAACTATTTAAATAATTGATTAATCCTTATCAGGCTAACGTTCTCTGGTTTCAGCGTATGAAATGTGACTCATTTCTGATTTTCATTTCTAGTTTTATGTCATTGTAAGCTGAATATCTTCGGGTTTTGCACCATTGGTCTGAATAAACAAGACATTTGAAGACCTCACTAATAGATGTTGGGAAATCATGATGGACATTTTTCACTATTTTCTGGCAAAAATGATTTAAATTATCAATTAATCTGCCAATTATTTTCTCAATTAATCGTTTGGTCGTAGCACATCATTTCTACTGAGCAGCTGGAACGTTAGGGAATGTTTTGCTTTTTGCCTGAAAAATGACTTAATGATTAATCAATTATCAAAATAGTTTCTTATTAATTTTCTGTCGATCAACTAATCAATTATTGGTCTATATGGTAAGTCTATTTGAAATCATGCTATCAGTCACTACTTGGTCCTTAGATACAGGCCTAACAGTGCAATACATGCAGCTTAGTTGGGTTCACTTCTCCAGTAAGTATAAAAGCTTTACAATTTGATTACAAGGACATTTAAAAAGGTGATCCATTCTGTATGTGTGTCACATCACAGCTCGGGGAAAAGGTGTGACAGTGACGCAAATGCACCAGAAGCTAATTCAGGAGGGAGAGAAAGGAAAAAAAAAAACGTACGTTTTCTTCTATCAACAGCATGCCATAATTTATCTGAGAATGAAACATAAGCTGCCAGGCACCCTGGTTACTATGGCAACTATCAAGTCAATAGCTGAGTTGTTCTGGCATCTGTCCCCACCGTGATTTTTGCTGGGTGTAAAGACACAGGATCTACAGTAAGGCTCAAAGCTGTTAGACAACACGTCTGAAGCTTTCCAAGACACAAAATGTCTGTTGCGCCACCAGCTGAGGCATGTTAGATCTCCAAGCATGTCGCCTATTCAAAGACACAGGGAGGAAAGTGAGTGTGTCAGAAAGGTAGCACACTGGGTTTTGATCTTGTATTGTGTAGCTGCGTAGCTTTGTGGGAGGCACAAGTTCTTCCACCGGTATTTTACGTTTTTTATCTGAGAAAAGAAAAATCATTCACACTCGTGTGGTGTCAGAGGCCAAATATGAAGCAGAGTAAAGTCTGAGAGCTTGATCTGTTGATAAAACCACCCGCATCGCCCTGAGTTATTTCACTTAAATTAATTACCAGCTTTGCAACTGACTGCTTCTCCTCACCTTCTTGAGGGTGGAGCGGCTGCCCTGCATGTAGCTACGGTGCATCTCCAACACCTTCTGCGGCCTGCTGCGCATCCAGGCGCTAAGCGTCTCGATGGGGGATCCATTTACACACCACTCAGTCACACCAAACTGCCTCAGGTGGGCTCGCGCGTGGCTGGCCAGAGCCTTACGGTTCTCAAAGTAGAAGCCACACAGCTCGCAACTGGGATCTGAACATAAAGGAGAAAAGTGAGGGGAGATCTCTTTTTAAAGAATTAGTACACGATGGGATTCTGCTTAATAGAAAAACAAAAACCTAACAATGACTCACCCTGGTGTCCGTGCTTGTCTGGGGAGGGTTTTCTTTTGAAGGAGAAATCGTGTGGCAGAGGTGAGAAAGTCTTCAGCTGATGTGGCGGTGAGTGGGCAGTCTCCACTGACTGGGCCTCCTCAGACAGAGGCCTTTTCCCCAGTGGGGACATCCTGAAAAACTTCCCTGCAGGTGGGGTAGCAGATGTGCCCACGGACCCCAGACCCTGCTTGTGGAGCCTGGACCCTGACTGCAGCAAACTGAGGGGAGATTTACGGAACTTGGAGGAGTGGTAGCCTGAAACACCCAAACCATCTGAACTGCCGGTGCCCCCCGTGTTCTCCCATGGGGGGCTGTTGGCTCCTTGGCTCGACTCCTTCTTCACTCCCTGGTCTGAGTGAGAGGAGGCGCCTACCCCTCTCTTGTGCATAACCTCCCTCAGGGTGTCTATTGGCGAGCCGTTGACAGACCACTCAGTGATGCCCATCTGGCGCAGGTGGGAGCGGGCGTGGCTGGAGAGGCCTTTACGGTTCTCAAAATATTCCCCGCAGAATTCACAACGAATATCTCTTGTAGGCTCCACTTCATGGGCCATGGCTATGGACAGACCAGAGGCAGAAAGTCAATGACAAGAAAATAGAATTATTTTAAGGATCCTGCTCACATCAAAAGAAGAGTATGAGTGCACTAACTCTACAAGCATTACTGGTTTAATGCAAATATGCACTGTATTATAACACATAATAATAATAAATAGAAATAATTAAACTGGGTTCGTACAGGTTTTTAAGAGTAAAATTCAAGCACTTTTCAGGTACCTAAACCAAAAATGTCCAGACTCTCAAAGCCTTTAATTGTTACTATAAATGCCAGGAGACAACAAACAAATATGACAATGGGATCGTTTCATTTGAAATATTAAAAGGTTTTTGGTTTACATGAGTGATTGTGTAGACGATGAAACACCAGGTTATGTTGAAAAGCAAGCATTTTTCAAGGAGTTTATTCGAAGCATATCCCTAACCTTGAAAACATAACGGCTAAAATTAAGCATTTTCCAAACTTTCAAGACTTTGTACGAACCCTGTAATTATCCAACGAATAGATCTTTTTACTATGACTTGCAAAGGAATATACTGTGTCTGCAAATTAATTTGCAAGTATTTTGTTTGCAAGTTTCCTTACAGGGAAAGTAGAAGAAGAAAGTAAGTAAGTGTATTTCCCAAAAATGTCAAACTATTCCTTTAAATTGCCCTGGAGACAAAAGTTAAGATTCAAGTTACCCAAGTTGAGGGGGAACACATTGTCAGAGGTGCTCCAGTTGAGAGGTTCACCGGAGAAGCCGGCAGATCTCCCCACAGCTCCGGGCGTGGTGACCTCCAGCTGCACCGGCTCAGGCTTCAGCTTGAGGATCAGCCCGCTCGAAGACGCCGGCGGAGCGGAGCTTGATTTGGACACCGCAGGCTGAGCGGGGCTGGAGGGGCGGGCAAAGGCGAAGGGCAGACGACTGAGGAGGGTAGCTGAAGGAGAGGAGGAGGTGGACAGAGGTGATCGAGGGGGTCCCGGAGAGGACGGAGGTGGAGTTTTGAGAGGTTTCAGAGGAAGGGCGCAAGGCAGGCCCCGTCTTGTGATGATCTCCCTCAGGGTGTCGATTGGGGAGCCGTTGACAGACCACTCAGTAATGCCCATCTGGCGCAGGTGGGAGCGGGCGTGGCTGGAGAGGCCTTTACGGTTCTCAAAATATTCCCCGCAGAACTCACAGCCTATTTCCTTTGGAGGTTCACCTGGGAGATTAGAGAAGAGAACTGAAATATACTTAAACAGAAAAAGCATTATATAGGATTTATCATGCAACACAATAGCCAGGAGCATACCATCAACCCCGAAACACTCACTGTGTGGAAGGGCCATGAGCTCCCCGCTACTCAGGCGGAAGACCCGCATGGAAGAAGACTTGAGACGCTTGGCAGGTGGGCCAAGTAAAGATGAGGCAGAGGAAGAGGTAGCTTTGGATGTTGACCCACCTCCAGCTGTGGTCACCTTGTAGAGGAGGGATGAAGAGGAAGAGGAGGAGAGGCTCAGCAGGGACTGCTTTGGGGAGGAGAGCGTGGTCGTGAGGCCCCGCGGTCCCGTGTGGCTGTCGAGCTGCAGTGCACCGGCTTTGTGCTTGAAGTCGTCGGTATCTATGAGCTGGTTCAGGAGGTCGATGGGAGAGCCCTTGGATTCAGAGTACTCCACCCCAAAGTGCCGCAGGTGGGCTCGCGCGTGGCTGGACAAGCCTTTCCGAGTCTCAAACCAGGCGCCACACAGCTGACAAACGATGTCCTTGTTGGGGTCCACCTCCAGCGCTGCACGTGAAGAAGAAATAACTAAACTAAGACTCATAAGAACAACGAACAATGTAACTTTTTACAGTGTTATCAGAGAAACTTACTGAGGTTGAGAGGAGCATCATTCTCCTGCGGTGCCCAGATGGGTTTGGTTGCCGTGACGGTGGCCGGGCCGGAGAGGGTAGAGGTCAAGCTTTTCATTCCCCCAGCCTTGTGCTCTGGGGAGCGCAAGGGGGAAGACACAGGCAGTAGAGAGGAAATGGGGGCTTTCCTCACTACTGAGGAAGGGGAGCCAGAATGAGGCGGAGCTGGGGAGGCACCGGGAGAAGGTGTGGGCGTGGAGGAGGAAGAGGGTGGCACTGCTTTGGCTGCTTTGGCCAGGATGGAGAGATGGATGGGTTTCTCGTCTAAGTCCATGTCTTCTAAATCCTCATCTTTCTGAGGAACAGACGGGGAGGAGGTCTTCTTCTCTGAAAGGGGCTCCAGAAGAGGGGAGCTGACTTGGCTGTCTATGTTGCGCTCCTTTGCAATTTGGTAGAGGAGGTCAATGGGTGCCCCGCTGCTCTCTGAAACGCTGATGCCCAGCTGGCGCAAGTGAGAGCGGGCGTGGCTGGACAGTCCCCGCCTGGTCTCAAACTGAGCTCCACACACCTCACACTTCAAGTTGTGGACTGCGAAAAGAGGCAAGAACAGCTAATGAGACATTATAAAATTGGGCGGTAATAAGGCTCATCTTATAAATTTCAGAAATATTTGGAGGGCCTTGGTACATTATGGCACATTACAGCGCATGGCACATAACCGCAACGTCGCCGGTTCGGTTCAGACCCGCAACCTTATGTCATACCTCCCTCTATCTCCCTGTTTCCTCTCTGACTCTTCACTGCTGAACTGTCCAATAAAGGCAACAATGTCCCCCGAAAAAAATCATATATATTTCAAAGTTTGCCTTAACCCCAGTAGCTCACCTGGTAGAGCGCTACCATTAAGGCTGAGTTGTTACCGCAGCGGCCGGGGTTCAATTCTGACCCGGGCCCTTTGCTGCACGTCATCCCCTCCCTCTCTCCCGCCTTTCCTGTCCTGTCTCTCCTCAGTCATGTCACTATCTAATAAAGGCCAAAATGCCCAAAAATAACATTATATATATTAAAATATATATTTCAAAATAACTGGTACCATTGACATTCTGTTAATGTATTCTTTCATTATTTTAACCAAGCGCAGCATTAAGGCAAAGTTTGCAAAGCAACAGCAGGTGGCTGAGGATCTTTTAGAGGCCACAGAAATCCCAGAGGACTTGTCACCTCACTTACCCTTCCTGTCTACATCTCCACCCAGTCTGCAGCAACACCAGCCAAGTGTTAGAGGTGCTCTCATTAGCTCCTAAATGCATTTGTCTACCTCTCAGTTTTTCCCTGGGGACAACCCTCTCTGATGTAGTGTCGCCACGCCTCAACGCTGACCTAAGGTCAGTTTTACAATTTCCCCCACTGACAGCTATGATAAGGCTTTGCTGTAGCAAATCCAATCCCTTGTCAACACTCTGGGGTCAGCATTCCCATATTTCTCTCTCACCCTTGGAGTCTGCATCCTCCCCAGGAGAGAGGCCGTCTGTGTCCGCGCTGCTCAGCCCTGTTTTCCCGGGGCTCGAGCTCAGACCATCCAGAGCTGGCAGCTGCAGCTCCTCCTCATCCTCTTCCTCAGCTGCTTCCCCCTCCTCACCTAAAACATTACAGACAATATCCACATAAGTGTAGAAATGCCATGTTAAGTAGGCCAATTAAGTGACTGTGGCAATAAATCACCTTCAAATAAAAGATGCTGTCTGACAAATCAATCTCATGACTGATTTTAATTTCTATGCATCTAAAAAAAAGCCAGCCTTTGAAACATATAAATGTATTTTTGAGAGTGAGAATAAATAAAAGAGCAGGCTGAGAGCAGAAAAATCCACTCAGCCTTGTGAGCTCTCTGCCTATAATGTATCAGTCCTTGTAGTAACAGCGCATTATAACGTCTTCTGTGAGGAAATGTACATGAAAAAATTCAAATAATGAATCCCTGCCAAAAAAAGTGATAATTGTACTACTGTATGAAACAAACATGGCAGTCTTGGTTCCCCGCAGTCAATGCATTCACGGGACAAAAGTGCCATTTTCTGCGACAAATCGGTAAATCAAAAGAGACGTGGAGACAGACAATGCTTTTTGTCTGGTGGGCGGCTCTGCGCTTGTCAGTTCATCTCTTGACTGTAAAAGAGCGGCGATGTGACACCTCGGAGCGCAGCGTTATAACACCATCTATTATAATGAAGACAATACTAAATATCAGCCGAGTATTTTTAAAACGGAGCAAAGTAGCAAACCGCTAACTTGGCTGTGTATCCATTCAGGCAGAGTAACACTGAGCAACCCGATACTTCCAAGTAAAAGTGATACTTCGATTATACTTCGTTGATCCGGATAAGTTGTAATAAGATTACTGACTATGACCGCCTTCAGCGCACAAAGTTACCACGTTTCCTGAGCAATCGCACTGTTAGTTTATCATAAAAACATGCACAAATGCATGCACTTGAAAGCACAGCGTGTCCTCTATCAAAAATCAAAGCAAAGTAAAATGGCGAGGATTGGGCAACTGTAGGTAATTTTAGAGATCCTGCAGCATTGAAAATACTGGACGTCATCCCAGACGTGCACAATAAAAACCCCACAGACATTAAGAAAACACAAACTGTAACAACAATATCACAACAGCGACAAAATCGTCATAATTTATCCGCGCGTGCGAAACGGAAACACCCGAAACAATACCAATGACCCGCTTTATGAGCTTTTGACATGCATGTCATGGGCTACCTGCATGGCTGTGCGCGACATTGATTTTCTTCACATAGTCTCACATGATAAAGAGTTTTTAATGGCTGTTGTCTTGCTACAATGTGACACAAGATGCGGCGCGAGACGCGCAGTGCAACGCCGCCGTGTGATCCGAGGGCACGCGGTGCACAGGAATTACAGCGCGCGGTACTCACCGGTCCGCAACCGCAGTGCATCGGACTCCCGGCAGCTGAGGCCAGACAGTTTTTCCGCTATTGTTTGGGTCTACGGGGAGGTGGAAGCAGCCATTTTGCCCCCATATGCACCGCTAAGCTAAGGCGTGACCAATCGAGTGGAGGCGGAGGTTGGGATAAATGCACCGAGTGCCACATCAACCACGGGCATCAGGGACTCTCTCTCTCTCTCTCTCTCTCTCTCTCTCTCCCTCACGCACACACACACACACACACACATACACACACACACTCTGTTAAGGCTGATTTTCTTGACTGCCACCATCCTGATTCAAACACTTCACACAGTGCACAACAGTGTCACCCAGGTCAGGCAGTCCCGTTTTTATTCAGAGTAAAAAGCAAACAGAACGGTGCACTTAAAACAACAGTGACAGCATCTCCTTTATGCATTTGTACTAGTCTCCTTCATCCCTCCAGGTATCATTACTGAGGTCTATATACCCTGTGCCAAGTTCAAAGTGCAAACACTGACAGGGTCACCAGGTAATGACTGTCAAACACATCAGCAACAGAATATCAACACAAAACCAATAAGTAAAGTGCATTTGGCACATTACTACTTTTAAGGATGGATCAATAATGAGAACTTACCTCCACACTCTTCTACACCATCCTCCTTCTTGCAGTGCTGAGGAGATGCTGAAGGCAGTGCATCAGAGGCGGCAGCACCCAGCGTCCTTTCACTTGTCTCCCCCTCTAGCTTTACCTCAATGATTCCCTCCCCTTCCTCCTCTATTTCCCTCTCCTCTCCCTCCTCACCCTCCTCCTGTGGAGATCCGAGGCTACGAGGGGGAGCTGTGGGGATTACAAGGTCGGGCCTGCTGGAGAACAGCTCCCTCAGGATGTGGATCGGCGAGATGGTAACGTCCCAGTTAGTGATGCCAAAGTCGCGGAGGTGGGCCCGTGCATGGCTGGACAGGCCGGCCCGGGTGTCGAAGCCAGCGCTACAGAACTCACAGTGCATCACGCTGAATGTGTCCGGGTCAAAGTTGGCAACTGTGGAGAGGACAGGCAATACAAGTGGGAGTTTAGACATGCGACTGAATGTGCAGTATTTTTGGCTTGTGACGCCTTAAATCAAAGCAATGTCTTTGATTGCTTTGATTCACAAGTTGAGTGATTTTTAGCCATGCTAGCAGCATGGCCTAGGGATGACAATGTCGGTCTGTCAGTTGGTCCACCACTTTGATCCAGACTGAATTATCTCAACAACTATTGGACAAATTGCCATGCAGTTTTGTACAAACATTCATAGTCCCCAGAGGATAAATCACACTGACTTTGGTGATCTACTAACATTTCCTCAAGCGTCACCAGCAGGTTAAAATTTGTGATTTTGAGTGAAATGCCTCAACAGATATTGGATGGATCACCATTAAATTTAGTGCATACATTCATGTTTCCCTCAGGATGAACTGTAATCACTTTGGTGACCACTTAACTCTCCATCTAGATGACTTTGGTTTATGGCCAAATACTTGAAAAACTAATGACATTCCCATCTGCCTCAGCTGTACTCTGTATTTAGTGCTAATTAGCAAATGTTAGCATGTTAACAGGCTAAACTAAGATGGTGAACATGGTAAACATTATACCATTGTACCTTTTTTTTCAGTTTTCTTATTCTGCTTATCATCTTGCGACCCCTCAGATTTGACTCTTGCTTCCCCAGGTAGGGAACCACTGCTTTATGTTATAGTAATACTAATTATAAGTAATCTTAATGTTATGTTATAAGTAATACTTTAGAGAGAGGGGAGCTCCACAGAGGAGAAAAAAAAATCTAACTTTACAGTATTTGTTCTACTGTGGCTGAAACAGGCAGAGAAGAGAATTACAGAACAGTTAATATACACTATGGCTCATGCCAGGGTCATTATGCCAAGCATATATTAAAAACAAAGACATAAACATCTACACAGCCTAAAGAAATACATGCAACAAGCCGCTGACCTTTTTTTTTCTTCTTCTGATAGGAGAACTTCTTCTCAATCGCGTTGACTTCCTCGGGGGATATGAAGTGACGCACGTTGTAGCTGACGCCCACTCGGTTCAGGTGGCCTCTCACGTGATTGGCAAGCCCAATGCCATTATGAAATCGATCGGGGCAGTAGGGGCATCTCCTCTCCACACTCTTGAGAGCCTCTGCGTCCTCATCAATCTCGTCGTCATCTTCATCCAAGATGCCCTCTGACAGGAAACGTCGCACGCGTTCCTCGTCAACGTCGTCGTCATCATCATCACTGTCAGTTTCTGCAGGAGCAGCAGTAACCCGGTTGCTCCTCCTCAGAAAGAAAGCCTTTCCATCTTTCTCCACTTCCAGCTTGTCTTCGTCCTCCACACTCTTCTTAGGGGGGAGCGATAATGTAGAACTCTGCTGTGCTAAACAGTCATCTAGAAAGAAAAAAAAAATCTATGTTGAATAAACAGACAAATCCTATTCAAACTGAAACAGTATGCGTAGCTTAAATACTATATGTGCATCTTGGGTAGTGGGTGAGAGCTCCTCTTGAAGTCTGTTTGACCTAAGTCGCTTCCTAAAATGTGTCAAAAATATTTATAGTTTGACCTCAACAATTTCTCAACACAAAGGATAATTCTGGTTTGTTACAACTTGGGTTTTATTTTCATAGTTTTGACCATTAACCATATCATTCCTATTTGTAATAATCACATTACACTCATCACGTTAATTGCTGACATCTGAGCAATCTGAACAACCACATCGCCACAAAGAAGTGGAATAGGGCAAGAAATACTATCAATTAATTTACATGCAGTGAAGTAATCTGATTATTCCCCAGTTTCTGAATTAATCTGATTACTCTTTTAGGTAAAAGGATTCAAAATAATTATGCTAACACAGCTAGATTTCTGCTACAGAACCTGTTTATACAAACCCACAACCAGCTTTCTTAAAATGGTTTGTATGCATGAATACCCTGGAGAAGGAAAGTTTGGTCACACTGGACAGTAATGTTGCTGAAGGAATGCATTGTACTAGCATACTATCACCTTATAAAGTTGTTAATGGCTAAAGTGTTAGCAAACAGTTGCCTATTTACACATCGAGGCAGTTACGGAGCAACATTAGCATTCATTTGTAGTCGTGTTCTGTCCACTTGGTAAATGTCCAATATTCACTATACTTTTAGCACTATTTTAGTCTCCACTAAATCCTGAAGGAAAAATCTGGCTCTTTAGCTGCTAAATGCTCCGCTATGTTCAAAAGCTAATCGCTAACTTTTACTGTCAGCTGTTTGTTGCTAACCAGGTAGCGTACAGTAGGTTTTTATAGCTTTTCCACTGAAAACAGCTGCCTGCTGCATTCTGGAAACAACACTATGTGAGCAGTGAGAGTGAACCAAAACAGTAAAGTTGCTGGCTATAAAACCAAAACAATAAGCTTAAAGGTGCTAAAATGCTCCGTAGAGCTGAAGGGAACTGCAGAGTCAGGGGATAATTCTCTGTGGGTTTGTCACTACAAGCACCACCTTTCACATTACACAGTCATTTGATCCCTTGTTTATAATAAAAAATATTGATTAGTGCAGCTTTAATCTTTTCTGTATGCTCAGGTTTTCAGTACAATTACAACATAAAGCTATAAGCAAGCAGTGTGTAAACTGTGGTTTTTGAGAAGTTAGACTAATGTCTTATCCAAATGCTCAAAACGGAATACTCACAATAATCTGGTTTGTGAGCATGTACATTTAATGTCATATGTTATTTGGGTGACATAATAACTTGAGTAAAGGTGACTTAGTCTAACCTCAGCATTAGAGTCTTTGGTCTGACATTGAGTCTCACCTGTGTTTGATCGTGCCCTGGTGTGCGGTTTCACTCCCACAGGTGAGCTGGCTTCTTGTTGGGCACGCTCAGTGTCAAGCTTTGTGCTCTGATCTTCGTCCTGCTCTTCTTCTTCACTCCCGGGCAGCTTGTCATCATCCAGTCTGGGTTTAAACTTGGCCAGATCAGTCCAAGTCTTCCCTCTTCTGCTGAATCTCCTGTTCCCGACACACTTGAAGACCACCTGGCTTGTGGGCCGAGCTGCAGCGCTGTCTGGTATTGTGCTGTCCTCAGAGGCAGTGACTCCTTGCTGGCTTTTGCTTTGAGTTGCATCGGGCAGGGATCCAGATCCGGAGAGATGGTCAGAATCAAGGGTGGGTTTTGAAATTCGAGCACCCACATTAGACCCTGAATGCTGGCCAGTCTCATCAGCCTGCGCCCCACTGATGGTGCCCTGTCCTGGGTGAACAAGTTTCTGGTGTTCCCTCATTACAGTTTGACTTAAGGTCAGGAAGGCACAATGACCACATGCCAGGGAAGTGGATGCCAAACATGATGGTGAACCAGGGGACAGGGAGTCACCCTGGAGTGCAGGTTTTTTTCTGTTGTGGGTCTTGGTGTGATTAGCCAGTGCCTGGGAGGTTCTTGTGCTGAAGTTACACTTGGTGCAGACAAAGCGGCGGCGGTAGGCAGAAACAGCTCGGGCCTGAGCTGGAGTTCGAACTGAATTCGGAGGAGTTGCTTCTGAGTCAAGAACTGCTGGGTCTGCGTCTGATGTTGAAACTGGGGCTGGGGAAAGAGGTGGAGATGTGACTATTTCTGGGTCTGACATTTTGCCTGGAATGGAGACTGAGCTTGCATCTTGCATAATAGCTGGGTCTGGGCTTATATGCTTCACCGCCTTACTGTCAAGTTTCTGAATCTCTCTCCCATTTTCATTCAGTTTCTCGATCTCCTCCAAGATCTTCAGACGGGACTCCTGGTGCCTTCTGTGGTGGTCTGCCAGCGCGAGCCGATTTGGCAGGTTCCATCCACACTCAATACACCGAAAGCGACCGCCCTTTCCTAAACGCCTGCCGCCCCCTGCACCACTCTGACAGTGCTCAGCTATGTGCTCCTGCAGGTGCACCTGCTTTTTGAAGTAAATGCTACATTCCACACAGGTGAAGATTTCTTTACCTGGCACAACCCCGCTTTCTTCTTCTTCTTTGTCTCCTTTCCCTCCTTTGTCTCTGAACTTTATCGGTTCTTCCACTGCTCCCTCTCCAAAATTGACTTCCTCAAAATCGTAAACCCCTGCACCTCGATTCAGGTGTGCCGGCTCAGTGGGTTTTGATTTTTGAGGACTCACTCTTGCCCGCTTGCCAGTCTCAGGCAATGTGCGCTTCAAGGTGCCAAGTCCGGAGAAGGGCCTGAGCAGCACCCTCTTCTTTCTGCACCGCTGAATGAATGTGCAATGAGCCCAGGGGGCAGGAGGGGGGCTCTCGGGGTCTGAGTCTCCAGGGAAGCTGTATACGTCTCTCTCAGGCTCCTTGGTTTCTTTTCCCTTGGGCCTTTTCTCTCCCTCACTACTGTCCGCCTCCTCCTCCATTTGGCAACCTTCCTTTGGTTTTACTTTGGACAGAAACAGCTCAGCTCCCTCAGATACATTCCAGACTTTGCTGTCTGCCACTGTGAAGAGAAAACAGAGGAATTATGAATGAAAGGAGCCTTAAGATAAAAAGAAAGATATCGAGTGTGCAGGCAGATTGTTTTCTTCCTTATGGTACTTACATTCTGTTGGGCCAAGCTGAGATGTATTTGGCTCTTCTGTCTTTGTGCTCTCATTGTTGTCGCTGTGGCCCTCCGCAGGGGTAGGCGAGTCAGTCTTGCTATGCAAGTGCCGCAGTTTTCCAGGTTCTTGGTCATCTTCACTATCAACTCTGGACAATATCGGAACACATGACATTTCTAACAAGTGAAAGCAGCATCTCTGCCTGAAACAAGTCAAAATTACAGATCATGTGCAAGCTCTTATTTCTCATTCTCAGGGCCATAGCTACCATTGAGACACTGAGGTCATGCCTTTGCTATTTTTTTCTGGAGGTTTTGTGGGTTTTAGCCAACTGGGGGAGTTCAATTAAAAACATACACGTGGTGAGTATTTTTCATGCTGTATATTTAAACTATATTTTAAAAAACAAATATAGGATTAAGCGTCAAATTTGCCCAGATGACACAAGACGATAACTTGCTTCGCTTTCTGTCTGAACAGTCACACTTCGGTTTTCGTACGGATTACACAAACATGTTAATCAGTGAGCTTTAGAGATGCTGGTAGGTGAATTTTGGTGCCTTTGGACAGAGCCAGACTAGCTGTTTCCCCGTTTCCAGTCTTTACCCTAAGCTAAGCTAAGCTAAGCTAAGCTAAGCTAAGCTAACCGGCCACTTGGGAAAGCTTCATATTTACCGTACAGACATGAGAGTGGCATCAATATTCTGATCTCTCAGCAAGAAAGTGAATAAGCGTATTTCCCAAAATGTCAAACTACTGCTTTCACTTTATATGCAGTTGACGATTTTCAGAAGAATTTTCTTGAAACGACTGCTCCATTGAAATTAAACTTGCCGGAAATATAATTGAACACTTTCTTTTTGTTGTCTGTGAGGGGTTTTGGGGGGGGGGTCACTACAACTGATGACCTCAGTATTTCTAAAAGCCTGGCTACAGCCCTGATTATAATCTAAAGTTTACAACAAAAAAAAAGATCTGCCTTTGTGATGTCTCTCTGTCTGTATTTTTTCCCAAACTACGCAGCTGATTTCACCACCAAGCAACTCACTACTCTTCCTACTGCACCTCCTCCTCCTCACCTGAGTCCAGAAGAAGGAGATCCTGGGCTGTGAGCAGCCAGACCATGAGGGTTAGAAAAGTGCTGTAGCTCCTCCTCTGACACATAACAGCACACAAAACACACAACCACAGGAACATCACTTCACAGCTGAACAGATCCACAGTCAGAAATACAGTGCATACTCAGGTTACATAGAGAGAGAAAGATAAGAGACTTCTGACTACATGCAGACTGAATAACATGTAAAACAATAACCGGACAACAATGATATATAACATATATTAGCTAAATAAAGTACTACTTCTAGCTTTGCTGCAGATTGTAATCAGTACTGTGCTACTCTTGAGAAGTGTGCAACAGGTTTCCAATAGATATTAAGCCATGTGTTACCATCTAGTGTTTCTTTCTCAGAGTCAGAGTCCCAGCTTAGGGAGGAAGGAAAGGCTGAGGACCTGAATCTCCTCTGTGCGCTCCTCCCTGGGTCTGCACTGGGCTGAGTGCCCTCAGTCTCCTTGGGGCCCTCATCTCCAGCGTGGCCCCACGAGCATTTGGCAGACACCAGGCGGTCTCTCATATTCGGAGAACATGAGGTCTAGAGGCGATGATAAAAACATAAAGGGTATTTACAAATCTTATTGTCAGGTGATGGAAACAACAGCGGTAATGATACGTTCGATGAAGTTTTACCTGTAAGGTGCAGTTGAGGAAGGTGGGGGTGACAGGGTTTTGTGCTGAGTTGAAGGGTGGGGGCCCATAGCTGGTCCCTGGGGTTAGGGGTCGCCCTTCTGGCTCCATGGTCCCCCAGAGAACAGTATGGAGTCCCACTGGTGACCAGCCGGCCTACATTGTGCAGTCTCCTCTTCTTCTGGGAACATGAACACACACTAAACAAAATAAAAGTTTCTCATGGCTTCAAAGTTTCATCCTTTGTAACCACAGCCACCTCAGTTACTACTGTAGTAACTTGCACACAAAATGTTTTTATAACAGCAAGCAGATTGTAAGTAGGAATCAGAAAGCATAGCAGACAATATGAAACTGTAAAATCTGCAATCTGTCGTGTTTTGGCTGTCCTTTGTATATTTTTTTTTCTTGGCATCTGCAGTTTTCGGACTGTCTGACCTATTTCCACAATATGTCTGGTCTTAAAGAATAAAATAGGGCGCCCAAATGGTTACATAAATAAGTGGCCTTTTATATTCAGGCCCGTGTCCTCTCCTGCTGCCCCTCTAAAAAGCAGCAAAATGCCCGGGTACATCAAGGTGTCCCGCCGGTTGGCCTCTGTTGCTTCAGAGGACGTGACTGACATCGATCCAGCCGCTGTCAGGTGACTATAACAACAATGCGTCCATGCACGATGCCTTTTAAACCTAAAACGCCCATAAACTGCAGTTTTTTTTAATGCAAATACTCACTGAAATCGGCCTGGTTTGCGGATCGCAGTGAAAGGCAGGCTGTTTAAGCAGCGTTCGTCATACTTTCGGGACGGAGCTGAAGCTTTTACGGCCCGAGACGATGCTCGCCAGGGGCTCTGACTGCTCCCATGGAGAAACTTGCTCTTTTAATCGCTGCTCGGGTTTTTTGCATGGATCCCTTGAAGATGCCAGACAGAGGACTCCATGTTATTTGGCTTGCAGGCACGCCACGGCTGCTGCGTACGTAACGTCGACGGGGAGGGCGACGAGAAGAGTTTTTCGAGTAAAACACCAGAGCCAAGTTGAATAAGTTCAACTTTTACGAGTGCTTTGATTTTATCTTTATTTCTGTATTGTTACGCTAATGTATGTGAAAGGCTCTCTGTGCTAAAGCCTTTTAATCGTGATGACACTTTCCTCTGCTAAAAATACAAGACCGGACAGTGTTAGCATGTCACACTGACAACGTTTATTAATGTCAGGCATTGTTTTATGTAAACAGGTGAAGTATTGATTGTCAATTGTGCCAATTTAGTTTCAGTTGGTAGCATCTGCTCGGCCCACATATTCACCGCTGTAGTAAATAACACGTTTACTAAACATATCATAGATGTATCCCTCGTTATGAGAAAAGGGCAGCTGTATTGAGTTTGTCAATTAGTTTGTGTAACAAAAAAAATCCTAAATGCTGGAAATCAATAAACGCCTTACTACTGGTTATTACGTTGTTATCTGGCGCCCTCTACTGGTGTGAGGCGGGACTCTGCTATTCAGGTCCTTCAGTAAAAGTAGTAATACCACAGTGAAGAAATACTACAAGTTAAAGTCCTGCATTCGTTTACGTAAGTACAAGTTAAGTACAAAAGTATTAACATCAAAATATACTTAAAGTAACAAAAGTAAAAGTACTCATTATGCAGAATGGCCCATTTCAGAACAATGTATTATTAGGTTTTATGTTATTGGATTATAATTATTGATGCATTAATGTGTTCATTGCTTTAATGTTGCAGCTGGTAAAGGTGGAGCTAATTTGAATTACTTTATATACTGCTGGGTAGCATGTGAATTCTCCTCTGGATCAATAACATGTCTTAACCTATAATATATGTATAATAATAATGAATCATGTATTTGATGATTTATATTCTGTATTAATAATCTGAATCTGCAAAGTAACTAGTAACTAAAGTTATCAAAGAAAAGTAGTGGAGCTATCTTTATATATTGCTGAGTAGTTTAATCTGACAAATCACCATATTTTAGACGCAGATAGGCTTTGTATGTAAAATCCTAACCTGTAATGTAATATTGAGGAGTATAAAGTACAGTATTTCCCTCTTAATTGTAGTGGAGTACAAGTATAAAGTAGCATTAAATGGAAATAATTGAAGTACAAGTACCTCAGAAAGTACAGTGCTTGAGTAAATGTACTTAGTTACTTTCCACCACTGCTTTTCACGGTAATCGCACAAGATGTCATGCAACACAGGTCATAGTGTTCAAAAGAAAACGGCAACAATCAGAACATGAGAATAAGGCAAATATTTATTGTGTTAAGTTTTGGTTTATTTAGCAGTATCTTCCTCTTGTCAAGCAGATCACTTTCATTTCTTGACCTCCTAAAAGGAAGGAAACAGTGACACAGTTATGCAGTGGTGGAAGTAGTACTCAGATCATTAATGTAAGTAAAAGCAATACAACAAAAATACAAGTAATGCAGCATTAAAATTCCTACTTCAATAAAAGCACAGTACAGTATTATCAGCAAAATGTATCTCTATCTATATATATTACACTATGAGATGCATCGATGTGTAAGCAGCATGTTACTGGGATGGAGCTAGTTTGAAATACTTTATATACAGTAGGTAGTTTAGTCCAGTGATTCCCAACCTAGGGCTCAGGCCCCTCCAGAGGGTCACAAGATAAATCTGAGGGGTCGTGAGTTGATTAACAGTGTTGGAGAGAAGAAAAAACAAAGTTCTGCTAACTGTCACATAAATATAGTGAAGTAAAAAGTATAAACAATAGTAAAAATACTCGTAGAAGTACCTCAATATTATATGAAACTACAGTATTTGAGTAAATGTACTCAATTACTATCCACCACTGCATTTACACATACCCTGTATGCCAAAAAAAATACTGTAAGAGCCATAATTAGAAAAGGGATTTGAAGATATATGTTGTTACACAGTGTAATATTATAATATATAACATTTTGAAATTCTAATACGAATACATATATATTCGTAATATTATATATTATGTACATTTAGTAATGAAAAGTCATTGTTGCTAAGGTTAATGTTATAGTAGTTAAAATAGTATAATAGCAGCAGTAGTATAATAATAGATAGATAGTCAGCATCATGTCTAGAAGATGGATCTTATTAACCTGTAACATTTCTTTTTGTTTTAGTAAACCTTTCTGAATATTTATTTATTTATTTTATGATTTTAGGCAGACTTTAACTCAGCTGTGGTAATTTGGAAAACAGAAAAGTGTGCAACTACAAATACCAAGGTGTTCTAGCAATCGTTAGACAGGCCCTGACTGTCCTGACATGTCCAAAAAGGTGGATTAAAAGACATAATGAGGGATGCCGCGCCCTAATGTCAAAAGGCTGCAGAGTCTTACATCCATGGCATGTTAATGCCAGGTGTAAACAGGGCCCTGACTGTGCACTTTTAACCTTCCTGTTCCTGTTGTGCCATTAAGGCAATCAGGGCATTAAGGGCAATTTGGAGCAGGCTACCAGTTGAGTTCTTTATATTCAATACTCCTATGTACATACCCCAAAGTGTTCCCAGCCTGTGATCTCATTATAGAGAGCATCTCCGGGACAGGAAGTGTTCACCACCTGTCTGTGCCCCTGCAGGGTGAAGTTGGCTGCCAGCCGCCCACCACCGACGGCGCAGGATGCCAGCTGATCTCTCACCAGCCCCATGGAATGCTGGGAGGGCAGATTGGTGATGTAGTCTCCGATGAAGGAAACGCCGTAGCCTATGGAGTTGTGTCCGAGGGTGTGGGCCCCTCGCCAGAGCCAGCCTCGGCCCTCGTAGAGGTACCCGTCAGAGCCCGCGACGAAGCTTTAGGAGTGTGTAGACATTGTAAGTTGGGTGCAAAATTTCACTTATGTATATTTGACACGTGCAAGAGACCCTACCTGTATCCTATGTCATCCCAGCCTCTGTCCTCCTGGTGGAAGCGCTGCATGGAGCGCATGTCTGCAGAGCACTGCTGGAAGGTCAGACAGGGCTTGCTTGGTGTGTGAGTGTGGTGGATGTACATGAAGGAGAGAGGAAGAGACAAGTTGGTGGGGGTTCCTTTGTACGGCTCTGCACCCCACATACAGCGAGGTATGATGGGTGGGCAATCTGAAACAGATGAATAATGAATGACTGGTTAGTGTTTGTAATTGGAATTAAGTAAAGGGGTAATAATCATCCTTTTCTGTTTACATTTTCAATGGACGGTCAAGATGGATTATTCTCAATTTGAAAGACAACACTTGTTTTCCGAATTCTTTCACTTCCTCTGCGGTTTGGTCTCATGCTCACCCATGTACTTATGGACAAACTCTTTCATTCCCTCTTTCACAACAGCCATCAGCTGCTTCTTCTCCTTCACGTCCATCTTTGAGCGTCCCTTCAGTCTCCGCTGCAGCTCCACTGATTTCACTGCCTGTCTGACCAGCACAGGTGGGGCGACCAGCCCTCTGAAGTTCTCCCTGCGGCGTCGGCTGATGAGGCGTGGGGCGGCGTCCAGCCCTTGGCTCTCCAGCTGGTGGCAGTAGTACTCTGTCAGCAGCCTGCTCAGCTTGAGAGGACGTCTGGATTTGGCAGAGACCTCCATTCCTAGAACTGCGCCGTCCATGCCTCCGTGGACCTGAGCAGTGGTGAGCAGAGAGGGGCTGTCCAAGAGAGTGAAGACCTGAGGAGAGGTGACACTGTCCCAGCAGCCGTCAGGTCCCAGAATCTGGGTGAGAGGAGAGCTGTGCCTGACAGAAAGGTCCAGGTCTTTGGCCAGAGTGAGCTGGTACAGGCTGCGAACACGCCCCTTAGACTTGGAGAGGAAACCTGCCTCGATGCCCAGGAGGAGCGGCATGAGGGCGACAGTAGTGCCATCAGAGGTCAGGACTACACCTTCCTCTTTAGCATCTTCTGTCACCCTGTGATGCACAGCCTTGCTAATATAAACTGAGAGGCTGGCGTCCATTTCAGGACCACCAGAGTCGGCATTGCCAAGGAAGTGCTGAATGAATGCATCATTAAGGCCAGCTGCCCTGCGCAGCCTCCTCAACACAGCTAATGGCTCTGACCCAGGGTCCCCGTCTTCCACCTGCTTCACCGCCTTGATGAAGTCGTCCATGTGCCAGGAAGCTGGAGACCAGAACAGAAAACACATACATGTCTTTGTCATTCAGATGAAAACCCATCTCTTCAACCCCAACCTTACCCTTTAAACTCAGTTCGTAACCCTAAACCCACACACACACACACACACACACACACACACACACACACTCTGTTTTTAGCATGCTACTTCTATGTTGCAACAGACTGGGCTAGCACTTGTTGGAAACTAATTTATCTTAATAAATAACACGATTCCAGTGAAGCCTTTTTCGGTTGTCTTTTGTTACGAAATACAGTAAAGCTGCCTCGTGCTCGGGGTATAATGAAAACCGAGACCGAAATAATGTTCTAATATAGTGAAGCTTTGCACCGTAATCACAGTATGTTGAAAATAGAGGGCTGAAAAAAGCTGATGTTTCAGATTGTGCAGACTTCCTTAAATGTCTTCTAAACACTTCATTACTGATTACTTTAACAACCTCTACAGATATGCATGCATTTACTTGTTAATTCAGGTATTTGTACAAGCGTGACAATGGATTAGATTCAATTAGAAGGGTGAGAGGGCCCACAGAGGCTGCATATGTACAGGGCCCAGATTTCTGTGCTACACCACCGGCTGCCACTCTGCTGATAAGAGGAATGATTAGATACATACAGGCTGACATTGCAGCTGCAGACGATGTATGAGCCTATATGAGCTCATGCAAGGACAGAAAGTAAATATTTTAGCTATTGCTCATGCTCAGAAGAATACAAATTGCCAAGTAGTATATAGAAGCAGATAGAAAGATCTCATCTAAAGATTTGTCTGAGTAAAAGTCATACAGAAAAAACATGTACTTAAGTCAGTAGTTTCTTTCACTTTAAATAATCTTGATCTGATAATCTTGTCATCATGTGGCAGCTCACAAAACTGGCAAAAACAAGAGCAAATGTCATTACCTTCTGCATACGTGCTGACCAAGACCACAACAAGGACCAGGGTCTGTTTCCAGCCGCCTTTATCCATCCTGAGTAGTGAACACCTTCAGCTCCAAGCTCCAAATGTCTGCTACCTTGTTGCCTCTCTCTCATTTATAGAAGTTCACGTGCAGAGTAAGTGGGTGGTTATGTAACAGTTGTAGACATACTGTAGATACGCCTGTGTTCAATCTGTTGGTGTGGCCCGACTAACCAATGTGGGAAAGCAGCACCTGTAATGTGGGAAGTGTAGAGTCGCTTGTCCTTACACACACTGCTGACACTGCTGACGTGACCGACCTGGGCATTTTCGAGAAATTCTCAAGTTCTGTAATAAATCTCAGTCATCTCGTTTGTGTCCTTAATGTGGCTGCTGCTTGTGAAACAAACCTTCTGGGAATAAAATCAGCCAGTAGCAAACTCTTCACCACTGTGCAAATCATCGGCAGTCCTCTCTGAGGCAATAAGCGTGTTCTTGTCAATGTTCAGAAAACACAAAGCCAGGCTGCAAAACTGAGGAAATCCCAGAACCATGAATCACGCGTGTGTGCCGTGTGGCAGTGACAGAAATATATATCTGCACGCTGATGTATTCATTATTGATTTTATGTCAGGTTTGTATGCGCGCACTGACAGTGTTGAAAATGCAGCTAAGAAGAACTGGTGAGCCCAAAAGTCACAGATCAGTGCTTACAGCAGTCATATGAGGGCAAGAACAGGAAGTAGATATAGTCTATGGGTGGACTGGAAAATACATTGCAGAAGGTCTGAGATGCAAATCTGCCATTACTGTAATCTGTAATAATGATGACCTTTAGAGGGAGGGAGCGTTCACGAGACTAAAATGAGAACATACAAAATAAAAACATATAATGTTTTTGAGGGTGGGGTGCACATGACTAGGGAGAAAAAAGCAGAGTGAAACTAAAGTTGAACAGACCTTTTTTGACAGCAGACATTTTGACTAGGTCTAGGTAAACAAGGGTGTAACTAATAACATCAGTAATTGCGCTGATTGCCAGAACTGAGCCATGATTCATATTTTTTTATCATGATTAATAAGTTTCACCTGTGCTTCTCCCGCCATTGTCAAGTCACAAGGTCTGCTATGAAGATGGATGATCTGTATGTCTGAGTCATTTGGAAATAACATAGAAACGAGCGTGCTCTGATGCTAGCATGGTTAGCGAGATTTATTGAAAAAGAAAATCAGAACGTTAAGTACAACTTAGACAAGATTTAAGACAGGAATGAACACGAGTGATGCTCATCAAGCAGGCAGTCAAATCCAGGATATGATGAAGCTGTCTTGCTCTCAGGTTTACTGGCATTAAAGGAGATACTTGTGGGTTTTGTACAGGTTTAACAGAAACTCATGTCAAATGCAGTTGATGTTCTCGATAATGTTATTTCAGTTAAATATAACTCCTTTTGCTACTAGTTTCCTCAACACGGCCACTGGTTCCTAAAAATGCAATCAGTTTACATGTTGAGGGGAATTTTGGGGAACTGCTGTGTTATACATATATGTGCACTGCACTTTTTTGTGCATATTGATTATGTTGTGTATATTAACTGTATCTGTAAGACATTAACAGTTTATTCTATTTTAGGGTGTCTTTTTGACATTTTGCCAGACCCAGGAGGCTAACGCTGCCTCATTTACAGTTCTTTTTTTCTGCTGATCAATGGGCAAATAAATAAAAATAAAATGATTACAGTGTAGGAGTATGATTAGATAAAGAATGTGCAGTATACTACTGTAGGTCATTATAAGTATGGGCCATGGATGGAGCTTGTGAATAATTGAAGAAATAATAGGACAGTTCATATAACAAAGGTTAAGGTTTTTTGTTTCAACAAACTGTATATATAATACACTGCATATATGTTCTCTATATATTGTAAATATTGTCTTTGTGTTTGACGCTGCAACCTCCGGTACAGAAGGTGGCGCTGTGCAATTTAAATTCTGGCTGCAATTCGCGACGTAATCAAAACGTAAAGAAGGAAGAAGAAGAAAAAGAGGACACTAGCTGATCTATCAACAGGCAACAAGGTTTGTTTATCTTCAAAGACTTGGCTTAAAGAAATCTGAATAATATTTCATGTTATCTACACTGTGTTTGTGTTTTTAAAACGTGTATGTTGCCACTCCAGGAAGCGCTCGCGTGCAGTTATCGTAACAGGAAGTACCAGCTAGCTAGCATTTGTGGCTAGGTAGCTAACAGCTAGTGGTGATCAGCTGTTTGTTGGGCTTGAACGGCTCAAACTGGGCATTAGCAGAGGCGCCGTGGGTAGTTCAGCGGACCCCGTGTGTTGGTAAAAACTTATAGAATGTTTGTATTTGTCAGGTGAAAAACCCCGTGAATTTGATGTAGGGAGAAGCGGCTAAGTCTCGATTACAAGTGGCCACACATTTCCATTCAATCTGATGGAAGAAACCTCACCATGAAGAATGTGCTGTTTGAACGTGGGATTATTCTGATGTCATTTCATGTCATTTATGGTACATGACTCATGTGTATATATAAAGAAGTAAATATGATAATTTGTCATATATATTAGTTTAGTGCTGAAACGATTAGTTGATCAACAGAAAATTAATTAACAAGACTTGATAGGAGAGAGGTAATTTAAATCAAACATATTTTCAGCTCCTCAAATGTGAAGATCTTTCACTTTTCTCTGTTTTTATATTATTGTATATTGAATTTCTGGGGTTTTTTTTGGACTGTTGGTTGTAGCCTACAAAACTATCAATATTAGGATGAAATGGAGATTTGTTTTTATTACTTTGACATTTTACAGACTAAACCATTAATATGGGGGGGGAAATCGACACATTTAATTAATAGATAGTGGAATATTGGTTAGTTGCATTTAGTTTAAGTAGCCTGCAAAAAGACTTCATAATCTTAAAACTGCAGGCCGGATTTCTGTTTTAAGCCGCAACACATGTATCCAGTGTTGTCCTGCTAGCCAACAACACCAACTAGTTTTCAATGATCTACATATGTGTGTCAGTAGATACTAACCTGTGCTGTGGACTATCATCACTGCCCAACAGAAAATGGACACGCGGTTCACTCGAGGGAAATCCAACATCCTGGAGCGACCCCTGACCCGACCCAAGACTGAAGTCAGTGTGAGCACTTTTGCCCTCCTGTTCTCAGAGATGGTCCAGTACTGTCAGAGCCGCGTGTACTCCGTGTCTGAGCTGCAGACGCGCCTGGCCGACATGGGCCAGAGCGTGGGAGCCAGCTTGCTGGACGTGCTGGTGCTGAGGGAGAAGAACGGGAAGAGGGAGACCAAAGTGCTGAATATGCTGCTCTTCATCAAGGTAAGCCAAATGTAAAATACGGCTGGTGGTTTTAGAGTTCAGTGCCTCTTTTATTTTTTAACTCTAGCGGTTTTCTTTCCTTTAGGTTAATGTCTGGAAGTCTTTGTTCGGAAAGGAGGCTGACAAGCTGGAGCAGGCCAACGATGACGACAAGACTTATTACATCATAGAAAAGGAGCCGCTCATCAACGCGTACATCTCTGTGCCCAAGGAGAACAGCAGCTTGAACTGCGCTGCCTTCACCGCGGGCATCGTGGAGGCCATCCTCACACACAGCGGCTTCCCTGCCAAGGTCACTGCCCACTGGCACAAAGGCACCACGCTGATGATAAAGTTTAACGAGTCAGTCATAGCCAGGGACAAGGCTTTGGACGGCAGATAAGGAAGACTGGAGGGGAGTGGGTGGTTATGTTAATCAATACAGGTTGAAGATAAATCATCCAGGTCCAGGCGAGTGTTTGTTTCTGACTGACTGATGAGACCTGGGTGACTTTATGGATGGATGGATGGATGGATGACTGCACGGTGCTGAGCCACGCCCAGAGCAGAAACACATGCAGCTAGTCGGTTCAATCTTCCACGCTTTCGTGGATCATCTCACTCTTGTTGTACCTCATGAAGTGACACATAAATAGTTTACCGGAGAACACTTTTAATTTGTAGTTTCATGTCACATTTTTACATTACAGATGATTCATAAAAGATGAGCATATTGGATACATTTTCAGTCACATGGGCTCTGGGCAATTGTGATGGCCCTTTTACACCATTTATAGACTAAACAATGAATCGAATTGAAAAAAGAATCAACAGATTATTTGATAATGAAAGTAATTGTGAGGTGTAGGCATTGCCTCATAGGTTTAAACTGAACAAAAACAACCCACTAGATGGTGGCCAACTAATTAGATCGTCCCTGGTTTCTGTAATGTTATAAAAAATACCTCTTTTAATGCTGCAAAATGCTTTATTTAACAGAGAGGGGTCCAGACTCATGAGATTATTTCTCAAAGTTTTTGTTTTCTCTGTTTCATTCCAGTTCGACTCTCCAGCTGCATGTTTCATCTCTGTACAATAGATTCATAATCAGGGCCATTGACGACACTGAGGTCATATCCTCACTGTTTTTAATGTATTATATTTGTATTATTTTATTGTGTGTGTGTGTGTGTGTGACTATGGGGGTATTAGTAACACAGGGGAGTTTACATTATGTAATTAAAAACAAAACATACACATGGTGTTTTATAGGCTGACTCCCAATATTTTTAGGCTCAGCATTTTGACAAATTTGATTACTTTTAAGCCCACGGAATAATAAATAATAAAGGCTTCAGCATTTCTACCCCAGGATTTAGTTCCTGGCAGTGTGAAGAAACTGTTCAGACATTGAGGTTAGGAAATTTACAGAATATATAATCAAACAGTCAACCCAATTAGTAAAATATGAAAACTCCAAATGATGAATGAAATACAGAACTTTTTGGTTTCTGGTTAAAAAAAAAAAGAAAAAGATTCCAGCTGGGGAATTCTTACGTGACATTAACCCTCTCTCTCTCTTTCTCCTCTCATTTCCTGTCTGTCCCTATCTAACTAGTTTGCAGCCTTTGTGCTAAGCTAAGCTAACTGGCTAAGCCCCTTCTAATATTGTGTTTCTTGTGCTTGTTATTATTGATGGCACTGTTTATCTGTCTGTTAATCTTGAATTAAACTGTAATAAAATAAAAGTCTGAGTCATTACCAAATATGAAGCTCATGGTGGCGTGCTGTCTGCCTGAGGAGGTGTTCCACATTTGACAGACTGTGGAGCACTTCACGGTACCGGTTCTCCCAGTAGCGACACAGACACATTAGTCACGTGGTTGAGTCACGTGGTTATCAGGAAGCTGCGCTCTGTTTACCTTTGTGTCATCCAGACACTGCGACACCGACCACCCTTTATGAATGATGAAAACCGACGCGCTTTGATAACATGAATCCACTCACTGCTCGATGATGTCCGTCTCCATCATCCCCGCGTGACCGTCTCAAAGCATCACCATGGCATCTTCAAGTTACACTTGCATCCAAGACAGCGCCACAGGTTTGTCAATAACGTTACACCATTCCGGTTTCTCTTTCTGGCTCCCTGGCGTCAATGCAGCTGTGTTTTTCTGTCTTTGCTCCATGGTTGTTCCAAATACATTTATTAGCCTACTGCTGCTTTCACGTACTCATGTTCATATCTGTTCATTTCTATGTTGTGGCGTCGATTATGCCAAGATATGATTTGTATCGGGTCTTAAAGGAAATGCTTTATATGAACGTTAAATACATTCGCCTGCTGCATATCATTTTGCTTATTGAGCAGCTCCCAGTTGAAGCAATATCCTCAGGCTCATCCCATTTATAGGCTACAATGAATAATTTACATACACAGGTGAATCAAAGCTTAAAGGGGCACTCACAGTTGTATAATGTCCTCAGACACACTGGAGGGAGGGAGTTTGGACAAAAATAACCCTGATGATGTCATCACCTAAAGCCCAAGGTGAGGTCATCAAATGTTTTGTTTTGTCAATATTCAGTTTACTACAATGTAAGGTAAGGGAAAGCAGCAAATTCTCACATTTGAGAACTAGCAAATGTTTGGCATTTCTGCTTAAAAATGACTTAATCCATTATCAGAATAGTTGCAGATTAATTTTCTGCTGACTAACGAATCGATTATACAACTAAGTGTTGCAGCTCTGAATGAAAGTTGCATTATAGGAAATGTTTTTTGAGCTTGACTCATTCTAGGGAGTAAAAGTCATGACATCTCGGCCTCTTCTGCTTCCATTTTGATCAATTTTGTCTCTTGTGAGTCCCCCAATGTTATGAAAGTGCTATGCTAAATCCCCTGAGTGCCTCTTTAACATTTGATTGATCATGTTTAAGATTCCTCTCCAGTCAAAAACCATGGATCTCTGTATTTCCCAGAGAAGGACCGGCTCCTCTCCTCCGTGGCCAGCTATGGGCCCCGGGACCTTCTTGGGGGTGGGAGCCCCCGTCCCACTAGTCTGGTGGGCTCTGAGCCCCACCACCAGCAGCAGGAGGAAGAGGAGGAGGAGGCCCTGAGGAGGAAGCTCAAGTACTTCTTCATGAGCCCTTGTGACAAGTATCACGCCAAGGGCCGCAAGCCTTTCAAACTGGGCCTGCAGCTGCTCAAAATCATCATTGTGACTGTGCAGGTAGATACAGCTGCATGCACTGATTTACATACAGTATCATTTAGACATCACAACATGGTGTAACAGCCTGTTTGTTTTATTCTATGCTGCTTTAGTTATAACAGTTGAAGCTCACCTGTGTTGTCCATGACTCTGCCTCTTAGTTGGTGCTGTTTGGCCTGAGCAACCAGATGGTGGTGACATTTAAAGAGGAAAACACGGCCGCATTCAAACACCTTTTCCTGAAGGATTACTGGGACAACGCTCCTCAGGCCGTCCACACACAGAAGGAACTGTACAGCCACATCCACTTTGCCATAGAGCAGGTAGCCTAAGAATAACTGCAAGGAGTCATTTCAGTGTACAAACAAACAAACAAAAAACATATTTTCTCTCTTACCTCTAGTTGTATCTAGCCATGCAGATAGTCTTGGGATTTTATTTGCTCAGGTTCTGAGATGTCATGTCTCTGAGATTTGATTTGTGGTGCTCGAAACGTTAAAGAAATGTAATTCTAAAAATTCAACAGCCACATATTGAATTTTAATCACAGACCTCTCTCTGAACAGTTTATGGATGCAAACTTGAGTTACTGAAACTTACTTTAAAAAAAAAAAAAGAAAAACAGAGACCAGGCCTCTAGTAGCCTGATAGACTTGTATGAAAACAAGACTAAAAGTCTACAGCCACACTAGCAGCTCTGTGTAGCTGTACTTTCAGTGCTTTGAGCTACATTCTAACATTAGCATGCTAACATGCTGATGTTTAGCCGGTGAAATCTTAGTTTAGCATGCTAATTGGCACTTAACACAAAGTACAGTTGAGGCTGATGGGAATGTCAGTAGTTTTGCAGGCATTTGGTCATAAACCAAAGTTTTGGAGAAATGAAACATTTTGCCGTGATGATAATTAGTAGTAGATGTTTAGAAATTTTATGTCAGACAAAAAAAAAGTTTGGTGTGTATAATCCAGAGTAACACTGACATAGTTCTGGAAAGAGACATTGCTGCACCACAGAAGAAATGCACCTCCATTGTATTGGTGTGGACGCAGAAACATCCCAAAATCTGGTGGATATACAATGAAAACCGTTTGCAGGGTTGGATACCACTAGAGGTGAGGGAGAAAATGTGTGGGTTTTTTGTAATTTGGGTGAACCGACTCTAGTGCTAGTCACTCTTGAGTTGCACTAGCATTTGGCTCAGATGGCAGTTTCATTGTCATATGGTTTACATTTGAAAGGGTTTTCCACCTTGAGGATATGAGGATATGATACTTGTGATGGACACCATTATAAGCTGCTGTTCTGTGGTTTTGTTAATAGACCAGGAAGTTTAGTAGTAATTCCCCTCTCCACTTCTCCACTTTCCCCTTCAGTACATGGCTCTACCTCAGATCTCACTGGGACGGTATGCATACGTGTTGGGCGTCGGCGTAAACGGAAGTGCGCTCTCCCTCTGCCAGAGGTACTTCAGGAGGGGCACCATCGACCCCGTCAACGACACCTTTGACATTGATCCCCATGTGGTCACCGGTAGGATGACCTTTTATCTTTCAGATGTTTTCTCCCTGGTGTTCATTAAGTTTGTCCCTGGGTATTCGACATTAAAACCGGCTTGCCTTGTTCTTTATTCAGTGCCAGTGTTTTCTTGGCCCTGAGAGAAATGACTGTCAGTGAGTCATTGTGTTGCTGCTCCGCATATGTCAAGAGGTACCCTGCAACTGTGCCCTACTTTCAAAGGCTTGAAATAGTTCCTATCACCAAAAACACCGCACAAAAGCTTTTTTCCCCTCTATATATACTTTAGTAGCAGCACACTAGGTAGAGACATGCCTTGGGAAAGCAGTTATTTGCATACACCTGCTGATTTGGCAGAGATGGCTTTTGGCAATGCGTGATAAAAAATAAAGTAAGACAAATAAAAATGGATGTTAAGCTCCAAGAGGGCCATTCTGCATTAAAATACTTTGAGGAAGTGTAGAAGTGTGGTTTGTGCTTCATGTGATGTGGAAAAATATGGTTTTAAAACCTCCCCATGTGATATTTTTTTAGTTCCTCTAATGCTATTTTCTGATGTCTTTCCAGAGTGCATTGGACTGAATCCACTGACTTCCAGTTCTGCTCCAGGAAACAGTGACTACAGGAATTTCACTCTCAAGTTTTACAAGTTAGATGATGTTATGTTTGTTTTCTTTCTTTAAAAAATATTTTTTTAAAAATAGTTCTTCTTCTTTACAGTGTTAACGATTCCCATTCTCTGTGTCTCTCTATCATATGTATTTGTCTCCAGGCTGATCAATGTAACTATTGACTTCCAGCTGAAGGCTATCAACATTCAGACCATTATAAACAATGAAATCCCTGACTGCTACACCTTTGCTATCACGGTGAGCTATCTCTTCTATTGTTTCTGTTTAAAATAAACACCCTGCATCACAGTACAGCACAGTACCACACTCAATCACAGCTGCGAAGTTGCAGTTTTTCCAAGTTGTATGTTAAATTGAGCAAAACCTTGAGATAAACTGATGGAGTTGCGTAAAAATGTCCATACCCAGAGGTTGTATATTTACCCTGGTTCTTGCTATCAGATCGTCATGGATAACAGGGCGCACAGCGGCAAAGTTAAGATCCGTCTACAGAACCAGGCCTCCATAAAGGAGTGTAAAGACCCCAACGTGTCTGGACACGGTGAGTAACTGGAGAAGGATGAGCTGTAACGGACACAAGATTTGTGGAGATGTATTCACGCATCTGACTCTTGACATCAACTGTTTTATGTGTCGTTTTTTCAACTGCCTTTGATCCGTCTCATTTGGCTCCTCTTCTGTCAGCGGAGAGCTATGCACGGGAGTTCTTTGATGTGCTGGTGGCGTTCGTCTGTCTGCTGTCCCTGCTGCTGTGTGGGCGCTCCATCCTCAGAGGCATCCTCCTGCAACACGTAAGAAAGCAGACCAAACAATTATGTATTTACGTCATGAAAATACTGTTTTACTTGGTGACGGTGACATAACCATTCTCTTTTCTGAATTCAATCCGACTGTGCACATTGTGTTTGTTGATTTAAAGAAATTAAAGGTGCTCCGTGGATTTTCCTTCCTCATAAAAGATTTGCAAAGCCAAAACCCACATTGTTTATATCCATGTTTACTTGGTAGCAGTCTAACAGTCTTCTTCTCTCCTGCCGTAGCGGGCACATTGCTGCGTTTCTTGGCACAATACCACCACCTGTACATCACTGGAATAATGTGAAACCATTGGCAGGACTGTGCACTACGTCACCCGCGTGCGTGTGCATGTGTGTCCTCATGCGCGTGCACAAGAACAAAAAATATGGGGACCCACTCATGAAAGTGTTGATTCATAGTGTTACTAGTGTCCAAAGCAGTAACACTATGGCCGTCTAGTCTGCAGGTCTGGGAAAAAAAGTGCTCTGATGATAGCAATGCTATCTTGCTAACCTGAATCCTTTGATTATTTCAAATTAAACTTGTCTCGTTTTGTTAGCAGTTTCCGCTGTATTGTTAATGACTGATAAAAATGAAATCCGTTTTTTGCTGGGGTGGGTGGCATGAATTCTTCTCAGCCTTAAGGCATGCTGGGGCACAGAGCATAAAGTAGATAAGATTGCACCTCTGACGTCTCTGAAAGAACTGGAGACTTCTCATGAGTTTCTTTCATCTTGAGTTCACTACAGCACACTTCAGGAAGTGTATGACAACATTCTGGTGAAAATGAAAGAAATAGTCTGGCACATAACCCCCCTGTAAAACCACAACAACAAACAAGATATAACATATTAATTAGTGATACGTTTAAATTTAAACAACACAACACAGCTTATCATGTTGTTGATCATCTTCCATCTCCCTCACCAGGAGTACGTGCAGTTTTTCAAACACAAACTTGGCCGCAGCGTGAGCTGGGGAGACAGAATGGAGTTCATCAACGGCTGGTATATTCTGCTCATCGTCAGCGACATGTTCACCATCATCGGCAGCTTCATCAAAATTGGGATCGAGTCCAAGGTAAAAAATGATCATCTCCAGCTGAAGTATATTTTTCAAGTTTATTTTTTTATATTTCAGCTTTGCAGCACAATTCTCAGTTTCTGGTAATTAATGACGTCACTGCTGTGATGCAGAATTTGTCATCATATGACATGTGCGGAATCCTGCTGGGGACCTCCACTCTGCTGGTGTGGGTGGGAGTCATCCGCTACCTCAGCTTCTTTCAGAAATACAATGTAGGTGAAAGACATGCAAACACACACACACACACACACAAATAAAGATCATCTTTCTTTGATATATATTAATATATATTTTGGTCATTCGCTCCCTCTCTTTATCTCACAGATCTTGATTGTGACTCTAAGAGCTGCTTTTCCTAATGTTATCCGCTTCTGCTGCTGTGCAGCTGCCATTTATATGGGATATTGCTTCTGTGGATGGATTGTGCTGGGGCCGTATCATGCCAAGGTACTGTACACACACTCTGCAGTGTCTCTAACCAGGACTGAGCAGGCATGAGTCATCCAGACCACAAGGACATGTCAGAACAGCCTAAATACCTAATTATCATAAAATGCCCTCCAGCATATCATCTTTGTAGCTATGTATAATTAATGAGAGGAGAAAATGTATTAAATATGAATCATGGCAACATTCTGTGGATATAATGTTTTTGCTTGCAATGTTGGTATACTACGTTCTGGTAGAAATCAAACAACCTTACAAATAGCAACTAATAAAACTTCACATGTGCAAAGAATTAGACAATAAAATATTTTACTTAAAAAGATGCAATTCACACCACTACAAGAATATGTGTGAAAGTTCAATTTCACAAAGAGAGCCATGCTAAAACTGGCAGTTAAAAGCCTTACTACAAATTAAAGGAGTACTCTGGGGATTTAGTATTACATTTCCATAAAGTCGGGTGACTCACGAGAGACAGGTTAAATGACGAATGGTCAAAATTGAAGCAGCAGAGGCCAAGATATCCTGGCTTTTGGTGCTTAGCATGGGTCAATCTCCACGTTAAAAATGTAAGTTTAAAGCCCAATCCAAGATAACCCTGATGACATCATCAGGGTTATTTTTTTTAAACTTAGGAAAGCTCCCCCAGACCAACAGGAGACATTATTCAAATGTTTGTTCCGGGTGAGTAGTACTCTTAATGACGAGTACACTGAACTTCATATGTGATATTTATGGGAGTGGTGCTTTAAAAGGAGTAGTGACATTTTGGGAAATACACTATGAAGCTACGTTATGGCTAGTCAGTTAGAGTATTAACTCTTATGCAAATAATGACTAAGCTTACACTCAAAATTACAAACAGGCTATCGAACCTCCTCTCAAGCTATCCACTCTGCTGGTACTGTGGGACAGTTTGTTACAGTGGAACACGTGACGAACAAATAAAAACAGAGGTAGTACTACTCCTATATATAACTTTGCACTAGAGGTGCAGCTCTCCCCCTGAAAATGAGTTCCAACTGGAACCAAGATTACTACCACACTAAACTTGCTACAATATTTATATTGTATTTATATGAAAGTGGTATCAGTCTTCTCATCTAACTCTTGGCAAGAATGCAAATAAGCGTATTTCCCAAAATGGCAAACTTTTCATATAACATGTTGAAAACCTCTTGTCTCAGTGTCATTTCCTCATTTAAATACTGCATTAATATCGCTTGCCTTAATTAATGTGTGTTGTGTTGTTATCCCTTTGCACTGACTTCACCCCACGTATACAGTTCCGCTCCCTGTCCATGGTGTCAGAGTGCCTGTTTTCTCTGATCAACGGCGACGACATGTTTGTAACCTTCGCTGAGATGGAGCACAGCAGCACACTGGTGTGGATCTTCAGCCAGGTCTACCTTTACAGCTTTATCTCCCTCTTCATCTACATGGTGCTGTCCCTCTTCATTGCGCTCATCACCGGAGCCTACGACACCATTATGGTATGGTTCCATTTAGTTGCGTTTCTGTGCATTTTTAGCCATGCCAGTGGCCATCATCAGTTCAAATGTTTCCAGTTCTTTATGACTAAATATGTGCAGCACAAATTACTTTCCCATCACACTCAGCTAACATGCTAAACTAAGATGGTAAACATGCAGCACGCAGAATTGTCATTGTTAGCATGATGACGTTAGCATTTAACTCAAAGCACCACTGTGCTGAGCTGCTAGCATGGCTGTAGAAAAGGACGACAGGTGGAAATATATCAGCTCTTAAAGTGCCATTAAGAGCTGCACAAGGGTCCTTTTTATGTAGAATATCAAAACATTATTTATTAAAAAAAAAAGGAGGTCAAGTCCAGTTACAATACATTAGATTTAGAAAAGGAGTGCCAGGATAAAGGCGGGCTATTGATGCACGTAGGTTCTTTATTTCAAATTCAAATCCACACAATGGCCAAGGACTTGGAGTGACCCAAGAGCCTGTATGTTAAGGGAACAGTTTTCTGTTCAAATTAAACTCAATACAGAAACATGATTGTGAGTAAGTGGTGGATAATTATGCAGAAAATCTTCAGCTGTACACCGTTTTCCTACAGGCCCAAACACAGGAGCAGGTACGCATCAACGATCTGCACATGTTCATTGCACAGTGCACGGACACGCCCAGCTCTGGCAAGTTCCGTGGGCCTGAAGGGTCGTCGTGCTCCTTCCTCTGCTGCTGTGACTGGTGAGGAGGAAGAGGAGGAGGAAGTGGATGCACAGAGGGAGTAAGCAGTGTGTGAGTGTGAGTGTGTGTGAAAGGGCAAGGGAAGCTTTTTTTTTTCTCTCTTTAAAGCACTATATTTCCACTCCAATGACAGCTGAGTGCAATTGCGCTCCTTTTTCCAGATACCCAGCAGGGACGATAAATGCCTTGAGAGTGAACTGACTGACCTTGGACCACGTTGTCCTCTGTTGTCCGTGTTTGAATTTTGCATTTAAATTTGTGCTGGAACGGTAGAACGCACTGCACAGTCACAAGCCCAATTACCTGCTTCGGCTTTTGTACCGTATGAATAATTTATCGTCTCTTTCTGAAATGTCAGTTTGTTAGGGCTTTGATGACTAGACGTCTAATGCCAGTAAACATATTCATTGCTGTAGACTGGACACAGGGTCCGCTAAGTAAAATGGCTGCAAATTTTCACTTGAATGATCCACTATGTATAGGGTTTTTATTATCATTTTATTGTCCACATGGCTACCCAGGTGACTAGATTTTTGTGCCTCTTGATTATGTAAATATATGTATGTCCTCTGGATGTTCTTAGCAGAGGTAGAATAGACACAAGAGACAGCCAGGCTAGCTGAAAACAGAGCAAATATTACCTGCTGTATGTATGCATTAGCTTCTGCAACATTTTCAGTCAAGGCTGTTCCTCCACTCCCGTTTTCATTCTTCACTCCTCGTCCCCTTTGGTTCATGAGCCTCCTCTGGCTGGAGGGAGATGATGGCTGCACGAGGAAGGACGAACCCTGCAGCCAACCAGTTAGTCATCAATATGTATGAACTGTTTCTGCTGTAAAGAGCCAGGTGATTGTGCGGGCTAATGCACTGCGAGACAGAGCCTTTCTACTGTTTGGTTTAAAGTGCTCCGTTCAAGGCTGCAAAATAATATTCCTATAGAAAATCAGGATTCAAACAAGGTCAAGTGACGCTTGAAGAGAGGTGTGTCATAGTTAGAACATTTTAGGAACTGCACATTGACAAAGGCAGAGAGCAGTAACTACAGAAACAAGTTGAGAAAAAGGGGGTTAACGTTTCAAGGCTCTTAGCCAAATTTAGCCAAGATTCATTGAGACTGAGGCCGACCCGCTGAATATGTAATGGTAACAGGTACAAGGCCTGAAGTATAAGAATATACAACTAACTGAAGGTTAAGGCGAAAAGATGAGTTTTAAGTTTGGATTTAACGGCCTCAACAGAGTCAAACTGTCTGATTTGAGCAGGGAGGTTATTCCAGAGGAAGGGGGCACGATAGGAAAAGGCCCTGCAGCCACATGACTTCTTTTTAACTCTGGGGACACACAGGAGCCAGACATGGATAGGGAGCCAATGAAGGGAAGCTAAGATTGGTGTAATATAGTCACATTATCTAGTTTTAGTTAAGATTCTAGCTGCAGCATTCTGAACCATCTGAAGACTTGACTTGACAACAAGACGTTACAATAATAAAGTCTGGATGAAACAAAGGCGTGAATTAGGATCTCTGCATCAGCCAAGGACAGAAAAGACCTAATTTTAGCTGTGTTGTGTAGGTGTCAGAAGTTACTGTTACTTGATCAAACTGGTGTCTATGTAAAGCTGGGCCAATGACAGCATCTAATTTTTATCAGAATTTAGGAGCTAGACAATTTAATAATTTGGGAATGGTCACCTGCCATGACAGGCACATACAGCTGAGTATCATCAGCGTAGCAGTGGACTGCGTATAGTTTGGCCAAGAAGTGAAATATAAAAAGGGGAGAGGGCCAAGAACAGAGCCCTGAGGTACTCCATATTTCACATGAGAAAAGTTTCATGTAATATTATTATAGGAAATAAACTGTGTTCTTTCAGATAAGTAAGACTTTAACCATGCGAGAGCCAGGCCAGAGACCCCAAATTGATTTTCCAGTCAGTCTACCAGTATACAATGATCTATGGTGTCAAAAACTGTACTGAGATCCAATACTAGAAGCACCGAGGTGGAATCCGAATCCATAGTAAGCAAAAGATCATTCACAACTTTAGTAAGTGCAGTTTCAATGGAGTGACAGGCCCTGAAAGCAGATTGAAAAGGTTAAAAAACTGATACGTGTGCTGAGACACAACTCTTTCTAGTACTTTTGAAAATAATGGAAGGTTAGACACTGGTTCATAATTATTTAGAGCCTGGATCAAGGTGTAGTTTCTTAGATAGAAGTTTAACCACAGCAGTCTTAAAGCTAGTGGGGACAGTGCTGGTCGTAAGTGACAAATTAACAATATTCAGCATTGTAGGTCCCAGAAATGGCCAGAGATCTTTATAAAGTTTAGCTGGTACATGTAGGGGTCGAGGAGGCAGGTGGTTGGTTTAGAAGCCAACACCAGTTTAGACAACATGTCAAGAGAGATTGTCTCAAAATTTGTAAGAACAGAGACTAAGATTCAACATTCACAACTACAGATTTGATTTTATAGAAGAGAGTGTAATGTGTCAGACTCGGACGCTGTCATTGCACTGACATTGAAGCCATCTGTGAAAGAGTAATAGCTCTTTCTTTTTTTAATCTGTGAATGAGCTAGGGCAAAAAAAAGAAGATTGAATGAATATTTGGAATATCGCTCTTATTATAGAAACTTACTGAAGTGGTAATGTCATTCCAGCATGCTGCGTGGAGGCATATGAAGGTCACTGTTCAGTGGAAGAGGGATGTTCACTGCACAAAATGTGTTTCAGGACTAAAGGGTAATATTTTTTATTGCTCACTTACATGTTAATTAATTTTGTTTACAATCACAACATGTGTTTTATTTTAATGAATGTTTACACATTTACTTGTACTTGATGAAGACTGATGTACAGCTTAATTTGATTTTAATGTATCACATGGGAGCCATATAGCACAATGGAGCAAAGCACTGTATATGTAATGCATCTGTTAGTCACTTATGGGAAGGTCCTTTTAATGCCACTTGTATTTAATGGTATGTGTTACTGCTCACTGCACTTGTTTCCTTTGTATTTCTTTTATTTTGTATGCTGTTTTAATTATTTTACCTCGTTCTGAGAAGAAGCAAGTGCTAGCTAAAAGGGAGTTTCTCAGTTTCTGTATAGGAGGAACTTGTACAAGTTTTTACCCTCATTTGTATTAAATCTTTTATGTGATGCTGCATTCTGAATAAAAGTACATGTCAACAAAATAAACTGGAAATACTCTGAAACTGTGTTAAGATTAGTAAGTAACCCAGGCCAGTGTTATGGTATCATGGTTTTTTTTTATGGTTTCTGTCCCACAGCAGACACATTGTGTGTCCAGTTTTAATAGTCAGCTGATCAAATTCTTGAGTGTTATTGAGATAAGCATCAGGTTTATGAAATCCATTTCCACTGATTTGTTTGTAAAATAGCGTAAAAATGATTTTTATTAATAACCCTGGTGCCACCAAAATACCCAGAAAAACCTCACTGTTTCACCATGAGCCACTGACCAGGTGCAGTCCAATGCTTTTTTTTCAGTCCAGTGTTTTGGGACACATCTTTAAACAAAGTGTAAATTAACATTTGACATTAAGAAATAACAAGACTAAGAGACTTCTGCCACGCTAGCAGTTATGAGAGGCTGTACTTAGGCACAGTTGTGCTTTAAACAAAATGCTAATATAGGCATGCTAACATGCTCACAGTGACAATGCTAAAATGATGATACTAAGGAGGTATAATGTTTACCATGTTCAACATCTTAGATAGTTGCTCACAATGAACAGTTAAGGAATCACCAAAGATATTACAATTCATCCTGAGGGGAACATGAATGTATGTAACAAATTTCATGACAATTCATCCAACATTTCACTCAAAACCACAAATGTCATCTTAATGTGGGCGCTAGATGAAAAGTCACTAAGTCACTAAGATACATCATCTGGGAACAATAAATGTCAGTGTACAAATTTGTGCCAATGTGTCACAGTAATGTTGTGATATTTCACTGAATAAGTAAAAACTCTGATCTGCTGGTGGCTCTGGAGGAAAGGTCAGGGGACCACCAAAGTCAGTAGGCTTCATCCTCTGGGGACCACAAATGTCCATACAAAATGTCATGCCGATCCATCCAATAGTTGTTTCTATTGTAGATATTTCAGTCTGGACCAAAGTGGTGGCCTGATTATAGAGCCATGCACCGACATTGCAAAAAATGATCCCAGTAACACATTCACATTTCATAATAATGAGATGAGTTTTAAGGATATTTAAAAATAATTTCACAATTTTGTTGGTTAATTTATATAGTTGACACAATATTTATGATTATTTCATAATGCCTTTTTTAATTATTCAATATTGAACACTTTGGTGCTCCATACTTTATCTCAGTGGTACCAGAAGGGCTGAAAAACTTGTGGGAAAGTTACAGACTGCATATACCGGTATACATTTATAATTAACTGTTACATAGGACATGTCCAAGGTGTATTCTGCAGTGTCTTCTCATAATAATATAATACAAAGCTTGGGTTGCGTGAAGCTGAGGAGCCGCTAGCGTGTTGTGGTATAGTCTGACACCACTAGAGGGAGAGAGCAGGCTCTGTCTGCAGCCACCAACCAACCAATCCTAGGAAATCAATACAATCCAGAAGCAATAAAGAGGCTGATGATAGGAAGCTAAAACACGGGTACTTTGAGGAGGAGACGAGGGGTGACACATTAATGAAGGGAGGGGTTTGTTGCCTTCATTAAAGATAAAAAGTGCTGAGAGTATAAGTAAAGTACTTAACCTTCAGTCTACCATTATCACAAACTACATCAAGGTAAATGGAAGTAGAGTCAGGGCCAGGCTGTGCCAGCCAAAGAAAACGCACTGGAGATGCAAATGGACAAAAAGGAGAGAGCATATGGGACGGACAAAGATCAAGGCACATGTTTGCAGTGTGCACACTCACTCCTCTTAGTGCGGTGGAGTGGTATGGCTGTCCAATATCCTTAATACCTGCATGCATTATTTACTCAAGGATGCTACCAGGGCTGAGACGAAGCACTTAAAATCAGACTGACAGGAACTGGCCGGCCTGCTCTGAACATTATCAGGTTTCAGGGTAAAACTGATTAAACAGTCCCATAGAGAAAACAAACAGTTGGGTGCAGCCAGTTTCCCATCCTAGTTAACCGCATTCACATGGAAACTCAGTATCCTTGATTAAATGACTAGAATAAAAACCAGCAGGAATCTGAATCCCGAGGACACAGGTTACAAGGTTCTTTATCCACATTTGCATTAAGATCATCATCATATTCTAGATATACTGTTTGTATACTGTGCCTGGCCCACACACTGCAGAAGAACATGCACGATAGATGATAACGGTCCGTTAATGAGGTTCACTCAGACTCTTCTACGTTGCCTGTAGCATCGTTCTTCTTCACATGTTGCCTGTCAGTGCGTGCGGTAGCATCCTGCATGTTAATGATATGCTGTGCTGTGCTGGCACTTTGAGCTCTTTAGGGAGTCCATGCTGTGCACAGAGAACAGCAGCTGCACCCGCGTGTGCTAACCTGTATCTGCCTGGTATTCATTCACACACACACACACCATTTATAAGGTAACAATATTGCCGTTATTAGAGTGTGAGCTGATATGCATGGTAATACCTCTCATGCATTTTGAGGCCAATTGTGTTAAGAGGGGTTTGATTTGTGAATATCTCTATAAAAAGATGGCGACTGTGTGTGATGTGATGGGTGTGTCTCTCAGTACCAGATGCTTTCTTCTGTGGCTTGGCTGACTAGCAGGAGATTCACACCTCTGTACAATCTGACTGTACATGCTGGAATACATGAAACACAGCGAGAGCAGGCCTGTATCTGCCGCTGTTTAAATAACTAATGTGTTGTGTAAGATTTTATCAGAGGTAGCAGACCCCTGACTGGAGGCCAGGTTTTGGGGCTTGACTGAGCGCCAGCCCTTTTGTGTTGTGCCTGCCCCAGCTGGACTGTGGGCCGGGGGGAAAAAACAATGAGATAAATAACACGGGAACTGTGCAGCGGGGTACACAGCCCTGCCCCTTCCTGTCTCCGCTGCCGCACACTACTGCCTGTGTGAAAAAAAACACCTTCCTCCCTTTGTTGCGCCTGGTTGACCATGCCAATACGTCCATCAGCATCAAGCCAGCAGGCATCGAATCCCCTGGAGTCCCCACCCTCTTCCTGGTCTCCTTCTATGTCTTTCATACACTTGCACACACACACCTGCACGCATACCGTATGATCACATGCTCGCACAATGAGATCCACACACAGCTACACACAAACAGTCTGATCAACTATTTGAATAACTTAATTTCTGTGGGTATGACTTGACCTTCAGTTATGATTCAACAGCAAGACAAGTGGCATTGTTGAACAGCAGATAATGCTGAGCAATAATAAGCTGATGAGGCTGATCCTCTTCACAGGAACACAAACAAAACTTCCTCTGGAAATCTGACAGAGACAGATAAAGAGAGACCAAGAGATAACATGTTTTTATGCAATCAGGTGCATGCATGTTTTCGGTTTTGTGCCATACATTTCCACCTCATACAAGCAACGCAGGGCCAAATCTCCCCTCTCCAGCACTTGGAAAGAGAAGCGCGCACCACAGCCTCGACTTGAAAAGAAGCTCATCCAGAACAGACCAGTACACAAAAGCCTGGCTCATGTAGACAGGGGCAGGCGGCTGCCGGGAGCTGAGCAGCAGCGCAGCAGACAGACAGAAAAACAGACAGACAGACAGGCAGACAGGCGGCATGCCCACCCAGACTGTCTCTGATGAAAAGCCCCATTCTGATGAGGAGCACGGCACACGAAACAAAAGCTTGTGAGCCATGAAACAACGCCCTTCGATGTCTGACTGCGACTAAGAGAAAACACACAACTTAACCGAAAGGAAGGCACACTGTACCTGCTACTCCTTGCTGTCTTAATGTCTTGCTGGTGAGCTCACCCTTTTCAATTAGTTTCTTCAGATTTCAGCTCTGTTCACTCAGGCTGTGACAGACTGAACTCGCAGGCAGGTGCACGTTAAGCTGCATCTTGCACTCAGTGACAATCTTTAAGGTCTGGTGCTTGCAGGAAATTTGACTGTTAAGACAAAGAAACATAACAAATGTGCAAGGCCTTCAATCTTATGTACATATTAGCAGGATTACACCCTAATTTTGAAATGACTTGTGTAAAATTAATTTGATAAGACCATAATCAGATTAAAATAATCTTAATAATCTAATTACAATTTTACAACAGGTTTGATATGTGTTCAGAGATTTTAAATTATCTATGCAACAGTCACATTGAAGGCAGACAATGCAGGCAACTTGATGCATGTGGGGCAGCAGTAATGCACCGTTTAAGTGTGTGTGTGTGTGTGTGTGTGTGTGTGTGTGCAGTGGAGCATGGAGAAAGGAAGAAAAGGGTTTGAAGAGGAGAGAAAAGGGGGTGCAGGGGCCTAAGAGGGAGGGCAACAGACAACCAGGAGGAACTCGGGCAGGAGAGTAGGGTGACTTGCAAGAGGTGACATCATCCTTAATTTGAATAATCCCCCAGCCTGGGAGGTGATTGGCTGTGGCTTAGAGAAAGCAGAGTTCCCCTGCTATTCGCTATTCACCCCTTTCAATTTCAGCATGGCGCGCTGTCGTGGTGAATGCTGCCTTCAAAGACTCGTAGCATCCTCCTATTTTTGAGGTTCAAAGTTGTAAAAAAAAAAAAATGTTTTTAATAATTCTGAAATAAAACAAATTCACTTTGATAGCTGTAATGTCATTTATAGTGATCAAGTGGAGTTATTCTGTGCCAATGTGTATATGCTGAAGGAGCCTATGGTATAACGTGGTTTTTTTTTACAAGAAGGCAGTGCCAACCAGAATTAAACTAGCCAAAAATACAGATCACTTTGATGAGCTCACATAGCCTCAGTGTTCTCCATGTTTTATCTTTTCTTGTGGTGTGAGGATGTGCCAGGCGTTGCCACACCAGAAGTAATAAGCCAAACAACTGTTCCACCCTCCATTTATTTACTTTCCAGTAAACAGGCTGGTAGTGCAGAGAAAGGGAGTAGAACACAACCTTAATTAACATGCAAATGATAGCAGTGTTTGCCCATTTGACGGTACTAACAAAATGAGTTCTGTCCTCAGTCATTCCTCTGCTGAAATGTATTTTGATTTATTTTTCACTCTTGTCACACCCAAGACTGACCAGCTTGGCAGGGCGGATCCTGACTCCATACAAAGACATCTCTAATGGTGGAAATTTAGACTTGTCAAACAGGTGTAACTGATAGCATTATTACCATTAACATATAATAACCACTGCATCCAATTAGGTTTGCCAGTACCTGTGGGCATGGCTGGGAATTAACCTGGTATGGATCCCCAAGGAACTGTGGGCCCCCTGTTAACATTGGGGGAAGGTTGATTGTTCCCAGCCAAGAAATAGTCCGACACAAAACCCCCATACAACGGCTAAGTGTCATTTTTACACTTCGGTTTTTGTACAGATTAGACATAAGATTTATAACGTGTTAGTTAGTGAGTTTTAGAGGTGCAGGTAGGTGGCTTTTTCTTTTTGATAGGGACAGGCTAGCTGTTTCCCCCTGTTTCCAGTCATTAAGCTAGGCTAAGCTAACTGGCTGTGGGTTGTAGCTTCATATTTAGATTAAGGTTACCTTACAGATATGACAATGGTATCAATCTCATCTAGAGTTAACTCTCTGCAAGAAAGCGAATAGGCATATTTCCCAAAATGTCGACCTATTCCTTTACATTATTAATCAAGTATCAAATAATTTTCAGATTTTTTTTCTGTAGATCGACTAATTGATAGATTAATAATTAGTTTCATCTCTACAACTGACATACAAAGAACCTGAGTTTTTTTGGGCCCCACTTTGCCTGTAGGACCCTGCTTTTGTATATGCAGACTCATTAATGTTGCGTTTTTATGGCTCAAATCATGATCATGATCACGGGTCTTTCATGCAGACCATTGTTCCGACATTTCCAACAGTACCTGAAGGCAGCGGCAGCCCTGTCCTCTCCTCCGCCTGTCCATCCATCCGTTCACCGGTCTACTATCGTGTGTGTGTGTGTGTGTATGTGAGTGTGAGTGGACTGAAGCGTCATTCTCCTCCTTTCTTCCTTTCAGGGAACGCGCATCACTTGTGAAAAACGGCGCTTGAGACGCAGAAGTTTCTTGTCTGTCGGCTCGGCTCGATTCGCTCTCCCGCGACATTCTTCCGTTTTTTTGCCCGGTTTCATTTTTATCCTCATCGTCACTTTCTTTTTTTCTGACTCCAGGATTCAGCCGGGGTGTACACGGGCTAACACAGGGCGTAGCTGGAGAGGATTTTGCTAGCTCGCCGCTGCGCTGACTGGTAAGGGCGATATTGTTTTAGCTTTAGCTAGCATGCTAACGTCAGTTTGTGAGTACTGCCAGGCTAATTAACGTTCACCAAAGCCGTCTCTTTAGAATTAATGTTATGTCTGTCGTCCGTTACAGACGTTAGAGCCTCAGTTGTAGGCTACTTACCGTGTTATTACTTGTGCTTCCTCGGTGTAACACTAAACAATGCATCCGAATTGTGGCGGCTCCTTGTGTGAATGAATATTTCTGTGAAATATGCAGTTAAAATGTTTTGTTTTAGTGTCACCTTGTCTTTTTGTCGATGAGCCGCTCTGTTTCAGATTCACTTTCATTCCCGTTGAAAGGGGTTGGTGGGGCGGTGGCAGGCTGCATGGTAGCTGGAAGTGCTCAACAGATATGTTAGGCTAACCCTAAAACAGATAAACAGTTTTATTTTTTTTTTCATTTTCAGAATGTTTTCTCTCTTTGTGTGACCTTTTTGTCTGCCTTTTTCCCTCCCTAAACTTATTTTTCCTTATCTCCCCTCTTCCTCCATCTTCCGCCGCGGATGCCCATTGTTCTGTGATGGGCCAAGTGGTGTGAGAAATGCTTCAGTCGCCTCAGGGGGGAGAAAAGCCGGCAAATTTAGCGCTAATAATTTTGCAGATGCCCACTCCGTTTTCATGTCAGCTAAACAGAATAACTCAGGGGCATTCGTGGTATGTTAAAGCAGTGATTTCCTCAGACCTCGGAGGGAGCGTGTAAAGCTGAAATATCTCTGAGAGGGCTGTGCACAGACTCAAGCTGGCAGGTGACCAGAGGTGATTAATGTTACCCCCAAAAGTGATCAGCTATTGTGGTGTGAGAGTTCAGGCTGGAGGGCCCCGTAGCTGCTCCTTCACGGACTCTTTTCTGGTGAGTGAGTGCAACAAGACAGATTGCACTCCCCTCTGTAGAACAATGGGGAGGAGAAATCACGGCCAGTCCCCAAAGCCTGGCCAAGAGCATTTAATAAACTGCAAACATGCAAGCATTGAAAATCTTTATCCCTTGCCCACACAACTCTATTCTCCTCCCCTGAGGTGCCGCAGACAGCGACGTAAATTGTCTCAATCTTTGTGGCCACGGTGGGCATTGGTCGGTCAATAATGTGTGGCCATCGACCATGGGGTATTGATGTCATCCTGAGTAAATGGCATCCCAGGGCGACTAATATGGCCACTTTTAAGGCTCGGCAACGCAGGGCTTGGAGACACTCCAGGACTCTTAAGTCAGAGGTGGGCTAAGCCATCAGCTAGTCCACCCCCCTGTGCACGGATGAGAGAATGGCTGACTCACAGCGTTGGTGGATGAGGCAGGGAAATGGAGGACAGACAGGCGGCCTAATGCAATCATGTGAAATTAAATTGAGCAGCCATTAAAAACCACACTCTGTTTTTATGAAGTTATTTAAGATGGTCTTGAACAGATTATTAGTTGGAGGATGTGGGTTACTGCCAGAGGCATTTTGTGTGTGGAGAGGATTTGTCAGAAACTATACTTGAATAAATTAAGCCGTTTATTGTAATTGTGGAAAAAAAAATTGGGTACAATAATCTAATTTCCATTTTGGTAGTGTATTTTTAATAGGCCGTATCACTTTGTCTGCTGTCACTAGCAGATGTGCGCTCTGTTGGACGAGCCAGAATCATGGGTGTGAGTATCTCTACAGTGTTAGCTACCCATCGCAGTCAGACTGAGGGCGCACTGCCAGTGTCTGAAACAACCCTCCATACGCAGAGGGGGCACACATTAAAAACTGTAGCTACTAATGCTGAAATGGTGATTAAGTTGATCAACGAGTCGCTTGACAAACTATTCAATAGTTGTAATTTTGATAAAGATTAATAATTGTAATTAATGTTCAAAGTAATAATATCTAATATCTTAAACATATGCTTACAGGTTCACAAAAGAAAAGAGATGTTTGTTTATCTTTTATATATTTTCAGGTTGATATTTTGGTTGTGTTAAGACATCGGTTCGGGCTCTTTTTATTGTCAGTAATTTATTAATTCAACTACCGCTGAAACAACTAATAAAATGTGAGTATTTGCTGCTTTTTTTGTCATATGCTAGAAAACTGAATAGCTTTGGATTTTGGTCAGATAGAACATATGCCACCTTGGATTCTTGGAAGTTATAATGGGCATTTTTCACTATTTGCTGACATCTTATAGACCAAACAACTAATTGATTAATTGAGAAAATGGCTGGCAGATTAATAGATAATGAAAAGAAATGTCAGGTGGCCCCTAAATTCAATTAATTGCTAATGATGATGACAATCCTCAGTTGCATTTCTAACAGTTACACAAGAATGACTGTCACTGCCACTGTACAGCAAAACATGCTTAAAAATGCTCACAGAATATGTTCACGTAGAATGTCTTTCACAAGCTTGTATTTTAGGGCAATTTCAATTCTAATAGCCTATTTTGCCCCCGGCTGGCCTCTCGACCCATGTCCCCATCCTGAGAGGGGACATGATTGTTGCATTAACTGCGTGTCAGCTTGCCCTTAAGGACTGGTCTTAGCCCCCCCCACCCCACCCCCACCCCCACACACACACACACAGCTCTGAACTTCTCAATTGTGACAAGGGCAAGCCTGTGCCTCTGGTCATCAGGCTTTTTTCAGCCTGAACCCGTGACCCTTGCACTTCTTGGCGCCATTAAAACTTACCACCATCATCTCTAGCTCTGTTTTAATCCATGGCAACAACAAGCACAATAGATTCTTGTTTTTCCAGATTATAATAGAAACTGTATGTTTGGCTGAATTTCCTTCTCTGTTTTCTGTGCGATTGAGGCTTGAGGAAACCGCTACGGGCACAGCAGTGAATTTGTGTAGTAAAGATAAAGCAGAGATAAGCTGTGCCGTCGTCTCTGCTCCCAGTCATCATAGCAGCGTTGGTTGTCACAGTTGTCAGGGTGTGCAGTTGGCAAATGGCGGCGGGATTTCGAGGCCGTATTTGCCAGCAGCTGCAGTAATTTGCTGTGTTCGGACGCTCTGAATTCCTCTGGTGGGAGGATGGATAACGGACATGGTTCACTGCCCTGTTGCTAGGCCTCAAGACCAAATTTTTCATGGCACAATGTGTTAGCGGTACCTGGTTGTTTGGTGTGAAGCAGCCTTGAAGATGGTTGCTCTGTCAGTCACCAGGTTTGCTCTATCACCTGTGGCTCCCAGATATTTGTGTCAACGGGCCCCTCTTTACTTTGCTGTACGTTTGCTACTCTGGCCCAGCAGCTGATGTGGTCAAGATTATGTCAGAGGCTACCCAGCCTGCCCTCACCATAGCCACATGTGGAATGATAGGCATTTGTGCCAGAAGCTGGTGCTGACAGAATGATTGACTCCCTTTACCATAGGCAGCTGTAGGGGCCAATTTATTCCTCTGTCATATCAATTTCTGCTGGTGACATTTAAATCTGGCTGTGCCCTGTGTCAGTGTATTTGTTTGCTGCCATAAAGATGCATCATCAACTCTGCAAAGTGCTAAATGTATGTCTTTATGCTTGTTGTGGATGTGGTGAAAGCTGAGGTTCTGGCAGTTAGTAGGCAGATGTTGCGGTGTTTTGAGGCCAGTTAGTAGGTGCTGATCTGGTCAACCATCCAACCTGTCTGCCGCCCTGCAGAGAGATCACATTCCATCTGGAACGTGCCTTGTTCCACTTCAAACAGGAGGACATAATCCTCTTATGGACACACAGTCGTTCCACTTGTACTTTGCACGTGTCCGTGTCCCCGCGCAAAATCGCGAGAGAACGCAGAGGCCTCTCCTCTCCTTTCGGGTGTGTTTCTTTCTGCCGTCCTGTCCAGATGCCTCGGTTCTGCCCTCTTCCTACGTCTCTGTAGCTGCTCTATCTGGTGTCATTGATCCAAGCCACCAGCTGGTCCTGGGCTGGCCTGATCTCATTTACCCCCAGAGAGGAGCTTGTTTGTGGGCAGACGGCCCATTATGGAGATGATCCAGCAGCTCTTCAAGTTACAAATTAGCTTTAGTTTCTCTGTTGCCTCTCTGTCGGCTTCCTGTCTCTCTTCTTGTCTTGCTGTTTCTTGCTCGCCCACCATCTCTGCCCCCCCTTTTTATTTTCCTCCCCTAAAACCTTGTCACTACTGTCTCTCTTATCTCCCAGGGGAGAGTTAACAGCATCAGAGGAACCTGCCTTACTAATGCACTTCCTCTGTCTGTCTGTCTGTCTGTCTGTCTCTGTCCTTCCCATCTGTGGAGCTGCTAGCCTGACTCCCCACTTCCTCCTGTGCGATCAATATCCACATGGTTGAGCTCTGCGCTGCCCTGCTGCTCGTCCCTGCAGGTGGTGGAGCTCAGCCAGGCTGTAGTAGGGCCCTCGCCGTTGGGGCCTTGTTTGTAGTTGGGCTCTGTCTCTACCCTTATTGTTTTGGGGCTGATGGACCCTCTAGCCCTGCCTCCATCCCCACAGTATTGTCTAGTTTCTGGGACATACTGACGCCTCTGTTACTGCTGGGTATCTCTCCCTCGATCTTTCTTGCCTTTCTTGGGCTTCTGTCTGTCCCTCTCTCTCTGTCCCCGTCCCTGTGTCTGTGTACTGTTTGAGGACAGTCGAGGCCGGCTGTACGAGATTAGCGTCTCTCTTTGTCCAGGGTTAACAAGCTCTGTCATGTGTTAATCTGCCCCGTCCCCAGGGGGCCGAGTTTCTCCGAGCCTGGGCGCACCATGGGAAGGACGGGGTTTGAGTGTTTGTGTGCGTGTGTTGTGTGTGTGTGTGTGTGTGTGTGTTGTTTGCGTCAGCTTGTTTGGTGTTTGTAGGAAGGAGGGGGGTGGTGTGAACATACATACACACAATGCACAGCCCTAAACTGTGACGGGCATTGGCATTCTCTACCATTTGCGGCAGTCATACTTGCGTTTTTGCTGATTTGTTGTGTTGTTTTGTTACAGTGAGAAATGTAATTAACAAAGAGGTTTTTATATAGACTTGTAATACCTTAATTTCAGTTGCGTTTTCACTTGAGAACATTATAAAAGAAGCTCCAAAGAGTCTGCAGGATTAGTGCCGACCTCTCTGATCACGTTTCTGTGATCCAGGTGTCTGTCACACAATCTGCTGCTCTTCCTCACACACGCCAGCAGCCAACTAAACAAGTAGACAGAAAAAGACCTGTTCCTTCCTCTCAGCGGGGCTCTGTCTGTCTTATTGAGCAGCCCACTGACCCACTGGAAATCAATTGGTAGGAATGACGGCACTGTACACCGTTAAGGAGTTCACTTCAATGGCATTTTTACGGCTTTATCTTTAAGTCTTCATCCCTAAGTACGTTTCCATCCACCTCTTTTTATGTGTGTTTTGAATTTGCACGTAAGAAGAGCTGATTAGATAAGTCAGAAAAATGCAAATATATCACAATAGTTATGCGTATAGCTGAGGTGGAAACTTGTCGTATGAATAAAGAGAAAATGCGCAAAACTGTGATTGCAACCCATTATTTGGGTAATGATGACAAAGGCGCCCTAAAACATGCAGAGGAAAGTGATAGGGCAGCAATGATGTACCTTACAGAATAGTTGACAGTGTGGAAAAAGACAAAGGGTTGCATGACCTGCCAGACATTTCACATTTGCCCACAACTTTGCATTACATTTTGATGGAGGCCTACGTTCCGTCTCTCTCCCCCTCTTGGTTGCTTCCTCCCTCTCTCTCCCTCGCTCCCCCGCTCGCTCAGCCCTCCCACAGTCTGTGGGGAATGCCATGGAGAGCAGCGGGCTTTGTTTGGAGTTTATTTGTGTGCAGGACAGAGGCGGTTTCCTGACCTCAGGTCGGGGGTGTTTGGGGAATGTGTGAGCTGTGATTAGCATCAAGTTGACGGAGGCAGCGGCAGCACTGGTAACCCCGAGCCAGATTTAACCGGGTGTCCTGCACCCCTCATCCGCCTCCCACACATACACCTATAAGTTCTCTTCCTCCATCGTTATGCACACCCTCGTCAGAGATGTGTTTGGTGATAATCAGTCTCTCGCCTCATGGATGGCTCTTAGAGGCTTCAGTCGGTGTCCTCCTGAGCCGGAGGTCAGCAGCGAGCCGTAATAATGTGTGTTGAAGCTGAGGGAGAGGCGATGACATGCAGACAAACCATCCTACTAAGTGTCATGAGAGAGAGAGTCAGTGGTTGCAGTGATGGTGGGTAGAAGTGGTGTTAGCTTTGAAATGGTTTGCTGTGATCCTGGACTGCTGTTACATAACTCCATTTATAATAACGACATAGTCCTAATGAAGAAGCTTTCTTTATAGATGGGATGGCTTTATTTCACAGTGTACAGTCTCCATGTAAATGTCCTTATTGACTGGAAATAACTCTTTATTTCTTGTGCTCTACCTGTTCAAACAGTGTATGCCTATGAGTGATGGTAGCTGTTGCAGCTGTTAGTCTGCTGCTGGTGTTCTGCCAAGATTTGGCTGAGAGTAAATGAAACATTCAGCAGCGGGGCGTCTTTGCTTTCTTTGATTCAGTTCTAAGAAGTAAAGATGGAGCTCTCTCCCTGCCAGTCCCCTGTAGCACTCATGTTTTTGCATTTGTGCCCCTCTGCCAGCCATTGTGTTGCCCTGGTAACCCCACCTTCTAGTTGCTGATAAAATATTTAGTGTACTGACACTGTTTTGACAGCTCATCTCAGTTCTGATTTTGGGTGATTCCCCATCAACTTCAACATTTTAAATCTTTCTTTCAGCATTTAGTTTCAGAGTGCAGTTTTAAGCTACACCACATACAGTAGCCATTTCCAGTTCCAAATCTGGTTGCAATTCCAAATCATTCTTAAATTATTGTATTGTGAGGACACAATGAAATTAAAGCTGCAACTAATGATTAGTTCTATTAACGATTCATCTACAGATCATTTTATCGATTAATTGTTTTATCTCTGAAATGTTAGAAAATATTGAAAAAATGCCCATAATTTCCCAGGTGACGTCTTCAAATGTCTGGTTGTGTCCAACCAACAGTCCAAAACACAAAGATATTCACTTTACAATGATGTAAAACAGAGACAAGCAGCAAGTCCTCTTATCTGAGAAATTGTTGCAGATTAATTATCTTCTGATCAACTAATCAGTTAATCAACTTATCGTTTGTTTCAGCTCTATTTGAAATACATCATTTTTGTTATCTAGGGTAGGGATAAATTGTGCTTAAATTGATCAGATTTATGATAAGAAAGTAATGCCTTTTCTGTGGGTGGTATGACTTTCAATTTCACAGATTAGTTTATAGTATGCAAGCCATGCGTCTAAATAGCAATAAACGGGGTGAAGAGTTGACTGAGAGTGCTGTTGGGATTTCGAGTAGGTTGAATGGACAATGTCAGGCGCTATGCCAGCATGTGGCGTCTTGAATCTGACATTCTCCCCCTTGCAAAGAGGAGGAGTGATACACACACACACACACACACACACACACATACACACGAAAACATGCTCACATTCCACCTTATTTAATCACTTTTGGTCACAGTCGCAAGTAAAATTGCGTCAAATATCTGAGGCTACTTGCACCAGCCCACTTGCCCATGTGCAGTGGTGCTGCAAGCAAGACAGCAGTAAATTATTGAAGCAGTGCTACTTCAATCTTGCAGAGTCGTGCTCCTCGAAGAGTTTGGAGCTGTTGTGCCATTTTACATGCTAACAAGAAAGGAAGAACTAAAAGGTTAGACTGATGTCCAATATATATGTATGTATGGATATGTATGTAATAATCATCTTTTAAAAGAAACTTAATATCAAGATGTGTTTTTGTTCATTGCTTTCCAAATAAGGACTTTATAAATGTATTACAGACTATTATAAAATTAATTTTGAAATCACAATGAAAAATTGTATCTTGATTAATTGAAATAAATTGGATCGTCCTCGGTCAGCAGAGGAGGGGACATTTAACCCATCACCAGTGGCCACACTTTGTTGTCTTGACCAATATGTGTGTTTTAAATTAAAAGAACAGCTATTTAAGCAAACACAAGACAGTCAAGACAGTGCTTGCATTTTCCTGCTTCGACATTTGCGATGTGCTTTGTAAATCCTACCCTGGCTGTGTCAGAGGAAAGAGGACGCTTTATTAGCGGCGTCAAAGAGCTAACACAGTCAGCTCAGTATCTTCTGTTTGCTGCTTGTGGAGATAAAAGCATGTCAATTACAAGGTCAGAGGCCACTGAATGCTCATTAAAAAAGGCCTCCAAAAACCATTCCCGACCCACTAACACCCTCTCCCCTCACTGCTGACTTCTTTGCTCGAGCCCTCTATCCTCTTACGGAGGCATTAGTTATATTTTGAGTAATTCTGTCAAGCTTGCACACGTTCATGTCAGCCTTAGCGGAGGGTTACATCGGCCAACAAAAGCTCACTTTCTTTTTGCATCTTTTCTGCCGTCTTCCCCACCCCCACCCCCATAGCCACTGCCTCCTTCCCCCACAATCCCTCTCTTTGACTTCTATTTAGAGTAGGCCCCGGGGATAGAAGAAGGCTCACAGAATGCATATGTGTGTACACAGTTGTGTGCTGTGAAAGCAGAGCCGACTTTTCTACCACAGCGATTCATGCATGGCCTTGGATGGCTGGTTGGCTAAAGTGAGGGAGTGAGCGGGGGCACTTTGATTTAGGCCTTTGTGTAGAGAAGGCCAAGAGTCTCTTGTTTCTAACCGACAGTGGTTGTGATTGGACACACCACAGCCAAAGAGCAGATTTGACATTAATTAAACATTTAGCTCAGTAACCCACACTACAGCTTCTTAATTGGAATCTGCTGAATGAATAGCAGCTACCCTTGGCACTTTTTTTTTTAAATAATCAGAAATTTTATATTTTTCTATGAGCAATTCTTCAAACCTCCTGCTGTATTGCATGTGCACCCCACCCCCACCCCCCCCTGCACACACACAGCAGTAGTAGGGTCAAAGTACCAGTTTACTGTTTAAATATGCTGATGACCTGATTATCCAAGAGCGGCATGTTTGTGTCTAGACAGTCAGAAAAGCATAGATCCCTCAGTGGAGCTGGATGCCTTCCAGTTATTGACAGTATACACTGTGTTGGGTGTTGGATATACACACACAAGTGTGAGCATACACACATTTTGTTCATGTCCCCGTGTGGGTATTAGGAAGGGATGATGCCTAGGAGGATGATCTCACCTTGCAGAGCTGGCTCGCCCCATCATTAGCTTACTGCTTGAGGCCTATTAAGTGTAATAATAATGACAACAACAACAGAAATAAACTATATGGCTTTTGCCTACAAGCAAACTTTACAAAAAATCCTTTTAATAATAATGATATAAAAACAAGAAATGAGATGAGATAAAATGAAAATTTTAAGTAATAAAAAATAAAAAACTACATGCTGTACTTGTACATACACAAATAACACATCCACTATTAAAAACTGCGTGCACATACAGTATGTATATATGTAAATGTATTAATAAGAAGATAGATACATTTAAGAATTTAGTTAAATGGGTGAGTCCTTCGCTGGTCTTTCCTGATCCTGTGATTCGACCACTGCCTTTGGTGTGTATGTGGGTTTCCTTTGTTCGCAGTGACTGTATAGCTCACCAGCAAGGCTTGCAGGGAATGTGGAGTGGGATGCTGCTTGGAAGCTGCAGCCACATGACTTGGACACATTGTGAAGGCCAACAAACACATTTTTGCAAAGTCAACTACATTCAGAAGTTTACAGTGAAAAATCTTGCAAACCTAAAGGATACCAGCACGAGACTCCCACTCCACTTCCATTCTACTCTGTTGTTCTAACTCCAGCTAATCCAGAGGATAATAACGGCAGCCTGTTGAAGTAGTTATTTTCCTACGGATTTGTGTGTCGCTAAGGACACAGGATGTCAGGACAGCTGACTGGCTGCCTGGTCTGAGGTAGCATGACCCGAAATTCTCTTCAGATTAAGCCGTTTCATGTTTTCAACATTTCACACGGTGCACTGTTCCTAAATGTTTTGAAATGCACCTAATGTAGCAGACATAGCCATCTGTCTGGGATCTGCTGCTGGAAATGTGCACTAACTCAAAAGCCATTATGTGTCAGGTCATTGAATATGCTCTGTCCTGTCCCTATGGGTTGAAAAAGCCAGCTTGTGTATTACAGCCTAGGTTGTAGCCTTGACGAGACCAAAGATGGTGTTAGAGAGGATTTCCGGGAGCCAATCTGGGTTTTCTCTTGGTTCTTGGAGGAAAGCCTAAGTATTAAGACAGTTGGATGTAGGGTGACTTTTACCCAGGAAAAGACCTCACTTTACTTTACTCTGCCTTATAAATGTTAGGATATATCAAATTGGTAGGATAGAGGTGAAAAGCATGGACCTAACTGAATTGGTCCCCCCTGGTCCAGTTTAACTATTATGATTGGAGCAATGTAATCCTAATGAAGCATTATGTAATGTAACGTATGGTAATGTAATCCCATTGTAACCCCCTTGAGTGATGTAAATCCACCAACAGCAGCTGTGGTTGAGGTGCCAGTGAACCAGCAAAACATTTAATCCCCATTTGCTTTAGCGAAGCTGCTTAGTTGTTAATGGAGAAAACTAGAGTTGTGCCACACAGCTCTATTGTCCAAATGTGTGTAATTGTATGAATGTGAAGCGGGGGGTAGAAAAAAGGAGGATTTCTCAGCATAATCGTCCATTGATAAGTAGAATAAAATGATTATTGAGGAATTTAACTTCTAAGTTCAGCTTCACAGTGTTGTAGTAACATTACCATTTTACGCAAACATTTTACAGCCTCTGAATAGACTAACTTAGACTGTTCAACTTTCACCAAATATGTTCCCTTGTTAGCAACAGCTCACTTGGTCCGTTTCCAAGTGAATAACTGTCTTCAATCTAATTAGGTTTAATGAAAACCTGTAACAGCATTAATGGGCTGAAGATGTTTCAGTTGGGAGTGCTGCAGTAATTAGCGATGAAATTCAAGATAACATAAAGCTGTTGCTACACACTGAAGAAGACAATGTGCAATAGAGAAACAATTATATGTCAGTCGAAAGCCTCACAAATGGAAAAATACACATTTTAGCTCATAAATAAGTTCAGATTTCTTTCACATTTACTGAAGCTCAAACATTTAATAAGTAGGAAATTGGTAAGGAAGATGCTATAAGAAAGGTAAGATCATGAGAAATGTGTGTACAGGGTCACTGGGGCGTTAAGGGGTGAGTGCCAGGGTAGGAAATTCACTTAGCTTCATTGGCAGCTAACCAACCATGAATTCTTAACCGTCATTTCAGTTTGACTGCTGAAAGTGTCTCGATGTGTCTTAAATCCCCCAACTTCCAGTTTCCGTGAAGAGTAGATAAAAAAGGTATGTTCCTGAAGTATGCCTGGGTTTCCAGCCTGTTTATGCTCACCAATGACTGATGGTCCTGATGACGTAGGGCCGGGTGAGCGAGCCATAGAGCCAGAGAGAGAAGTGCAATCTCACAGCTGTCTGGAGACGAGCAGGAGAAAGAGAAATGTTCCTCTGGCTGTGGCCCTGCATTCACGATTTATCACTCTCTCTCTCTCTCACACACACACACACACACACACACACACACACACCAGCAGTAGGGTACTTTGGAGAGAAGCAGTGAAATGAACAGCCTGGCCAGATGCTTAGTCTAGTGTGGGAACAGCAGAGCGCTGGAGTCTGAAGGAGAGAGGAGGGAATGGTGATTGGACCTATTTCCTGGTTCACTGCTTGGTCGAATTAGGTCACAGTGTTGATAGCTATAAAGGGTCTTAGTCAAACAGTGGTGTGCTTGTATTGGCATATCAAGTGGGTGAAGTTTGATGTGTAAAAGCTTGAGAGATCCATATGCATTTGTCCCTAAGACAACATTTTTGGCGATAAGTGTGTTGTCCTGTTGCAGTAAGCCCCACGCATCCTGTGCCAAAAGTTATTTAGAATAACTTCCTGTAACCTGTTCTGGGCTGTATTAGTACAGGAGACTAAGAATGAATAATTGACCGTTAGCTAAACTCCTCCCCCAAACAGCAATTGTCCAATCATAGCTTAGCAACCGCAACTAGGCATGGAAGGCCTGTCAAACTTAAGCTTTCTCCACATTTCATGACCTCTACATGAATCATTAACTGGTGAGGATGCTGACTTTTTACCTGGGAAGTCTAGCTTTAGCCTCTTTTAGCACGCTATCATGTATGTAGTCATCAAGTGCATAGTTGAGACCCCTTTTACACTAATTTTAAAATGAGTTAGCTAGAAACATTAAAAAGTCAGCTGGAGACAGCGTTAGCAAGCTAGCAGCTGATAAAATCTGCTAGCAACAGTTGTCATTTCAGCCAGCAAAATCAGCAGCGGTTAGTAATGATCGTTGATTATCTCTGTGTCTGAAATCAAGGACCCATTGTCCCATTGGAATCACTGGTCTAAACCACAGGTTGTTGTGAAACAAAAATAAAAACAGTGTGGGACTCAAACAAACCTTTTACTCTCCATCTTACTATCTCTATTCCCTCTTCCTCACACACCAGTGTCCACCCTCTTTCCTAAAAGCTGCGACTGGTTGCAGTGACATAATTAAGCCAACTGTCCACATTTGGTAGCCTCACTGGCATTTAAAAACCCCTTGTGACTGAAGGGTGCGCCATGAATTGCAGCTACCCGTCGTCTCCCTCCCAGCCTCCCCGGTTGTTTTGGGTGGCGGCCCGTTGCACTAGCCGTGTGTGTCTGTTCTTATGTGTTGTTTGGGATACATGTATATTTTTTTCCCCACTTTCACTCCCTCGCCCTCTGGCCCTGCTCAGCTGCTCCGGCCATCTGTGCAAAGGCAAACAGAGAACAGAGGGATGGGAGGAGAGCGGTAGTGGTGGGGGAGGAAAGAAATCGAGGAGGGGAAAATGGCTAGGAGAAGGGGATGATCAGTGGAGAATGAAAGAAGGCCTTTTGACATGTGAGATTTAGTTTAGAGGATGAGTAAAGGATGACGGAAGAGGGAAAGAAAGACGAGGAAGAGTGTGCGAGAATTGTTTCCAGGAAGCTAGTGGCATAAAGATGATGTCTGTCCTCTTCTAGAAATAGGACAGTGAGTGTGTGCATACAAGTTTAGGTCAGTGGAAACTAGGATGACTAGTGATGTCTGGATTTTAGAGTTGGACCAGCAGCGAACATCAGCCAATAGTGAGCTCATTTTACATCTTGTTTTTTCCCCTGTCTCTTTTCTCCCTTTGTCCCACCTTCTCGTTCTGTTCCCATGCTCCACAGGCCGAGCCTCTTCCTCTGGGCCGGCCTCGGACGGTGCTGCCGCCTCACAGTTTGTCTCACCACTTGGCCTCCTGCACAGCCGGCTCCTTGCTCTGTTTGTAAACTTTGACAAGCCAGTTTCCTTCTACTCCCCCTCCACTTCCCCCTCCGTGTCTCCTAAACTTACTTAACTTAAAAACCTATCCTTTTCCTCTCAGCCTCTCATTTGAAAGTAGCCTAGGAAACAACATAAGATGTCTAATATTGATGCAGACAATGTATGACAGCTTGTATTAGCCTACAGATGGTTGCCCTTCATCAGGCCTCATATGCTTCACGTCCCTCTTCTTGTCCTCAGTTGCTCATGTCTCTGACTGCTCTGTTTGTGAGTCAAACTGTCTGCCTATCTTTGGGTTTATGCCTTGACCCACTTAGCATATCCTGTACATCCAAGCCTTTTCCCCACCTCACCCTGCTTTTCTTTTTATAACCACTTTAGCCTAATAGTGTGAAGCAGGCTTTCTTAACTTTTCTCATCAATATGCAGATATTACAGGTGGCATACTGTACATACGTGTGTGTGTGTGTGTGTGTGTGTGGAATTTGCGTGCTAAAGCTTTTTGCACAGAAAACTAGTCTTCCACACTAGTGACTCTGATGCCATTTTGTACCAAGGAAAAATAAAACAAGCCAGCCCATAGCAGCTACTCTGGCCAAGTGTGTCACTGAGCTTTTTAGCGTCATAGAGGGGACCATTTGCCACTGCACTGCAGTTGGCATTGAAATTAATGAAAGCTATTTGTAGAATTTGTTGTTTCTGCAGTAGACATGTCTTCCTCTGCTCCTCCTTCTGTGGTCCCTGAGACAGTACCCACAGTCAACTGATCATAAAATGTGTTGATCTAATTGTTTTTCCTGAGGTTTCCCTGCGACCACAACTTATGAAGCTGTGATGTATTTGTGCTTGTGCTAATGTCTTTCTCTATGTGTTACATTGTCCTAGATAGGCTTCAGTCCTCTCCTGGGTTTATGCAGCAGTTCATGGTACATCCTGTTCCATTTCTGTCCTGCAATGCAATCAATTTGCCTGCTAACTCTTGGATGCTTGCTTCAAAGTATTTCTGTGTGTGTGTGATGCTGAAGCTGTTAGAAAATACAAGCCATCGCTTTATCTGACTCCTAGGGCTAGCAACATTCCTGGGGCTCTGTCTACTGATCAGAGAGACAGCAAACTGCTTTTCATGTCTGGTCTTGCTGTTGACTAACTGTGTTGTACTGTATATCATTTTTTCTCCAGACCAGACCAGACCTTGCTGTCTCCAGAAAGCCTGTAGGCCTGTGGACATCCTGTGAGATTTAAGTCAGAGATTAAGCCCCGCCCTGCAGAGACGGACCACTACCACTTGAGGGGAGATGAAGCCGGATGGGGTTGTCACGGCAGCGCTGGAGCCAATGGAAACATTAGAATCCAATCCAGTAAATGAGGCAGTACCAGCTGTGGGACAGGAGCCCAACCAGGCCGCCAGTCCAGCTGAGGAGGAGATGCCACAGCAGCCTGTAGGAGAGACGGGCCAGGTGGAACCCCAGGCAGACCAGGCCAAGGAAACCCCAGCTGCCAAGACCAGCAACAAGACTTCAGGAGACTCCAAAGCCAAGACTACCAACAAGGCTACGGCCAAGACAAAACCTGGCACCACCAGCCCAACCAAGACCACATCTGGCTCACGGCCCAACACATCCCAGAGCCGCCTCTCAAACGGCATGTCTAAGCCCCAGACCAATGGAGTGGCTAAGAAGACCCCGCCTGCTGCGGTCAAAAAGAGCACCCCAACCCCAGCAACCCCCAAAAAACCAACAGGCCCGGCCGGAGCCCCAGCCTCCAAGAGCAAAGTGGGCGAGAAGAAAGCCACAGGGGCCTCCCCTGCCACCAATGGCGCAAAGTCGATGACCGGAACAACAGCAGCCAAGAAGACACCATCCACAACCACTAATGGTGTCAAGACCAGCACCACTGCAGCTGCTGCTAAAAAGCCCCCAGGTTGGTGAAAATGTCATCGCAACACAAAATGTTGAGATCAGAGCATAATCCAGAATGTAGTCTGTCTGGAAAAAACACAGTCACAGTAAGTCTAGCATGAAATATTTTCACAGCTCTAACTCTAATGAGGACTGTTCATTGTAATGTGATGACATGCACATAGGATGGGTTCAGCACACATGTTAGACATGCCAGAGTGGCTGCTGCTGATCTAGAAATGCATTTGCCCTAGATCCTGTATGAAAGATTTATCTGCCTGACCTATATCTGTGACATATCTTACTATATTATACTATATTATATAATACTTGAGGAAGTTGTAACTTCCCTACTGTTTCTATACTGGATTCACTTATAAGTAGTAACAATTTCTGAACTTTTTTCTCTCTCCTCTCCTCACCTACAGCTCCCAAGCCTGCCTCCGCAACTCCCACCAAGCCTAGCTCTGCTGCCTCAACCAAGCCCCCTGTTTCCAAGACAACCAGGTAGGTGTGACATTTGTGTAGAATTGAAGCCCCCCCTCCTTGCTGGAGCGTGTGTCTGTGCACATGTACGAACACACGCGCGTCTGAAAGAGATTTTCTGTGTGTCTGTAGAAAGCACAGGCAGCTGTCGATAATTGGTCCTCCTCTCAGACATCCTCCCGGCAAAAAATTCCCAAGTGGGCTTCTTTTTATTAAAAGCCATTCCAATGATTTGCTAGAAAATCAGCGAGTTTGCTCCAGAACAGCAGCAAATCCAAATAAATTGCCAAATAGATAAGAAATGGGGGCGAATAAGTTCAGCATTATAAAGCTCTTCAGTGCCCAGTGAGACACAGTTGGTTCAGAAAGCTTCACTTGGCTACAGGTTCAAAGAAGACCCTGTTAAAGAAAGAACACCCTGGAGGAATGAGGGACAATGATCCCCCACATAGAGGCTTGGAAGGGCCGGGTATAAGTAGGCCAGCAACCAGCCAATGTCAGAACAAGCCTCAGAGGAATGCCTCGCCGGGTTTCAGCAGAGCAAGCATTATACAGCAGCATTATTAATAAAACAATTTTTGGGAAGGAGTGGGGTTTAGAGAGGGCAGGAGGGCCAGATGGAAGAATTAACCGAGAACAAGAGAATGCTCTTAATATTTTTGTTTCTTTAGAGTGAGAGCTTGTGTGAGTTTCTGTATACCAGCATGTGTTGTCACACTGTGTGCATGGTGTTGGGTCCTGAGGTGACTTGGCGATAGACCAGGAGAGGAGGCTGAAGGAAGCCTTTGTCTGAGACAGTGATGATCAGGATCAAATAGAGCCTTTGGGAGTCAGACTCTCCTTTCAGCAGGGGCTTATCCCACTGCCTCTTCTTCTTGTTTGTTTGTTTGTTAGAGCAATAGCCTCTTTCTTCCTCATTGCTATGCCACCATGGTTTATGGTATTATGTGTTATGTCACCACGTTGGTATGTCTGTGTGTAGACACATTGTTCAGCTGGAAACACTTGCGTCAAACAGATTGGATTGAAGCATTTGTAGCAAACTTGTTGCATCAAATAGAAGCCAGGAGAACAACCACACACTGCAGGCAATCCCAGCAAGATGCTTAAAGGAATAGTTTAACATTTTGGGAAATACGCTTATTTGCTTTCTTGCCAAAAGTAAGATGAGAAGATTGATACCACATATGAAGCTACAGCCAGCAGCTGGTTAGCTTAGCTTAGCATAGAGACTGGAAACAGAGGGAAATTTTATCAATCTTCTCATCTACTCTCGGCAAGAAAGCAAATAAGTGTATTTCCCAAAATTTCAATCTTTTCCTTTAAGCAGACCTACTTGTACATGGTAGTACAATGAAAATGAAGGTTTCCGTACCAAATTTAAGGGATCCTCATAAAAAATGTTTGTTTATTTTATGGGTTTATGTAAAAAAATGAATATCTGCCAATATATGGTTACCAGATTTTAAACAGTCAAATATGTAAATTGGTATTGGCCTCAGAAATCCAGTATTGGCTGGGCTCTACTGCACAGGAGAGGAACAGAGCAGAAGACAGCACTTATATGACTGAGGTGTGGAATATACATACATAACACAAAACCCAAAAGACACCATCACAAGTATGATTTTCTTTTTGGCGTCTTCCCCGGTTTTCTCCTCTATTTGGTCATTGCTAATAGACTGACATTACATGTACACTAAGTTGCCAGCCACTTGCTTCCATCTGACAGCAAGGTGCTTCACATGATGATTTCATAGGTCCCCTCCCCCTCTCCACACTCCACGTGCCACGGGTAGCAATTGGATTGTCGAGATTACACTCAGATTACAGCCTTACACAATGGTTGATGTGCAAACATCTAATTAAAAATATTACACGTGGGCACATTGCTAAGCGACCTTTTTGAACTGTCGTGGTGATTTCATTCATAACCTTCATCATGTTCACTACAGCAGAATCAGCAGACACAACTCTGTCAGAACTGAGATCCAATCTAAATAAAATTCTGTATTCATGTTAATTCTAGTGCATGTTCATGAGTTTACTGACATGACTGTTTCACATTAACATAGGGAATCCTGTAAGCAATCTGTTGAGTTCATCACTCTGTGGAACTTCAACATCTCTCTACGGTCCATCTTTCATCCCCTGTGTGTATTATAGCAGTGAGAGGAATTGCAAGCGCTTCAGTGGGGTAAACTGTCAAATAAAATGTCTAATGGATTCCAGTCCTCAGGGACAGCAAATATCGCAGTAAAAGGGGCAGTTCTTTGTTTTAGCCTTAAATATTTTGGAGTCATGCCAAAAATGATATATAATAACATTGAGCATGAATAAAACATGTGACTTAAGTCGCATGAAGAAGCATGACATCTATCACACCTGTCCTCTACCTCTGGAACCCTGTGTAGGATCTTGAACTGTGGGAGTCCAAGTCTGGCACAAGAAGAGCTTGTATGGGTCCTATCCATAGCCCCTTTCCAGCCCTCATCAGTAAAGTGGATGCCCAGCTCGTGTTTTACTCATCAAGTGACTAGCCACCGGGCTTCTAAATAAAAAGACTAATGAGCTTCGTAGGTAACATGGGCAAATTCGTCAAGAGACTGAGATGAAAACTAGACGAGGCTGATATTATAATCAGGTTAAGATTGGATTATTAGTGTGTATCTGAGTGCACTTTAGATGCAGTATTTTGTGTTGCTAGTGTGAGTCAGTAAATGTGCCCAGAGAAGGATTCAGCTGCAGTATGAATCCCCATGAGAGAGGTATAACCATTACTGATGATAGGCTCCTCTGACAATGCCATGTACCCTTGCAGGCATACTTTATTAAATGTGCGTGCGTGTGTGTGTATGTGTGTGTGTGTGCACTTCAGCATTTGTATGTGTGATGTGCTCTGACAGGGCCATACATTTCTGCTTTAATTAGATTATGCCCTTTTGCTACCTCACTCGATCTTTAATTCAGGCCTGCTATCAGCAGAGTGGTAGAGAGCTCGATGGACACATTCATTGCCACGTCAGACACACCCCTGCTTCCCCTGTTGCTGGCACGCACACACATGCACACACACACATCTGCACTGGGCCTCTCAATTTACTTAGTGTTTCTCTAAAGCCCAATTGATTTAACACCATCTGCTGCAGGTTCCAGTTATCAGACATATAAAAGTGCAGAGCAAATGCAGGTTCACTAAGTGACATCGATCTAATTTAAGGCCACTCACAAATGTTTTGTTCCTCCTGTTCAGCTAGAGGTTTTAGCCAAATTAAATTAGGTTGTTTTAGTTGTTGCTGCTAGTGACTCTTTATTATAGCTTGTTCTTTGTCAGGCTGTTTTTTGAAAACAGACTTTTGAGTGGTTTGAAAGCTCATGTATATAAAAAACTTTTTAGACGTACACTTTTAGTTGAAAGAAAGATAGCATTCTCAGTATGGATGAGTCTTAATTGTCACAGCATTGCACCTAAGAAAACCAGCTCCCTTCACACAGTGCACTTTACCCATCTACAAAAACAGACACCAGTCAGAGAGGGTGAGTCGATGGCAATATATTATTTATGCACCATAGGTTATGACTGTGTAGTGAAGTGTGTATGACAACTAAAGTGAAGATGTTGGTCTTTATATTTGTAGAATCTGAGCGTGCGTGTGTGTCTGTGTGTGTGTGTGTGTGTGTGTGTGTGTGCGGCACACAGCTTGTGACAGTGAACCTGATTAGTGTGCAAATGGAGAAAGCAGAAATCATTATGGGTTGTTTGAACATCATGTCTGTGCGTGCTGGGATGTATGCTAACAGTTTGTGTCAGTTTGTGTGCATGAGTATGTACCAATTTCTGGCTTTCTTGGGCAGCTGTAAAGATGATTTGTGTCCAGTTATGCATTGATAATTGGGGACTGGTATGCAGCATGCAAACGGGACATATAGGTGCTTCAGTGTATGTACTACATATGGGCTGCTCATGGACGCCTGCATAGTAGGAGCAGCATGTAATTACAATGCAGAGCATGTGTTCATTTGCTGGTATATTACTCAGTATAATGTGGAGGTAAAGGGGGAAGGGAGGCATACGTGCTGGCTTGCTGAACACGTGGTGCGTGCGCATGTGCCTCTCAGCTGCTTTTTTTTCCTGCCTGCCCTGCTGTCTGCGGATGCAGTGGCGTGAAGTAAAACAAAAATGGTGGCAGTGGAGTGTGGAAGATACATGGCTGAATAAGTCATGTGTCCCTGCTGAGCTCCCATCACTGTATGCCAGAGATACATACAGAGTGTGAGGGCTGTGCATGCAGAGAGTGTGACTTGTGTGTGTGTGAGAGAGAGAGGCGGAGGTGGAAAGAAGAAGGACGAGAGAGTGTCTCTGTGTGAAACAGAGAGAAATGTTGCCCTATAGTAGATCAGAGGACAGAGCAAGGGTATTCAGTCCTTCTTGTACAACCTCAGAGGAGGAAATGAGACGAGTTCACCCCTCAGGTGGTTTTCCATTTTTGCCGTCCCTTTCCTGCCATCCACTCAGCCACCCATATTCCCACATTAGTCATGCTGTTTTCCTCATTGATGCTCCCTCAGGGATGATACATTTTTATTGCAGTGGACTAAATGCTACCCTCCTCATGATCTAACACATTACTGCTGATGTAATGGTCCGGCACTGGTGTGTGTGTGTGCGCGGTGAGCAGCAGTCAGGGTCCTTGCCCCAGACACTGTTCCTACAGTCCAGCACGAAGCAGACGACATGTTGCGCAGGCTGTAAATCTTGTGCCCTGCTATGGGTGTGGCCGATGACTCTGATGCAGTCTCCCACTGCCATGATTTTATGGAGGTGCAGCCACAGGGCCAATTACCAAATGGGTTTAGTGGGAATGAGTTGGAGGGAGGGAAGCAAAGAGGGACAGAAGGAGGCGTATATGTTTGAGTGTGAGACAAAGGTTTGAGTGTGCAAGGGTGTGTTTGTGGGTGTGTTCAGATGTAACAGATATTGGAGAAAACGCTTTGTAGAAAGCAGTGTTTTTTTCTCTCTACCAGACCCACATATTAGCTGTTCTACTTTCAAACAAAAGCTGAACATGTGAAAAAAAAATATTGTCCTGCTGATATTGAGTTGTGACCCCTTTTGAACAATTGCTATTTTAATTGTCTCAACTCTTCCTTTTCTAATTAATTTACTTCATTGTATGTACATATGTGGCTGATGTAGATTTAATGACGTATTTTAATAAGAGATATTGGCTACACCTGGATTGACATCATTATTGTGTCCTTAATATTTTGTACTACCTGTAGAGATGGCACTGCTGATTCTATGACCTTCTTTTCTCCTTGCTGTTTTATTCTACCAAACAGAAACACTTGAATATTAAAAATACAGAGAACATCTGACAGCTTGATTGTTCAGATTACTGTAGACATTTTTATTAAAACTGGATACTGTTATATATAGTTTCAGTATTAAGTAGGATATAGTTTTATGAATTTTCCTTTGGTAATGGAGTGACAGAAAACTGAGCTTTTACACCCTCATTATATAGTGATTATTCTGTTTCTGTTCTGTTCTTAATTAGCTGCACAGTAGGGCTACTCGATTATGGCAAAAATCATAATCAGGATTATTTTGCTCAATATTGACATCACGATTATTTAATAAGATTACTCATTGACTTTGGAAACATCATGCATTTATTAAACTATTAAAAACTTTTTTAACAGTGGATTTCCTTGAACTTTAAGTGTTGCAGTGGAAGAAGTCGAGGGGGGTTTACTTTTCTCTGTTTTTTGTTCCTTTATTGTTTGGTCATAGACCACTTTGTGATTGAATTTCAGATGATTAAACAAATTGGTCATATTGCCTTGTGGTGCAGACACCACCGTGTAACAGATCTTGCACAGTATTTGCAGTAATGTCAGCCTGGCTGAGAGTGAGTTTGGGCTTTTAGGGAGGGGCGAAAGCACACCGCTGTAAAGGAAAGGGGTCTGGATTTATAACGCAAGATAAAACGAGAGCATCATTGCGAAATGGAATGCGGCACACTAATAGTTTTATCTTGATTATCTTGTTTTCATAATCGTTGGAAGCTAAAGTCGTAATTGAAAATAAAATTTGATTAATTGCCCAGCCCTACTGCACAGTACAGTGCATGAGCTGTTGATCAGGTTTAGGTGGGATTTTATCTACATGATAGAACATCTGCACTTCCTGCTTTGCTGCTGCTGCAGAGCAGAGTGGCAGGCAGACACCACTGTGGCTTATAGGGCTACCACAGTGAGTTCCAACTGGCTCCTATTATCCCATAACGATACACTAGGAAAGGAAGAACAACAATCACAATTATATTTAGAGAGGAGAGCTCTGATCAGGTTCATTTAACAGTAAAATTCCCAAAGTACCCTGAGTCATGTGACTGTATCCTTCCTGATTTGGCTGAGGCCACTTGAAGATCCTACCTCCATATTTCTGGTGCTTAATTAACACAGCATCATCTCTAATTTGCTGCTTGCCTTGAGAGGAGGGAGGTCCTTCCACCATAGTTTGTCGCCTTTGCCGCAGGGAAGATGTCTGCCTGCATGCTTGCTCAGCTCCTGCTTACTCATTTGCTCCTTTGACGGTGCATCTCATTATATAAATCATAGCCTGACTCTTGTTGTATTGCAACAAAGCAGCACCAGCAGGCGACCATGTTTTTACACACAGCATTCCTTTCCCGACTGCAGTGATTGAGGAAATGTGTAGTTGCAATCAAGCTTAAATGTTATTAATCATCCTCAGGCGACCAAGACGAACTTTAAGTATTTGGCTGTGTGCCTCAGTGCACCTGTAGCAGCTAACTGTCAGAGTCATCTGATTGTTCAGCTCCAGTGCATTTCTGGGCTGTCTGTTCAACATTTGCTTTAACCCCACTTCATAGTGTTGTTTCTCTCAGCAAGGCCTGTGGTGAAATATGAACAATGAACACTTTTTTTTTTTCCTACTAGCTGCCCATTGAGTTAAATGTGGATGCAAAGTAGCATCATTTAAAGACCACAATAACTCTTACAGTCTCTTCTCTGTCATTCAGCTGACAGTGAGCTTAATTACAGAATGAATGGAAGCTGGAAATAATTCAAGCATCAATTCATCCCTGTATTCAGGCATTGTCACCACGGCCAAATGTTGTAAAACAACTTCCGATTTCAGGACACAAGACTTTTTTACTGTGGCCTGGTCTCTTAAACACTGTAATAGGTTTTCAACTGTGCAGACTGCCTTCTTTGATAAGCAAGAAGAAGACATTGATATAAGATAATGTGTAATCGGATGAATATTATCCTGTCTCTCTCTCTATCTCCCTCTTTCCTCTTTCTTCCTCAGTGGCCTGGCTAATTTCCAGTGCTCTATATAGCAGCCCTGCCTTTTTGGATTATCCATATTCCTTTTATCAGACAGATTATTGTGAATGCTCTCTCTGAATATCCCCGTACTTCATCTCTAATACCAGGTTCTGTATCTTTTAATTCTCCCCATTCTCCTTTCCCTGTAATTCTTTTCTTATCTTTTACTCTCTAATTCAGGCACTACACACTCAAACATTCTTTTTTTTTCAAGAGCTTATTCTCATTTCACCTTTCAACATCTTGTTCATTGGCGAAGAATTTTAGGCTTAAAATCTTAACATCTCACTCACCGTTTCCCAATTTAAGCTTAGGACACGGAGCTTTGCAGTAGCATAGAAGTTATAGAGAAGACATTTTAGATGGAATTTATTTGCTCAGATTCAAGTCATTGATTTATTGTTAAAATGTTTCAATTCAGCCAAGGATTTGGTGCAACTTTGTCCTACATGTGCCAGATAATTCAGTCTTTCACACTGTCTCCATTACAAAGGTATGAGAGGGCTTTGTTTTGCTACAAGAACACTAAAACTTTGACCAGCAAATTTCCTCATCAGTTTTTTTTCTGTTTTTCCAGTAAACACGGTCAGCTCCAGACACGGTAAATCACTGAGTCACAGATGAGTCTGTCTGTGGTTTGGCATGGCCAGAAGGGTTTTATATTAGTAAAACTGCACTGACATGATCCAACAATCTCAGTATCAGTAACACGCCTTTCACAACCCCAAAGCCGATTCTAAAAGATGTGGACCAACAATAAAAGCTTGTTTGAGCTTCTGACGTGACCACACCCCTATTGTGTTGCCACCCATTGCTCCCTGGCTTTAATCTTATTCCATGTTACCAAACCCTATTCCATTACATTTGCCTGGTTGTGGGTAGCACGCACTACTTCATTGCCCTCACACAATGAGTGTGTTTTTAACACAGCCCATGGTTCCAGCTGGGGGATTTGGAGAAGTTATTTTTGTTCTCCTCTCAGTATTAAAGATTAACGTGGTCCCAGCCATCTTCACTCTCCCGCTACCTCCCTGTTCTCTTTCTGCCAGTACTAGCTCAATTCTTTATTTAGAAACAGGCAGTTAGTGTAGCGTGGGCCCAGGAGATTGCACACCACAGCCTTGTCAGGACTACTAGATGTAGGTTACTTCGCTCAGATGTGACATAGAAGCCAGCCTCTGGGCCAGGCAGGCCGCCAGAGCAGGCAGGCTGATGCATACTGCCCCAAGTGTCATTCCCTTGTGGGGAGTAGGTATAGACAAGAGAGCAGGGACAGGGTTGGCTGGGGTCGGGATGCCTATCTGGGGTCCGCTGTGACTCACCTCCCAAACTGTTTCACTTCATAGCCCCTCAGGGGAGTTTGTCATGGGGTTGCGGAAGAGCGAGCTGGGCCTGGGCCTGTTGTTGCAAGTGTTTCAGATGCTGATACACTAAAGACAGAATTGAGTTATTATTTAGTAAATGCAAATTCCCCATGACATACTATTTGCTGTCTGTTACAGTCAATCAATCAATCAAATGTTATTCGTATAGCACCTTTCATACAGGTTAGTCCAATTGAACATGACTGAACAAGCTGATAATCAGACAGTATAAATAAAAACTACCAATTTAAGACTGCACACGAGAAAGAAAAATTAAATAATAAAACCAATCAAATAGAAATAAGACTGTAAATATAACAGATAAGAGATAATAAAAACATTTAAAAACATGAATACAATAGAATGAATGATTATATAAAATAACTAAGGGCCATAATACATTCTAATCAAAAGCCAGGCTAAAGAGGTAGGTTTTAAGTTTATGTTTTTGAAGATAAAACAATTTGAGCTGCTCTCAGATCCTCAGGCAGACTGTTCCAACGGCTCGGAGCATCAAAACTAAGTTTTTTTGTCCTGCACTTTTTTAACAACTACAACAACTACAAGGCAAGCATGTCAGACAAATAGGCAGGTGCAAAACCAGGAATTGCTTTAAAGACAAGTAAAAAATAATTAGAATCAATACGAAAACTGACAGGCAACCAATGTAAGTACTTTAAAATAGGTGTAATGTGTTCACTCCTGTTTACAAGTACTCATTGGAATTGGGCTGATGCAGTGTCTGTGAAAGGCTATTTAGGTCAGAGCTTTGGCTGTTGCGCACCTATTAAGAACGGTCTATCATCTCCTTATGCCTTCATACCATTGTACTGTTTTTTAGTCTTGCAATGTTTGTGCTGTTTCTTAGGGTATCCTCTGGCAGTAGAAGTGACTAAAAAGTGAGACGTCAAAGCCTTGCTCCCTGTCACAATCATTCTGAGGCATTTATAGCATAGGGCTGACCAGCACATGGGCAGGGAGAGACCTGATGTTTGCCCCTAGCAGTGAATGGCTTGACAACTCCAACGCTTGAGTCACCTTCAATTAATCTTCATCCCTAAATATGTGTTTCTCATGGGGATGTTGAATGACCGTGCAAGAAAGCCTAGAGACGAGTGGAGAGATTTTCATGATTTGAAAAGAGCTTTTGCACATTTAGCCTGTTTGTTTCTCTGCCCCAGATCTCTATGCTGTAGTACCTCTCAGTATTTCTCAACCTTCTTCTTTGTCTTGTTTCTTCAGGCCTACAGCTGGCACGTCAGCATCATCTCGCCCTGCCACAGGCTCAACCCGGCCACCCACTACCAGCACAGCCAAGAACTCCCTAGCTACAGCCAAACCTGCCACCCCTAAAACCTCCTCTACCACTGCCAGGCCTGCTGCCTCCAAACCAACCTCCACTACCCCCTCTGGTGGCAAACCTCCAGCATCACAAACATCCAGAAACACAACCCCTGTGAAAAAAGGTAAAAACAAGATACACAAGAAAGCACATATCAAGGTTTTTTCTTTTTGTACAAAATTAAGTTTGTTTGGCCATGTTCCACATCCTTAATTTGAATACAGTGTCATATAACTACCAAAAGCTTCCTTGTGTGCATTATAATACGCTGTAGATTAGTTTAATTACATCATTGTTTAAGCATTCCTTGTGCTGTGTTTTCCCCCCAGATGTTACCAAACCAGCCACCCCAGCATCCAAAAAGCCTGCAGAGTCCCCCCTTACCCGCCCTTCCTCTACAACAAAGTCGGCAAAACCTGAGACCCCCAAATCAGCCTCAAACGTCACCGCCAAAAAGCCTACCACTAGTAAGGCTGCAGACACAAAGACACCCAACCGCTCCAAAACACAAGACAGTAAGCCCACACCTTCCAAGGATGCTTCCAAGACCTCCAAAACGGCTGCAACCAAGACCTCCAGCCCCAAGAAATCTGTGGGCAGCAGCACCCCAACTCCAGTGAAACGTGGCCCCAAAGCTGCAACTGTTGCAGAGTCTGGAAAGGAAGTAGCTGCTGCTGTAGCTGCTGCTGCAGCTGTCGCTACTGCAGCAACTGCCTTTGCCGGGCCAGAGGAACCAGAACCTTCTGCAGGAACAGCTTTGGAGCCATCTGCTGCACCAGAACTGATGTCCAGCCAGACTGAAGCAGTACAAGAAAAAACTTCAGACCACACACCAGAACCAGTCTCTGCACCAGTGTTAGAATCAGTGCGAGAACTAACACCAGAACCCATGCAAGAACCAACACCAGAGCCAACACCAGAACCCGTACGGGAAACATCTCCCGAGCCCCCCATAGAACCACTGTCTCAGCCATCTGCAGAGCCAGATCTAGGACCTGAACCAGTCCATGAACCAGCCTCCAATGTTCAGCTGTCAGCCCAGCTGGACCTTTTCAAATTTGAGGAGTCTGCCAACGACTCAGTTCCTTCCCTGGGAACTACTGTCATGTCTCCTCCTTGTTCCCCACCAGGCCCTGTTTCTCCTGTCAGAGAGCCACAGAATGCCTCTTCTCTGCTGGACATGCATATCCAGTCTGATCCCTGGGACAGGAACCAGTCCCTGGCTTCGTCTGACTTTGCTCCCCAGAGCCTAGTCGATATGATGAACTTCCAGACAGAAGAAGAAAAGGAGAATAAAGAACAGTTTGAGGCACAGAAGACAATGGAGGAGGAAGAGGAGGAGGAAGAGGAAGACGAGAAAGAGAACCTGTTTATGCCTCCCTCCACAGCCCCATCTACTGAGGCCTTCAGTATGATGGCACAACCTCACTTGTTGGGTGCCTCACCCATAGATGATTTCACCTCCAGGCACCTGATCTCCCCTCATGAAAAGGAGGAGGCAGTGGAAAAGGCTGATGAGGAGATAAATGACGATGATGATGATGAGGAGGAGGATGAAGATGAGGAACAGAGGAGACTAGGCCATCAGCCTTCATCCATGGTCACTGACATGAGCACGTCTCAGCCCTCTGAGGAGTTCCAGGTCAGGTCCTCAGACTTTGGTGGTTCTGCAGGGTGGCATGGTGACGACCTCCTCTCTGGGATGGACTCTGAGGATGTGAGCAGCTGCACCAGCAGTCGGCAGCAGGAAGTGTCTGACCTCAGCAGCACCCAACACACTGCGATACTGGAAGGCACCCAGAGCTCAGACGCCCTGGTCGACTCAAGCCTCCGTGGCTCTGAGGGAGATGGTAATCTCATGGGTTCTCCCAACGTGGAAACCCTGGCCAATGAAGAAGAGGAAGATGAGGATGAAGAGGATGAGCGGGTGGATGATATGGACCTGAGTTCAGAGAGAGTAGAGGAGCATCACAAAGTGTTCCAGCAGCAGGAACAAGATGAGGATGAGGAGGACGAAGATGTAGAGATGCACAGTGAAGGAGTGACAGAGAGCTGCGGGAATGCAGATGAAGATGACTTTAATGAAGAGGAGCGTTTAGAGAACCTCAATCGCTCTGGTCCTCCACCTTGCGTCCCCCCTACCTCCTCCTGGGGCCAGACCAACCCCTTCTCTGATCCCTGGGCTCAACCAGCCTCACTGCTCTCTGTCTCCTCCCCCAGCCCCGTTTCTGACCATGGTGCAGCTGAATCTGAAACGCCCACCCTGTCTCCTGCCCAGGCATATTTGGACAGGAGTGCCCCTTCCTTTGCTCCTAGGTCAGAGCAAGAGCCCCAGCACCATCAGTCAGCCCATGAGGAGATGAAGAGCTCAGCCCCTGAGGAGGGTGACGTCCTACTTGCTGCCCCAGCTGTAGGCATGACCCAGCCCAGCACTCTGAGTGGCACAGCTCAGGCCGCCCATAACAGTAGCGAGACAAGCACACCAGAGGAACTCCAAGACTATGACAGCAGCTCTGGTGTGGAGTCCCATTCTGACAAACAGCAGACCCCAGTGCCTGCTTCAGTCCAGCCTGACATGGAGCAGGACCTGGGTATTCACTTGGAGAAAGGCGATGGAGAAGAGGAGGAGGCTGAGACACTCCCTGCTGACGAGGTCCTAGGAACAGGGCCCCCAACCGCTCCAGCATCTGCCCCGTCTTCTCCCTCCACCTCAGGAGACGAGGCCAGCGACACAGAGGGTGAGATGCAAATAAACGACCCAGATGCACCGGTGATGATGGATGATAGTGCTGGATTTGAAAGCCCTCCTCCCACCTGTAATCTGCCCGCTCTTGAAGAGGATGAGGAGGCGGCGGACACACCAGCCGGAGAGGGTGAAGAGGACGGAGGTGGGACCACCCCTCAGTCAGCCAACTCTGTGGCATCTTACGGCTTCGACTGTACCACATCCAACTCCAACGCCCACTCCATGGCTGAGAGCTGTGGAAAGAGCCCAGGGATCTTCTCCCTGGAGAATGAGGAACAGCTGCCGGAGGAGGCCAAGGACCCCTCCCTCATCAAGGAGCTGACCCTGCCATCAGCTGCTGCTGCTGCCCAGGCAGAGGATCTGCTGGGCAGACCCGTGGACCTGATGCCTTTTGGCCACCCGGGAGAGAACCAGCCCAGTCTAGATGAGCACCACTACATGTTTGGGGGAAAGATTGCAGCAGACCACCTGGAGGAGGTTGATCCGTTGGAGGCCAGTCACCACCTTGAGGCCCAGGAATCTGGAGACACCGGCGACAACCAGCCACCCTACTACTCTACCATATGTGATAAGACTGATAGTTTTCTGGCAGGTAATGTATAAGTCCCTCCTATTACCCCTGGAATGCACCTTTCCCCCGCAACCCTCCCCCTTTACCTGTTGTTTGTTTTCTCTCCAGTTGGCTTAGATGGCTTAGAAGAAAAAAAAGGAGAGCGAGATTGTAGGAAAAGATTTAAAAAATGAACAAAGGAGATGGAAAAAAAATGACTGTAGCAATTTTTAAATGAAGCCTCCCTCTTTCATACTGTTATGGTCATGGTTATGAGTGTATGGCTTAAACGCCTTTATGTACAATAGCTACTACCATTTTCTAGTAGTATGTTCTTTTTAAGTAACACTGCATATTCTGTAGCCCCTGATGGGGTATTGACTGATTGGTCCAATGTGACTGAGCTTTTAAACCGAAAAAGGAAAAAAAAAAAACCACACAGATGGAATGAGATGGACTCATTGTGTATTTATCCTACTGTTTTTACCGAACAAATGTCAATGATTTTATTTGTTTTGTATTTGCTTATTTGTTGTTTTTTGTTTTGTTTTTTTTTTTCTGTTGTAACCTGGTCCTCCCTACCCTGTGTACACACGCTTCATGTTCAACAGCACCATAGGGATAGTCAAATGCTCCTTTTAAAAGTTTGTGTTTTTCTTTCAAGACTTTTAGCTATCAAAATAAAGGCTAGATATTAACACGGCTGTTTTGCCCTTACAGATTTGTTGAGGTAGGTATGGGAGTATTAGATTGCAGTTGGTGAAGTTTTTAATGTGTGCTTCAAGAGGTTCTACGCTCTTTGCATAGGTTGTTAAGGTATATAACGTGCAGTCACATACAGTATGTGTTTCAGGCATTTGGTTTTAAGTGGCTAAGCTTCAAGCCTAAGTTAGCTGATTATTTGTGTTGCAGAAGAGACTAGCTTATTATTTGTGATAAGACCCTGCATTGCCCTACATCGCTGTCACAGTTGAGCTTTACACTCGCTGAAGCATTTTCATAATGGCCGTTTGGTTTACTATTTCAACAGTATATTGCATGTTTAACTAACAAGACTGTGTACTACCTTGGATTTGAAACAATTCTACACTAGACATGTTCATAAATGAATGGTTCACACTAGGTTATCTTTCAAAATTCCATTAAAACATCATTGCAAGGCATTTTGTTCCTGTTTCTTATTTTCCCTATGGATCCAGCATGCCTGAACGTACCGTCCCTGTGTTCGAGTCGATGTGTAATTGTATGTTTACACAACTATTTTTCCCATGGCGTCTCCTACTCTTCACCATGGGAATAACTGGTAAACAGGAAGTGATGCAACATTGTACAATGGTGTTGTGTCTAAAATGGAATTTTGGTCGAATCAAAGAGGTAATCCAAATGGTGTCCCAGTGCCCTGTTCTCCAGCATGATTATGCCATCATGGCATTTACAGATTCAACACTAGCTGACCAACTTCACATTCAGACCACATCCTTGGCAGGTGGCGCTCACTTAAAGGTACCCTGTGGAGGTTTCTTGTTTTTCACCAAAACGCATTGTGTGTGTCCTTGAGGTCTAACAAATGTGTTGAATGTATTTTCCTTCTCATAAAACATTTGCAAAGCTGAATATTTTACGTCCATGTCTGCTGACTTGCAGTCTTCTTCTTCTTTGCCTTTGTTGGTGCGTTATCGCCACCAACTGTCAATCAGCCAACATGCTCACACAAACAAAACAAAGACCCACAAGTAAAAACATTGCTCCATAGCACTACTAGTGGTCAAAAACCTCACAGGGTACCCAACAGTAATTAGGCAGGAAGTACACCTTATACCTATCAAGGTTTTTATACCCAAGTGCTTTAAACACTCAAACAGGGTGAAACCTGATCTGTCTGCATCCTCCTGAATGTTCCACTCACACATTCAGCACATAGACAAACACGCACACAGATGTACTGAAACAGCCCCACTTTGTACAAGCCACTTGAATGCATCTGAATGTTGAAGCTCAAGAAGACCAAACACTTTTCTCCCTTCCCTGCCTTTTTCCTTCGACCTGCCAAAACCCTGACTTGGAAAAAACACCCCAGACCCCTGTATCCAAACCTCACATTAATATATTCATGAGACTATGCAAGTCCTGTTTCAGGTTTGTCTTGGGACACCACTGCTTTCCTTTTTACAATATACACAATATATAGTTACATAGGGCAGCTAAAATAAGGTGAAGCTGCATGGCACAAGACAAGTACATTTATTGTACATTTCACATTATATACCATACATTACTGTAGTATAGTCAGTTTTTGTTGGTTTAATCCCCCATATATCTTCATTTGTCTCTTCAAGTACCTGTTGTCTGTATTGCACTGTGTATATAGGACTGCTGTCTTGCATGATAACCAACATATTCAAAGAGGACAAAGCAGCAGATATGAGTGTGGTACCTATATACAGTAGTATACATTAAAGCAATCAAGGGAAAATATATTAAAGAAAATGCAGATTTAGAGAGAAAACATCATGCAGTAACTATCTTATGCTTTGATCCTGTTTCCTGCTTTGTAAATACAGTTTTCCTGTGTCATGGATGTCACTTTATTTTGAGAGCCCCTTTCTTTTTTCGTCACACCTTCGCCCTCTTGTCAAATCTCACCTGAACCCTCTTCTTCCTGGTCCTTGTTGTTGTTCCACCCGTTCTGTTTGATGCATGCATCTCTAATGGATGCACCAAGTGATGTTGACTGTCTCACAGGAGACGAGAAGACAGATGAAGCGGATGAAGATCACAAGCTGCAAACACACTCACAGGAAGACAACCGGAACCAGAACCACACCACCACTGTTCCTATAGCCAATGGCCACTACTTGGCATTGGTCCCAGGCAACAGGAGGCCCATTGATCCGATTCTTGCAGCACACTTCGCCAAGATCGCATCCCCTCCTCCTTTGATAGAGACCAACGTTGACAGCCGCACTGGTGGAGAACAGTTAAGAAGGCTGGAGCAGCACCAGGAGAAGCTGAGAGAGATGCAGCACCGTCAGGAGCAGGAGAGGCAGAAGAAGCAGTGGCTGGAGGAGGAGCGGCTGAGGCTGGAACAGCAGAAGCAGCTGGAGAAGCAGCGCAGGGAGCTCCTCCAGCTGCAGCTGCAGCAGCAGCAGCAAGAGCACCGGCACCGCAGGCAGGTTCTGCAGTGGCAGCTGGAGCTGGAGCAGCAGTACCGCATGCAGCAGAAACAGATCCAACAGCAGCAGCAGCTGAGGAGGAGCCCGACTGGAGTAATGCTCTCCCCATCCTCGGGGCTCTGCACCATCTATGAAGCCATGGAAACCAGCGACGAGGAGGACGATGCCAGAGGAGAGCAGAACAGGAACACACAGGTGGTAGGGAAGAGGGTGCCATCCTCCCAGAACGTCACACAGGATTTCCAGAGGCAGCTGCGTCCAGTGCCTCCACAGGAACTGGAGTGGAACAAGAAGGTGGACATGGTCCAGCAGCTCATCAACCAGACCTTGATGCTGTCTGGAGACGGAGGCTGCCCTCCTCTCCTCCTCCTCCCTGTGGGGACAGGGGGCACCTTAAGTCCCTTGGAGAGCAGCATGTGGCCGAACATGCTGCCCCAGTTCAGCCCTCCTGCTGCTACAGTCACCTCCGTCAGCAGCTACTCCCCGGACAGCCGGGGCAGCTCCCCGCCTGGAGACTGGACTGTGGTGGAGGTGGAGACCCAGCACTGAAGACAACTAATCAACAAGTTGAACAAATCAATTAAAGGAATAGTTCGACATTTTGGGAAATTAGCTTTGTCGCTTTGTGGCAGAGAGTTAGCATGGAGAGAAGATTGATAATACAGCCAGCAGCCAGTTAGCTTAGTTTAGCATAAATACTGAAAACGGGGAAATTGCTAGCCTCCATCCAAAGGTAACAAAATCTGCCTACCAGCACCTCTAAAGCTCACTAATTAACATGTTATATCTTGTTTGTTCAGTCTGTACAAAAACTGACGCGTGTTAACAACAATTCACCATTTTACCTGGAATGGTTATGGAGCAGTTGCCAGGTAACCAGCAGCCAAGAAAAAGTCTGGATTATAACCCCTCGTAAAACCACTTTTGACGGTTTTTACACTTCGGGTGCTGGTAGGTGGATTATGTTACCATTGGACAGAGCCAGGCTAGCTGTCTCCCCCTGTTTCCAGTCTTTATGCTAAGCTAAGCTAACTGGCTGCTGGCTGTAGCTTTATATTTGAAGCAGACATGAAAGTGGTATCGATCTTCTCATCTAACTCTCCACCAGAAAGCAAATAAGCGTATTTCCCAAAATGTCACACTATTCCTTTAATCATATGCAATACACCCTAAGACTGAAATTTAGTGAAAGATTTGTATTTATTTTGGAAGAAAATAATATTACTGTACAACATGTCACACAATCAGTCATATCTGAAGCCATACAGGGATTTTAAGGATAAAATTAGTGATTGCTTCATAACGTTTTTAATCCCATGACAAATCAGATCATCATATGACCATCCAAACCTGACTTCAAATTGATTTCAGATCAATATCCTTATTCTCATTAGAACAAATACACTGTAGATGCACCGTGTTATTGATTCCCGTTTCCCAGACATGCATATTGTAACCTCGCATTAGAGCATGTTTCCTTACCAGAAGCACTTAATAGCAGTCCTCAGCTGTCTCTGAAATGCTCTGTAACTGCTTTAGAAACGCTGACGTGTTGTGTGGGGCAGCGCTCCACTCTTTTATATGTGTCACTACTGAGACCAAATAATGGTCACCCTCTCAAATAAGAGACTGAGCTATGACAAATTGCACTTGTTTTTTCTTCTATTTATTGTGTAGGCCAAAGTATTTATACAGGTAAGTGGCAGTATTGATAATAGATTTACACGTTTGTGGAAATCCTCATAGTGAAGTGTGAAAAGGGCCTGTGTGTAGATGACGCTGTGATATAACCCCCCCCTCGCCCACCTACATCCAGTGGGTCTCTGGTCAGTAAATGTTGCACTGGACAACCAGGTTTTCATGGACTTAATAGAGTCGCCAGTCATGGAGGAAGAGAGAAGAAGGCCCTCCTTGTTCTGCTGCGATGGGGAGGGACAAGAGAAGGAAGGCTAGGCTAGGTGGGGGTGAGGGTGTATAGCCGTTGTCTTCCCTCTCACATTCCAAAGTTGTAACCTCATTTCCTGGGTCGGCCAGTATTCAGGGAGTCTCCGAGGTTACCGATGATGTCATGGTGGGAGAGAGAAAGGAGGATGTCTGAGATGAGACAATGCACCGCTCTGGCAAGGCACCCAGTGGGGGGTATGGGGATGTGAGGGTGGAGGGGGGGGAGTTTGAGTACCAACACTCAGCCCATGCCCAATACTTATGTGTTTACTATAACATGACTGTTTTTCTACACATTCTCCATATATTTTGCTCTGCTGTGTGATTTGTGCAATATATCAGAAACATGCGTGATACTTTATAACAGGAAAAATCAGGTCATCAGAACTTATCAGGATATCTTATTATCTTCAATAACTGTGATTTTAAAATGTCTCGTGTGTAGAGAAAAGGCACCTGTGTCTTTCTCTTTGTGTCTGCACAAGGTAGGTCAGTCTGAGACCGTAGAAATAAAATATAAAAAACAACACCGCCACCTATTGGCTGCATGAGGGAGTCACTAACCCAACGTTCAGTGTACAATGTCACTATGATGTTGCTTTACAATGAATCATTAGATCTGTGATTTGTATACAGATCTATTACCCAATACCCTTCGCTTTTATGCACTGCTACTATTACTATTACTAGTAAAATGCACAATTTTATATGATTCTGAGGAGTTACATGGATCCCAAATTAATATTTATGACATTTGAAAGCAGCGTGTACAGAACACAGTTTTCTAAATCATTGAACAATTTATACTGCAGGTACTCTATGCATGTTTTGTCAAATACATAAACAGTAAACGTAGCCACTGCTGCTGTATGCTGCTATATATTATTATATCTAAGAGTTTTTACTAGTTTGTCACGACTTATAAACTTATATATATGTATGAGTAAGCACAACTAACAATAATAATGCATGCTTTAATGAGAGTGGATTTATTTGTGCACCTATATCGTTTGAATAATAGAGTCTACAGTGCCTCAAGTTCCTTTACACTGATATGTTTGTGTAACTTTCCAATTCATTTTCATACAATACAATTAGTATAAAAATTAAGTGTTTACATTTTTAATAGTTTTAATATTTGTTTTGTGAATGTTTGCCACCCTCTTCTTTTGTATCGCAGAAACGTTTTGTGTTGTTGTTGTGCCAGTGGCCAAATCAGTTTCAATATGAAATGTGACAAATCACTGCTCCAAATATGAAATAAAAGTGCTTGAAACATGTTGTCTCTGCTTGTGTTGCTGTGCTTATGTCAGACCTTTTAATGCTCACTTTACATAGAAAGATAAGAGAGGAAGAGGAGGCAAGAGAGGCTGAACCACAGAAACCTTTTACAGTCGACTTATTAGTGAGTAAATCATATTTATGTAGCACTTTACAAAACCGTGGTTATAAAGTGCTTTACAGAAGAAGAGACAGAAGCAAGGAAATAGTAGTAATAGAGTGGTCCTTCTGTCAGGATTATTGCTATACATACAGACAATAATATTGAAAAGATAATTTAGAGAGAACAACAGGTGGCAACAGCAATCAACTGCATGTTGCAGTGTACCTGACTGGAGGTCTAATCAGCCAGAGTAATTGAGAACACTTGAGTGGGTGTGCAGGGCCTTTAAGTACAATTTTGAGGTAGTTGTACTCTACAGTACGTAGTATATTTTCTTTTATACTACTTTATACTACTTTTTACTTGTACTTTTTACTCCACTGCATGTATCTGACAGCCATAGTTACTTGTTACATTTCAGATTAAGAGATTACAAACAAAACATGTGATATGTTTAGAAAGCACAATATATTGTTAAAGATTAAACAAGTAGTTTCCAACCTTTCTGACTTGTGACCCCTTACAAAAAGGCAGTGCCTGGTTGAGGCCCCTTGTCATCTTCAGACGTTTATGATTTATGAGCAGTTCCACCAAGGAGAGATTTTCCCTCTAAACTTCTCAGAAGGTTTCATTTGAAGTGAGACTGTGTAACTTTTGCTGAATAACCACTATGGCCACAAGTGACAATAGTAAATGGGATAATAGTGAATGCTAAAACTTAGTGTAACAGTAGCACAATTATAGAAGAGTCATGAAGTCAGCAAACTAACTCAGTATTGTCAGTTAAACGGCAATATCTGTCTAAAGTTTGCTAACATTAGCAACAATAAACTACTGGTCATACCAGACCAAATAAGGCAATAACTGCAAAGCCCCTTAGTGTATTAAGTTGAGCGAGGGCGCCTTTTATTGCTCATGAATTACATTTAGAGAAAGACTGTTATTTCTTCTTTTAAACGTTACAGAGTCTCAATTTAAATAACAGTTTGAGGCCCAAAGAGGTCAAATTAACCAATATTTTATTTTTAAAAAAAGCAAAGATTAGAGAAAAGTCCAAAAATGGAATACAGGTTTGTGTAGCAGAACTTTATGTTATTCTTCTTTCCTCTCCCATTAGTCATCACATGACCCCTCAGATTTATCTTGTGACCCTTTGGTTGGGCCCGACCCCTATGTTGGGAACCACTGCACTAAACTAACTAACTGTATTTAAAGTAGACTAGCTCCACCTCGACCAGCTACAACAGGGGACATTTTTCTGCAGAACCACTACTTTCACTTTTGATATGTTACATTTTGTTGATAATACTTCTGTAGTTTTAAAGTAGGATTTTGAATGCAGGGCTTTTACTTATAATAGAGTATTTTTAGATTGTTGTATTGGTACTTTTACTTAAGTGAAGGACCTGATTACTTCTTCTACCACTGCGTTTAACATATTAAAACTTAATTTGCTCTTTAGATGCTGACTTCTGGTGAAAGTTTACTATTAATGATGCAGCTGCACATTGCTGATGACACATCATCTGCCACTAACACACACTGAAATCAGTTGATCGTGCTGATATCTTAAATTTCTCTGGAAAGTTATTACTGAAAGGAAAAACTGTTATTTGAAGCAGGTGTGAGTGTTGATTGCCTTAAAAATAAGGCTATTAAACATCATGGCTCATGAGTATCTTATGAGGACACTACATAAACTTGGTAGATTTGACAGCATCTAATAGTATCTACCTTATGGGGTCAGAGGTCAATGAAATCCAGAATGAATTCAGGTTAAAACTTTATTGTCTGATAAGGGAAATTTGGTTTGCAGACAGAATAACCAGGAACCAGAAAAAAACACAATACACGACAGCAGAAAAAACATAAACAGTATAAAGAAACCACATCAAACTTAATCAAATTGATTTGTTAATAGTGTTAAAGGGTCATGCTGCATCTCCAGGCTGCTCCTAAATGACCGCTACTGTCCAAATTTGGCTTCCTGGGCAAAAGCCTTTTTTGCAGTCTACCCATTTCATTGACAGTGTAATGAACACATGAGTGAGTGAGTAAATTTGTTCTCCCTACATAATGTTTCAGGGCGTTTCTTCCTTCCGTCTGTGAGAGAATTCAGTGATACAGTGGTCATATTGTTGCTGCAGACGTCTCATGCATGGCAAGTTCCTCTAGTGGCAAAAAGGCCTTCATTCATCCATCTGCTGTAGTAATGTGCAGCCCAGGCTGGTTGGGTTTCCTCTCTGTGCTGATTTGCTGATGGCAGATGAGCGCCATCTGACACTGCACAAGACAACAAATGTGAGAGTTTGATATGTAAATGTTATGACAGCAGCGGGGTGAGACGACAAACACTTATCTGCCATTAATGTTCACCCTGCTGAAGTGCTCTTGAACACAACACCTCACATTATGAAAACTTAAAAGGAGCACTCGTGAAGGGGGGCCCCACTGCTCATTTTAGCACAGGGGCCCCCAAGTGTGTTAATCTGGCCATGGTTATAGTATCTTCATACTCACCAAATAAAGACAGAAATTGTATTCCTAGAATGCTTACACTTTGAGCTTACATTCACACCTCCTAAAACATACATGACAATACAGTATATGCCTCTATACAAGATGTGAATACTGAATACTTGACCCTGCTTCAGTAGCAGCGAAGCTAACACATTTGGTAGCTTTCGTCGTTAGCCTTCTCAACAGGCCGATACACTGTACTGTCATGTTTAAAAGTGATCAACAGGTCTCAGGTTGAAGCAGGAGGGCGCTCGGCTGCCGCAGAGATCTGCGCCCATTCACAGCTGCGTCAAGCCGGAGACAGAAAGCCACAACAACAGCACCGGAAGAAAGATGCTGGTTTCAGAATAAAAGCGCATAAATCTCTCCTGCCAAATAAGAGAAGGCTTTATCAGTTGTTAGAGCGCAAATGATGGGCTTCCTTTAAAAACATCCAGAGTGGTCAAATACACTAAATACAAAAACATATTGACTTTTAATGCTGTTGTCTGCACAAATTCGTAAAAGCCTAATTTAAACTTAGAATATATTTCAGATGCAACAATTATATTGAGAGTGCATCTATCCAAAGTTCTTTACAATCTGACTCCCATTCACAAACACAACGATGTCTTGCCCAAGGACACTTCCACATGTGGACAGGAGGAGATGGGGGTCGAACCGCCAGCCCTGTGAACAATGGACGACCAGTTCAGCTGCCCCATTATAAGTTTGTTGCTTGTTGCTCTGACTTAGCCTAATGATTCCACTGCCATTATGTAGGCCTACACTTCATTTATTATTAGTAACTAATGTGTTTTAACACCATGTAATGTTATGTATCTAATGTGTCATATTGGTTTTCCCACTGGGACTGGTCTGTTGTGGGTAACATGAGCGCCGTCTAGCGGAGCCCTTGCAGAATTGAGTGGTGCGCCCCAAACTGTTACCAGGTAACAGGTCTGTAAACTCTGTAAAAGTACTGTAATAGTTTGTTTTTGTTGGCAAAATTGTATTTTATGTATGATGTACGTTAAATGGGACTTCCAATTACCACAGCAAATGCGTCTGTGACTCTGTTGGCCGTGAGTAATTTGTTGTAATTTGTTGAGTACAGGATGTAGGTGACTTTGCTAGCTTGATTGTTTTCCTGACTCATGAAAAGTTACGAGAGTTTTCATAAGGACTCTCCGAGGTGTAGCTTACTGGCTAACTAACAGTTTTTTCTAACGTACACCACATTAATCATAAGACGCAATGTTTTTATTTTGTTGTAAATTTTAGTTGTAAAACATGCACTGACATAATAAATTGACATACAGTGCTAGATTTATTTTGAAGGGTGTAACCGGAAGTTGCGTTTTTTTAAATTCCTAAACTAACTTAACACTTGTTCCTTCCTCCCCAGCATCACTCGCCGGCTCTCAGCTTTCCGCAGAGCCGAGCAGGAGTGCACCGCCGCGGGGAAGATGGCTTCAGTCTCCTCTGATAAACAGAGCAGAGTGAGTGTGGTGGTGATCCTGGCGGGTTTCGGGTTTCCTCACAGTGTTTTCCTCCCTGAGGATTAGTAGACAGCCTGCAGCAGCCGCTCTCAGACTACTACAGGACAGACTGCACTGCGTGATGCAGATAAGAGTCCAAGAGTTGACACCCTGCTGCCAGGAGGTGATGGTCCCCTCCTCTCTCCTCGGCTCACCTGCTCCTGTGTCGTGCCTTCAAACGTCACGATGTTAACGTTTTATTCATTTGTTTTCCGTGCTACTCGGTACATCAAACTGCGCCTTCACCGGGACTACTGAGTGTTTTTTATTTATTATTTTACAATGACTGTTTGTATTTAACCACTGGAGGACTTCATCTGCCATTTCTACAATGATCTGACGGCTGTAAAGTGAGACAAACATTAACAGAAGTCACCTGGCGTCGCCATCTAATTAGCTGTCCGCCCGCACATGATGGCCAATAACAACGAGCTACAAGTGAGTTTCCCCAACTTTGCTTTTTCATGACTTACTGTGTCAACGCTGCTGTGTTAATGTGCATTATTAGAGTTCAAAGTCCACACACTTGTGCACGTAAAGATCCGATGAGGGAAAGAGATGTTTTTTAATTGACCCTTGATGGTATCTGTAGTGATTGGAGGTGGTCTGTGATGGAAATACTCACACAAACTTGTTATTGTTATGACATCTGATGAGGGATGGTGTTCTCTAAAGCTATTCCAGCGATTCAGTATTGCACTTCCATAAGGTTGGCCGGGGTATTCCCTATAAGAAAGTGGTTAAAACTGAAGCTACAGAGGCCAATAAAGCCTGACTTTTAGTCCCTAGAATCGGTCAAGTTCCAAAAATGCTACATCCTACAGTTCCCATGATGCAACTTGAGTTGCAAGTACCTCAAAATTCTACTTAAGTAAATAACTAGAGTAAATGTACTTAGTTACTTTCCACCACTGAGCACTGTTGTTATTATTGAACAGCTAAAATACGAGGAAAGATAGCAGTAAGTTAAACTCTGTATGACAAAGTGGGGACATTAAATACAGAACGTGTTTGAAGCAATTGGAGAAAGCTCTGTTAAAGCCTACTGTTTCTTTTTTTAACTGAGTATGAATTGGAAAGTGCAAAGCAGAATAATATTACAGTAAAAGAGGAGGAGCGCTGCTGCCCTTCTAAATGCCTGTGCCCCTGCTGTGACCCCCAGCCAGTGATCAACATAGACAAGCAGTGATATTTTCAGGACAGAAGGCTGTTCTTACATTACTAGTGTGACCTTATAACATTTCAGTTTCACACACAAAAGTGGGTAAACACAATTTCACAGCTAAAATCACCACCAGAGCCTTGATACAGATTAGATTCCCCCATTTAAATGCAACCATTTCCTATTTGTGACCCAGTAGATGCCCTCAGGTGGAGTCGGGGGTGAGTCATGGAAGGCGTTGCTGGTGTCAGAGCCTCAGGCCTAATTTAGAGGGGTTGGTTTACAGTTACCCTGGTGTCAGCCCAGTCCAGGACTCGGTGGAGGGAAACGTTAAAAATTAAAGACTTGAGGGCCAGTTCAGCTCAGCTCATGCCCAGAGCCAGCACATCACTCATAGGTTACTAACCCCGGTCACAAGGTTAAACTGCTGCAGAGAGCTGAGTGGACGTTTCAGTTTATTTAGTAGATTTTAATTACTTTAACCTGGTACAAGGCTACACAGCTGAAATAAATACAGTGTGTTAGAAGAAAGAGTTTTGACTGATGCAATTACAACCACAAACCACTCATATTTCCTGTATCTATCGACACGCGTTAACCTGTGTGGGTTTGGTTTCACACAAGTCATTCCCGCAGCCTGCAAGCAACAAGTGAGAAGGAAAAAAAGTGAGGCACTGTCAACTATTTCCCATTTCCTCAGAAATCAGCTTACTCGCACTCCATCCTTTACACACTCTATTTTACACTCTGATGCTGCTGAATCATTTGTTGTGAGTAAAAACTGGTTTCTTGACATTCAGTAGTTTCCCTGAATGGGGAGGGTGCCTCCAGTGTTTCTTGGAAAGCTGCACTGCCTATGTGGGCCTGAGCATCACCAGTAACGGCTTTTATGGGCCATAGTGCACCACTGTGGCCACTTTTTACATTGTTTCCACAGCAGGCTGACCCTTGAAAAGCTTCTTGTAAATAAGGGCAGCACATTTAAAGCGGCACTCCAGTGATCCAGTGAGCGTTGCACTGTCACAAAATCGGGGGACTTACAAGTGACACATTAATAAAAGAATGATCTAAATCGAAGCAGCATAGTGTGGGTCAAGCGCCAAAAACGCTGGATACTGCATTTCCCATAATGCAACTCGATAGCATCTTTTGTTAGACTTTCTCTGCCTAGTAAATGCTCATGTCTTTCAAAAACCTTGCTCCGGTTTGTAATGCAGGCTTTTGGTTATACATTTGTAGTCCAAAACCAAGATGGCATCATCAGGGTTATTTTCTCAGACTTTAAAATGTTATCACCAGAATCACAGACATAATGTTTTCACAGACTAAGTAGTTCTCCTCACCATAAGTAAACTGAACTTCATGTGTTAAATTAGTAGAGTGACACTTGTAATGCCTAATTATTGCCCGATATCTGTAAGCTCACCAATATATTGTGCACCACTAGTAACCACAGTAGATCATGAGTCATATACAGCACAATTAACTGTTGATTGCTCCTGCCCTGCTGTGTTGATGACACATTTAAAATTATTTATGGCCTCATGACTGAATCTGAAACACCTGAGCTGCACTTATGCAGTTTCTGCCCGATCTGATGAATTCAGCCTCCTCCTGCGACAATGACGAGGGCTCAGTCATCATTACTTCAGGCCAGCAGACAGGCAGTGAGCGACGGCTGATTGAGATCAAGGGGCCACGTTGGTAATGATGATAGGCTGAACCTGTCAGAGTGGACCAAGGCACAGCGGCGCGGTGATTGAGCTCGCTTGATCGCTCTCTTCCCTCTGTTTCTCCTGAATACCTCATCAAGGCTGTACTGTTGCCGACACTCATCTTATTGGAGATCACGACTGCTAGGCTCACCGGGGAAAACAACTGAAATAACCCTGGCTGTGTCCAAAATCATTCACTACTTGTTACACAGTCCACTATATAGAGTTCAGCATTTTGTAGTGCTGTCCGACTGTATAGTGAGAATTGTTATACCCTATATTGTGGACTCAAAGTATCCCACAATCGTGAAAAGTAGTGTACAACCGATGGTCACTAACCACGCACTATATACCATCATGCATTGCACTGAAAAAAATTTGTGACGGACGAGAGGAGAAAGAGCAGCATGTTTAATGTGAGCAAAGCATCGCAACACAAACGGCCACAGTACTCTGTATTTATTAATTTGGGAAAATACGCTCAGTATAATATCATGTATTTATCACAAAAATGCATGCTGGTATTTATTATGGATGGTTCACCAGCCAACGTTGATCTGGTGCGTTTTTAATTGTGCGATGAGCTCACTATATATTCCTCTACATAGAATTCCCTAGATCAGGGATACTCAACTTGTTTGCCACTTTTGCAAAATGACAGGAGGCCAGGGGCCAGTTAATGAACAAACATTAATAATATTTAGCAGATATCTTGCGGCGCTACAAGACGGGAACGCTGCGCTGAAGCTAGCATGTTTTGACTCATGGTGGCGCCTGATATCAGCAACCTGCATACAGCAAATTAAACACAGAGGTTTGGTATGAGGTGGCAAAATGAAGGCAAATTCCATTTCTCATTGAATTGCCTGTTCTTCATTGTCAACCTTTCGACGTTGGCTGTCCTCACTCATCTTTGCCAAGAGGCAAATCCAGTCGCAGCAGGCACATGGGAGAAGTTTGCCCCCAGGAATTTCTGCCAGGCAGACAACCCTGAAGGAAAACTTCTCCTACATGCCCTGTGCAGGTCAGGCGTACATGAACATGAACAGAAATCAAGTGTCACCATTTGCACTGCACAGATTGCTGATAGGCTAATATGCAACTTTAACAGCCAAGGGACATTATTGAACATTTACTTATTGGTATAAACCAATAAAATCCCAGTGTGAATCAATTTATTTTCATTGTGAATTAGAAAATGGATGGTGGGCCACCCGGCACCCTATCGCGAGCCACATTTGGCCCACGGTCCGTAAGTTGAGTATCACTGCCCTATATAGTGAGTAGGGAGAATGAGTGAATGATTTCGGACACAGCCCCTGTCTTCGCTCTCCTCCTCCCTCTGTTAAAAACACATTATCCACATGCAGAGAAGGAGGCCATCAGTGTAAAGTGGAGCTTAACTATTAGTGCTTTTCTGCCCTTTCTATCTTGTTCGCCGCTCCTGCGTTAATGTTGGCCCTCCTCCTCCTTCAGATGCCTTTTAAGGAGCCGACATAACATAACATACACTGTGAGGTTAGCTAGCTGTACAATCTGTGGCCGCCCTCTCATGAATTCTTTATTTCTGTTGGTTTCCTGTAGTTATTATCTGTAAGAGTTCTGCAAATTGGAGGAGCTGCGGCTTCTTCGCTCATTGGTGAGGAGCAAAGGCAACTCTTTCACTTCCCGACCAAATTACTTTTTTATTGATTATCCAAGAGAGCGGAGGCGGCAACTTGGTCCATTTATTTAATGGCATGTGAAGACTTTTGAGCACACTCGCATATAGAAGCGCTGCTTGTCGAGGTCTGTTGATGGTCTCACATGCGTTATAATACACAGTGATGTCTTGCATCACACTCACCATAATGTGTGTCTCCAGCTGCCCCTGCTATGGATAATAGGATTAGGAGACTGTGGACTTCACTGTGTCTCTGACCTCCTAGGAGGGTAGCATTAGTTTCCTCAGTCACCCACACAGACTCACACACACATATACAACCCCACCCCCCTAACACCCAGTTCCTCCTGCCTGAATCCAGGATTACACTGCAGAAATCTGTCTCCCTCCTAGACACACCAGTAGACAAGCTTATAACTGCTGCAGTACAGCGTTGATGCATTGATGGGACATCTTAATGGCATTCATCAATAAACCTGATGGGTGCGTCTAGCTTCAAGATCGCTCATTAGGGTGCAGTCAGGCAGTCCCAATTAGTGCCAGGGAGGAATGCTGATATCTTAAATGCCAATGTAGATAACAAGAATTCAAAGTATCCCTTCAAGCCAGCATCCACGACTCCCAGTGTTTCCATGCCAGTCTAACAGCTGCTCCTACTGACCCTACACCAGCCCCATTTCCATTCAGCTGACCTGTCTGACCACCAGCTGTTGTTGCTATATGCCAGCCATCCACCAGGCCTTCAGAGGATTAATTATCACTGTTACCAAGCCAAGAGAAGGAAGAAAATAAAAAGAGAAATGCAACAGGGAAACTGGTGAAGGATAGACTAACTGCTAGTTATACTGGTTACTTGTGTTCAGCTACATTTAGTCTTTTTCTAAGCTGGCTGTGTGAGCGTTGTAGGGCTTTAAGGGATTGTGGTATTACAGGATTGAAGAATGTGTTGCAAAGAAGGACAAGTTAGAGAAATGGTGTTACGTTGTGGGAGCAACTTATTGTAAATTTAATCTGGAAATGATATTTCTCTTAGTATGACTCAGGGATAGGAAGGTCACAAAGGAAGGGAGCCATTTAGGAGCCATGTGTTCGCCTGAGAATCGAGCATTGATTGGTTGCTAAAGTAGTTTCGTAATGCCAGTGGGCACTGAGGCTCAGTGGTGCTTGTGAAACACTGTGGTGTTCGGCCTGGGTTTGTCACTGAAAGAACACTGAGGTAAAAGGGACAAACAAGAAGACGTTGTGTATTGAATCAACAGAATAGAATAAAAGTAGAGCTGATCGATACTGACGATTATTTTGATATTTTGTTGGGTATTGAGGCTTTCAAACATTTGACTGAAAACTGAGGTAGGTAATTAACTTAAAAAATAATCAAGAAAATAATCTCACCACAAGGTCCATTAAGTAGCTGTTCTGGAGCTTTTGATCATATCACATGATCTTCATCAGCAGATGGAGTGTTCAGTTTCACTTTAAGGACAGGAAATACAACAAAGTAAATCTGTATTTTTTTATATAGCTTTTTACAAAACCTGGGTTGCACAGTGCTCCACAATTTATTAGAAAAATCATCTAAATCAATATGGAAATGAAGAAATTAATTTGAATAAATTAATGAATCAATAAATAAATGATTCAATAAAAATTTGAAAGAGCAATGGCTTGCAGACACTTGTGAGACAAGAGTCGATGTGAGAACTTATTTTAACGGTCCCGACTGAGCTAACAAGCTTTGTTAACTGACAGTTAGCAAGCTCGTTGGCGCCGAGAGCTTTTTATCCCTCTTTTAATAAAACTCTTCATTGAAAAAGATGATGTACAATCCCGACAACAAAATGGCAGAAGGGAGTAATCGGCACAGTACAGAGAAAATTGAAAGAAGCCAGCTATTGTGACTGACTAGCAGTGGCATGTTCCTGGCTGGCTAACATGTTAGCAGTTAGCTCACCAGCTACTGCTTACCACCTAGCCTTGCGAGTAGTCCATACGTTACCAAGCCTCTAAAACCAAATATTTTGTGAAGACGCGCGGATACATTTTTCTGTGACACTTTAGTATGGTGTGACTACACCTTAACTCAAGGAGGCAGCTACACAGAGATCGCAGCACTTGGCAGCTGGATGCCAAGCTTTTCAATCTTATGTAGCAAAATGATTTACAAGGTAAAAACGATGAAGTTGACACATGCTGTTTGAGTCGAAACTGAAGTAGAGAGGAACCTGGGCTGCGTGACCTGATTGTGGTTACACCTGAGGCATATGAGATGAGTTATCCCGCCACTGTGCTGGGGTCATGTGATAGCCTGTGTGTTGTGCTGTAGGAGTGGTGTTGGGTTTAAGGGGGAGCACAGACCTGAGGCTTCATGGGAGCAGGGGCGCGCTCGGCCGTGATGCTGCCCTCAACAGTGGACTGTCTGTTCTGTCAGCCCAGAGGCCATAGAAGTGAGACAGACAGGGAAGAAAAACAGCTATTATTACCTGCTTGAGAGGGAGAGACAGACAAGTAGCCCAACAACAAACCTACCCTTCAAAATGTAACCCAAACTGGAGCCATTGTATTCTATTAAAGTCTCTGATGCTGGATTGCGGGAACAGTGGGATACTGAGGCACAAATAGCAGCCAGATGCCATTGTGAGTTTGGCTTTTTTTACTCACAGTCAACAATGCGAGGGAGATTATGAGAGTTGTAACTGGAGGACTATAAATGGTCTTTACTGAATAGGATGCAGCGTCTACAGGGGGAATTCCAGAGAAGAGACAGAAGAGAACGGTCTGAAGAGATGTGTGGCTGCCTGGTAGTTTTGGTACTTGACTAATTGACTGACTGCATAGCGTGTCATCTTTGCAGCTGCTGCCATGTGATTCGTCATGGGCAGTGTCGCAGTTTTATCAACTCTGTTTTGATCCTCCTCTTCTTTCACATTACTCTAATTTTGGGCTCATTACAGAATGTAGCTTATTATATCTGCTTCCTAAATGTTCATCTCCTCTCTTATTAATGCTTCTGTATTATTCTTAATGACAACAAATCGTATGAAAAGACCAGAACTAATAGTTTTTGATTGATTGATCCTCTATAACAAGTATCGTCTGTGTAACCAAAGCCTGATACAGCTTACTTCTCTGTGCCATAAACCTCCGTTGTTGTCCAACAAGACTAATGCTGTGTCTCAAATTGCGTACTTCCGTACTTACACTTAATATTTTGAGTGCATAAGTGCGTTCACACCGACAAGTATGGCAAAATGCAGTGTACTATGAGTACCCGGATGATGTACTCATAACAGTCACAAAGTTGAGTGTGGAACGCTGCACACTTCTCACCCTCAACGGTCGCCATCTTGGCTACGTAGCAGAAGGCGAGGGACCACCAACGTATAAAAATGGCGGCCGCAGTTGCGATTGTTATGGCTAAAAGTAAAAGCACGTTCATTTTTTAATTTATTTTTAATATAACTGAATTGAAGTCAAGTGAGCAACCAAGCTGGCAGATATTTCGGCATGCGGCAATCGCGGTAAAATGTTGGCTGTTAAAAAAAAAAAAAGAAGACGCGGTCATAGGTTGCGATCGTCATTTCCAGTAAGCGCACAACAACAGCTGTAGTCGATTTGAGACAACACTACCCTGTCAAAATTAACAGGTAAAGTCAGTCAGTACATAGTGAACACAGTGTACTGCATGTAAGTCTATTAATGGAAGTGCGCTATTTGAGACACTGCTATAGTCTACAGCCATGCTAGTGGCTCTGTGAGGCTGTAAATAGCAACAGCACTAAATTCTGATGTCAGCGTGCTAACATGCTCACAATGACAATGCTAACGTGCTGATGTTTAGCAGTTATAATATTTATTTTAGTTTAGCACTAAACACAAAGTACAGCTGGGGTTGATGGAAATGTCATTAGTTTTTTAATCTAAATTTGGACCTAATGATTGTGCTAAATGAAAATTATTACAGTTAATCCTTAGGGGCACAGTGGAGGGATATGGTAATAGGCCAAATTTTATGTCAATCCATCCAATAGTTCAAATATTTCAGCTTAGACCAAAGAGGTGGGCCGACCAATTGACAGACTGACATTGATATCCATACATCAACACCGCTAGCGTACCTAAAATCTATCAAAAACACATCAGTGAGCCACACTGTTTCACTGGGGGACATGTTCCTTCATTACCATGAGCATGGGTATTAGTCTGTGGTTGAAAATAGTCCCCAACAAATGCACTATTTACTCCTGTTTGAGTAACATTTGCTACAAACTACAGTGCCCAACAGTTTTAGGAAATTATTGAGACTTGTTCTTTAAAATTCAACTACATATTTGGGACCTGTTTCAAGATTTCCTTCTTCAGTAGGAGCAAATAAGACCCGCAGACAGGGTAGGAAAATCGCAAAGTATTCAGGCTGAATACAAAGCTGGCCTAACGCATTGTTGGTTTTGGTATTTTTACTGGATTTGTTGAAAATAAGAAAAATGTAGAATAATTCCAGCCTTATCCTTTAAACACTGCCATGCAATGTAGTACAGTTGTAGCTGGTGGTTTGTGCTAATTTCCCACCCTGAGTACAGTTGCAAAACCTAGATGAGAACCTGAACAAATCAATAACCTAAAAACTACTGGGTATATGTGCAGATGAGCCACTACTGTCTGTGACCTCAAAGCACATTGCCTTTACTAATGGGGTCTTGTTTTCATTAGCCATCATACTTGAATTAAAATAACACGGATCTGTAAACATTTGTGCGGCTTGTGTGTTTTTCCTGTTATTGTCCTGTGTTTATGAGTGCCATGCTATCGTAATCGACAGCATCAGTAAAGAAGGATAATCATCTGCATTATAGAATGGACCTCTTATCCCCCTCAGCCCTTCTGCCATAATCATTTTTAATCTGCTTTCCATGTCCATTACCATCATGCCTGCTCAACCACTCCATTACATAGCGGGGCTCTTTCTGCTCCCCTGTGTCCCCTCCTGACCGCCGTAGGTGACTTGGGAGCATATTGCATGTAGAATAAAGCACATCAGCTGACCTGTTATGTGCCTGATTCAGGAGACAGATAGGCACAGTGGGAGGAAATCTTAATAACCACAGATTTAAACGCATGTGTTTGATTTTTCTGGTAAAATCTCCCGTGGACATCCGTGTATGATTTACGCAACATCTGAGTTTGGATTTGTCCCAGGGAGTGGGGGATATGCTTATGGATCAAATCCGGCAGCAGCTGTATCTCATTCATGTTTTGGGCTGTCGCATTCCTGAGAGATCTCACGGCTGTAAGATGCTGAATTATGGAAGGTCTATAATTGAACACAACACTGAGAAATGTTTAGTGCATCGTGGTGCAGCACTTTTTGTCTTTCTTCTACCATTCCCTGTGAGCCCATGTCACTAGAAGGAGGAAGTGAAGGATATTCTGTTAATATGGGCCCTGACATGGCTGGACGGCTGCAGAAAATCCCCACGTCAAACATCATGGCCCCATCACACAGCACTGTGCAAGCCTCAAGCTGAAGTTGCTAGCAACCAAACATGAAAACACTCTGCATCAAACATTTAACGACTTTTTCACATCAGTCCTTTATGCAGCTCAGATGGCTATGGTTGCTTTCTGATTAGTTCAGTTTCCAGTCACATGTATTCAAATGGCCTCACAACAAAGTAACGTGTGCCTTTTTATCAATTGTGACCTTCCCTATTTTCATGGTTCACCTTTATCTTGCACTTTTTACCCCCCTCTTTACTTTACTTTCCCTCCCACATACGTATTTTCTCTGTTTTTGCATGCATCTTTTTTTTTTTTTTTAATGTCCCTTTCCAACAACCTCCTCCCCAATCTGGAAGGATAAAATCCAGAGCATGACAGGTGGTTAAAGTAGCTGTGACTGTAAAGCCATGAAGTGCCTCATTGGTTCTCCTCTGAGTAACACCCTTATCCAGGTTGACTGTCAACAACTTTTGTTTGCTGCCTTTTTTATATGCAGGTGGTGCTCACTGGAGCATTCAGAGAAACGTGGGCTATGTTTGTTGGATTCAAGTACAAGGACCTTTTTACCTCTGAGCTGGTCAGTGCCTGCTCTTGACTGCTGTTTCTTTTTTCTTTAAGAAACATTTGAGCCTGAATGTACCAACTACCAAAAGTTTTTGTTTTTTGTATTTTTGAATAGTTTCAGTAACCTTCACCTGTCTCATTTTTCTCAAGCATGCATGTCAGAAGCAGATTAAGTATGTGGACTAGAGCTTTTCTCAGTGGGGGTTTATGCTGCCTTATTCCCCAGAAGCCTGAACAGAGCGACTGTTTGTTGCTGCAGAGTTCACAATGGACAAAGCCGGGAACACAAACACTTTTTACTTACTGAAGTCTCTTGAGAAGATCGACCCTTTTACAAAGATGCCATTCATGCTGATCTGCTCCTCACCAGCTGTGGAGCGGACACTGCTGCAACACACACACACAGAGACAGATGTGCTCTGAAACACACACAAGACACACTTTCTCACCTAACCTTCTGCACAGTCTGTGTCCTGTTTACCCAGACCAGGAGAGTCCTCTCCCCTCATGCACGTGACGTCTTCATCAGGCTCTGGTAGTGCAGCAGATATACATACAGCCATATTGCACTGTAAAACGGCAAAAGGAGATTTGGCAACAGAATTTCCCCCTGGAATATGAGGGATTTTAAGGATTAACATGCAACACACACTCAGTTCAAGGTACATTCTGTAAGCTGTTAACTCATTCATAGAGGGCTAGAGTTGAAATCATAACATGAGACTAGATATCAGCCGGGAATTTGGCTATGGTCATTTTGTGATTTTGTTTAAGGTTATTTTATTGTCTCCCATAGCAGAAAATTGTCTTGGTTTCAGGGGAATTGCTGCATCAAAACCAAACATCACAATAAAAACACATGAAAACACAATTTAAAATCTTAAAGAGTTACTGCATGGATTCAGTTTATTGTACTTTGATAAAGTTAGTGGTCTTACAAGAGACATTAAAATGAGAATATCGAGGAAAATTAACATTTATTAATTAATCAATAAATCAACATCAACATTTTTACACTTTGGTATTTGTACAGATTAAACAAAAGAAATATAACATGTTTAATTAGTGAGCTTTAGAGGTGCTAGTAGGTGGATGTTGTTCCCTTTGGACAGAGCCAGGCGAGCCGTTTCCCCCTGTTTCCAGTCTTTATGCTAAGCTAATCGGCTGTTGGCTGTAGCTTCAAATTTACTGTACAGACGAGGGTGGTATCAATCTTCTCTAACTCTGGGCAAGAAAGCAAATAGGAGTATATCCCGGGATTAAATGCAGCATTACATTTAATTCTTGTGGTATTTGGTCTTATATTTTACTTTGTCAATCAGCCCAAAATACAAACCAACCAAAACACACCAAATTGTTGTTGCTGAGCAGCGTTAACTCTGCTGCTCTACAGTCAAATTGGCCCACTTACCCACAAAAGAGTCAGCTTGGTCTGCTCTTACAGTGTCCTGAAGTTAACTCTGCAGTCTGTGGTACACACACATCCCTCTGATCTGGTGTGTTGACATAAAGAGGATGAGGAGCAACATTTCCTCCTGTTAGTACTCTCATCATCCAGCTGACATAGCCTTACTGTGCTGTTTCATTCATTACCGACCCGTTACAGTACATTAGCCGTGTGTGTGTGTGTGTGTGTGTGTGCGCACGTACAGTATGAGTGTTAATGTGTCTTTGTGATCAAGCTTTTCCTTTGTCAGGGTGTATTATTTATGCTATTCATTTGGTATCCATTGCTTTATTTTAGCTGCTGTGCAGTGCCATGAAGACGTGTGTGTGTGTGTGTGTGTGTGTGTGTGTGTGTGTGTGTGTGTGTGTGTGTGTGTGTGTGTGTGTGTGTGTGTGTGTGTGTGTGTGTGTGTGTGTGTGTGTGTGTGTGTGTGTGTGTGTGTGTGTGTGTCTTTTGAGATGAATTCAGAATTCACTGTTCACCCCCGCTCCGAACACCACCCCACCCCCAACCCCTCTTAACCCAAATCCCAATCCACTGCCTGCTGAATGAGGCTGCGTGCAGACATCAGGATGTGAGGAGAATTTAAAGTTGCGTTTCTCCCAAATTCTCTGTCTCACTCTCTCTTTCACATGCAGTGTTTCAGTGTATGACTTACCACACACACGCGCACCATTAAAGTGATGAATGGCACTATTAAGAGAAATCTGACCTCTGACTGTACTCTTTCTCTTTCTCCTTCTCTTTGCTTATCTTTTCACACAGTAACAAGAATTCAGTTTGGACCACAAAGGTCACGTTTTCCTTTACTCTCTTTGTTTGTCCCCGTAGCTTCCCACAACATCTGACACTTGCAGCATTTTCAGGGCCACACATTGCCAAAAAAGGCCCACATCCACATCCACTAAAGCTCACATCATGACCTTGTGGTACACTGTTTAATCCACATCTTCCTAATAATAAACACATTTCCATCACCAGTAACTTCCCAGAAATACAAATCCCCCCTTTCCCCTACAAAAACATCTCTCCATGCAATATCTGGCTTAGGGTACATTTATTAAATGATTATTATTTTTGGCAACACTACACTATAACAATTAGGTTGAAAGTCTGCTCCAAAGCCCCATCATTATTATTGCTATGTGAGTAAGTGACTGAATGAGTAATAAAATGACAGAGTAAGGGCTGGCAACTGGAGAATTCCCCCACTGCCTCTACTCCAACAAAATTGACTTAATCCCTATTTATAGACACAGACGAGCCAACATGAGCTGACCGGCCATTAAAACTTAATCAAAGGGATGGCTTTCTGTCACCCACTAGCAGCACCGGGCAGAAGTCTGCCTACCAAAATGTGTGACAGAGGATGATGCATGATGGAGTGGCAATAAGATGAAGAAAACTAGGAAAGAGGGAGCAACATGAAAAAGGGTAAAGGTGTAAAGAGAGGAAAATACAGGCAGGGGAATATGGAAGAGGTTGTAGAGAGAAAGAGATGTAAGAATAGCAATCAAGACAACATGACAGGCAGAAAATAGTTTTGTTTCATTTTGGTTCATTACAGTCTGGAGACCACCAGTATGGTTTCACACAAATAAATAAATATGAGAATAAGACTGATATGAGCTTTTGTTATGTTTTTTTAGCATAACTGTGCCGTTAACTGTAGGCCAACAATACAGATCATTTATGTACTTGCCGATTATTTTCTTGATTAATTGATTAATAGTTTGGTCTATGGAATTTCAGAAAGCAGTAAAAAGTGCCTGTTAGGATTTCCCAAAGGCACAGGTGACGTCTTCAAATATCTGGTTTTGTCTGACCGACGGTCTAAAACCCAAAGATATTTAGTTTACAGTGACTTAAAACAGAGATAGACAGCAAATCCTCACAATTTGAGAATCTGAAACAAGAGAATGTTTGGTCTTCTTGCTTTGATTTGATTTAATTTAGTTTTAATTGATTTCAATCAACTAACACTCAGCTCTAAATCACTTGTCTCTCTGGTCTTTGTGAAATATAAGTCAGTGCTTTCCAAAGCGGGTGCCGCTGCACCCTGGGCTGCCTTAGGGACAGGCCAAGATTTCTGCAAGATGTGTTCATTTCCTTTTTTTTATTGTACATTTTAATACGGTTCACCACATTAAAAAACGAGGCAAAATTTACTTACTACACTTTTATATTAAAGCGACTATAATCAATATTTGATCACCCTGTTCTGCAGGTCCTCTCAACGCTACAGAATTTTTATAGCATTTTTCAGCTCATTGTTTTGGTTTTATAGCCCACAACTTTACTGTTGTGGTTCACTGTCACCACAGCTCTTACAAATCCACTGTACACTACCTTCCCAGCACCGAACTGACAGACAGACACAGTGCAGAGCATTAGCGGCAAAAGAGCTAAATATTTCTCTCAGAGAGTGAATATTGGACTATATTGGATGGGGACTTGGTCATACAAGCTCAAGCTGTGCAGCCAAACAAAACCACAGAACTTTATTTCAAATTCTTGAGAAATGTGTATAAAATGATGCAGAAGACATTTCACATATTTCCATTTGATGGACATGGAGGCTTGAATTTGAATATTTCCCTCAGTGTAAACGTCATATGGCTTCAATGAAGAGTTGGAACAAGCTGATACAGGATATTTATGATACTGTCAGACAGTGTGGAATAAGGGGATTTTTCTGATCTTAAAGCTAGAGGGGGAATAAAAGGGGAAAATTGGATATTAAGGGGTTAATTACACAGTATGCATTCCAGGATCAATCCTAATCAGGTGAACAGCGTGAGACTGTAACTTTAAGAGATGTATATTTAAACTGATGTGATCTTAGTTCCTGATACTGTGGTCAGCACAGTTTTAGTAACTGCATCTATTTCACAGACACAATGAGCGAGACAGCTTGGCACTACAGGCATCACAGCGGCTCGTGTTAAGGTTTGAAAGGGTTACGTTTTCGGTCGCGTTACGCTGAATTTAAAAATGACAGGCGAACCATATTTGTAAAGGTGAGAGACAGTATGGATGCATGGGGGCTGCTATCTCTGCAGCCACCAGTCCACATCACAGAGGAGGCACTGAGAGTCCCAGCTGCTCGGTAAGGAAATATTTATAGATATGGCACACACAGCATTTGTCTTTTATCAAAATGATGCTAAGCAAGAGCAACTGCCTGTGTTTAGCTTATATTGGCTTAACTTCAAGTTATTTCACTTCCTATTCCCCTATTGCAGTGTGGCAGAATAAGAAGAACTAGATGTGGTTTAGTGCCTCTTTGTGCCACGCTGTGTGTGTGTGTTTGTCCCTCGGCCTCCCTGTCTATGAGCGTGTACCGTTTCGTGTAAGTGTGTGTAGTGCGACAGATAGAGATAGGGATCCAAAAAGGGCCATCTGCCACACAGTGAGAGCACGGAGGGTCAGTGGCCCCGCACTGCTGAGTTTCTGTCAGATAAACCCATGACCCCGTGTGTCTCTTACTGACAGGAAGAGGACATAAGTCAGACAGTGATGGAGCCGTCAGAAACAGGCCGAGAGTCTTTGATCGGTCAGTCATGCCGCTGTGTAATCTCTGCTCGTTCATGTCTCAGAGGTGACAACTCAGCTTGTTGTCCCACCTTTCCTGTGAATTTAGATTTTGTGCAAGCTTCCGAAAAAGTCAGTTCTGCTTCCAGTCGACTTGCACACAGCAGGCGAGTGTCCGTCTCTTCCTCTGTGTGTGCCGTGTGTCTCCATGTGGCGTGGTGTTACATCAAGAGAACATGACAGAACCTAATGCACGGATACTTCATGTTTTACATTTTATGTTGAAAAGCAGACAATCCCTACATCATTTTTTAAAGATTTTTGTTGTTTGTGATTTGGTGTTCAAGTTCAGCTAGCTCATAATACAATTTATTATGAAGCCCTGTCCTTTTTACAGCTCATTTAGATGTCAAATCCCTTTTTAGAGTCTATCCACTGCTTCATAGTGGGAATGTTTTGTTCTTTGACCCCTTCTCTCAGTGCTGTTAATTTTCTTAATTCACCTCCATGTAAATAATAGAAATAGTACTGCACATGTATGGAGACATGGACTCTATTGTCCTTCCAAGAACACACGCACATACAAAGATATACATGGTCTGATAGTCCATTTCACATGACCACATTCTATCACAACAGCCTGTTTCTCAGCTTTGGAGACCCAGTAGCAGGAAGCAGAGTGGCTGTGAGCTCTCTCACTTACAAAACCACCGCAGTGTGTGTGTCTGCACAAAGTGCATGACGCCTCAGTCTCTCTCTGGCAAAGAGCAGAACAGGAAGCAGTGAGGTGGGGCTCGGCCTGTGCTGTTCTCTCTTCCTCTCCTCCGCCTCGTTCACTCGCTCCGGCTTTAGACTGGCTTTTGATTCCTGGCGGGAAGGACATCCTGGATTTTGAGGAGGCAGGAATAGCACGTGGTGTTGCCTGATTGGCGCTGCTGTCAGTGCTGAGTGTGTGTGTGTGTGTGTGTGTGTGTGTGTGTGTGTGTGTGTGTGGCAGGGGAACCAGTGTAGGGAGGGGGCCGGGAGCGAAGCCAGAGGGAGGCCAAACATGGCCAGTGAGGGCGCACTGGAGGACCTGCCAGGGGATCAACCGGTTGATTCCCCAGTACACACTGAGCAGAGTGACACAGAGGCTTCGGTAGGCAACTGTGGCCAGAGCAGGCCTCAATATGGCCGCCTTTTTTTCCGTCCATTACTATGGCCCTTCTCTTTTCTGTCGGCTTCCTCGTTCACTTCCTGTAAAAACATCTCCTGTCTGTCAGCGAATCACTTGTGTACTTTTCATCCCTGTCTGCTGTTGTGATTTTGCCCCGCTGTGTGAGCTGTCTTACACCTCGCTCCAGAGGTTCTTTGTTGTAAAACACCAGGGATTGAGTTGTATTGTGTTGAAAATGAGTGCGTCACAAAACAAACTCTCCCTTCCTGTCGTTCATGGTGTGTTACTGCCTCTGCTTTCTCTTCTACCTTGAATACTCTGCTGCTGCTTTTACTGACAACTTCTCAGGCCTGCCACATTAAGAAGGACGTGCAGTACGTACGCATGTGTGCATGTTCATGTCTGTGTGCTTGTTGGTGATGCCAGTGTCGGTTTACATCTTTAAAAAGATAAGATGCTGTGTCTGTGGTTCTTCAGACCAAACTCCTTGACAAAAGGACACATTTTTACAGTGTTATTAGTCTTCATGACTTTGGTCCACAACCAGTTTGGGAAACATGCTCAAATACATTGCTTCAGAGTTGTGCAATGACTTAACATTGCATTAAAGCAGCAGTTAAAATCCTGCAAGCACTTGGCTTGTGCCATGTGGTTTGGTTGGCTGCTTGGGCCATGCCTGACTGTTGTACTGTATTGTGTTGCAGATGGATTATGGCTTTAATGAGAGCAGAGCTGTAGCCCCAGCCTGCATGTAGATGGATGGACACAGAGACCTAAGAAGTTGTAATCAGATCTGCTAAGCTGGATGGCTGGCTGCATGGTGCAGTGAAAGGCCCTGAGCACCCCGTCATTATACTCTGGCAGAGTGGAGGGGACAGTCCTCGGTGTCCGTGTGTGTGTGTGTGTGTGTGTGTGTGTGTGTGTGTGTGAGATCTGATGAGATCTGATGTCACAACATCAAATTAATGCATGACATCTTCAGGCATTCAAGACCCTTTAATAGGTTTATGAAGAATATGTGCGGTTCTCTGTATATGGAAACAAATAAACAACTGTTAAGTAATTGCTCTGCAACATACAGTATATTCCTTTTGTAAAGCTTATAATGTTCAGTCAAGACGCTGTCAGAGACATTTTGACTTACCTGCAGTATTTCTAGACCTTTAGTGTGGTGGTGGTGTTGATAAGGGGACATGAGTAAACTGAGTGGTCATTTTCCATGGCTGTAGTTGACTGACATTTGAGGGCCGGTGTTGCTAGGAGATGGAGACGAGACTTCCGTGGTGTGCTACCGTCTGGAGAACGTCGTAGCCCTGTAAAGCCCACGAACGTTGATACAAGGTGTTTTTTTTTTTTTTACCACTTTAGCGTAGGTTATGTATCATTAGCGATTTAAGACCTCTGTTCCGTTCCAACATTGAACATTTGAGAGAACCCATCGTGCTGTTCAGTTTGTATTTCACTCAGAAAGTGGAAGCTAGTTAGCCTAGCTTGCTAAAGCTAGCACTGATTCCCACTCGACGTTACTTGTCGTTTGGAGGGGGTCTATCTAGCGTGAGCTGTCTCTGCTGTATGGGTCTAGTTGTGGTGATGGCTAATGACCAGACTGCCAAAACTCACAGCAACGGTTATTCCTGTAACCTCAGCACTACATTCCTCTGTGATTCGAATCACAATGCGGAGTAATGTAGGGAATCACAAAGTAGGCTAGGGAGTGCTGAAATCACAGATGGGGCTTACAGCAAATGACATTGCCCCAGCTGGGTAACTGCCTGTGTAGCCGTTGGAACTGAAGTAATATTATGGACAATTTTAGCCGCTCACCCACACAGATATTGCACCAATAAAATTATAGTACTGACATTGTCAATCAAAAGCAAAATTCACGCTCCCTGGACAACATTAATGTGTAATGGGGTGCTATCACAGCAGTAAAATTAATAATATTAGTTAACTTTTGGTACAAGTCAAAACAAAGACTTTGAATAATCATCATAATTCTGTAATCAGTAGCTTATTTGCGTATTCTCTCTTTTTCTCTTCATTTCTGAGCTGTATTTGTTTACTTTGTTGTTTACCGATCTGCTCCTTGTGAAAAATCTGTTTTCAGGTTAAAACCGCAAACACTTCATACACAAGTTTGTGTGATTTGTCTTTGTTACATTTTTATACAAATGCATTCTTTGTGTATGTTTACTTGTGACCCATCCAGAAGCAGACAAGATGCTGATTTGATTTTAGTCTGTATTAACGCTGTTCTAATCTGCAGTAATCTGGTTAGTGTCGATCAGTAGGAGAGCTGATGTGAGCACTCAGCTCTTTACGCATTTAAGCGCTGCCTCTGCTTTGATGCTCCCTCACAGTCTCGGCTCGGCAGGTTTCACATGTTGCGGATTCAGTTTCCCCCTCCTTTCATCCCACAGTGCTCCACTTCGTCAGAACTGTGCAGGGTGACTGTCACCAGCTTTGTCTGTCGTAACCTCAGCTCAGCAGCTCTCAGCTGGAGATGTCACCTTTTGAATCGTTTTCTCTTTCAACTCGAATTGAATAATCCCCCTCATACACAGTGGGCTAAATATAGTTTTACTTTCTCTTTTCATATTTGTACGATTTTCTGCACACATTACACCTCCTCCCTCTCATATTCTGCTGTGACCTCCAAAATGATTTGTGCCTTCTCTTTAACCATCTCACCCTCCTCCTTTTCTCTGTCTTCAGAGTGATCCAGGCGGGCTGTCGGTGCTCCAGCAGCTCGGGCTGGACCAAAACTCTGACTTCTCAGACTCCAGCGTGCAGCAGCGCCTGGACGAGCACCGCGAGAGGATCCGCAGGGAGATCCGCAAGGAGCTGAAGATCAAGGAGGGTGCGGAGAATCTGCGCAGGGCCACCACCGACAAGAGGAATGCCCAGCAGGTGGACTCGCAGCTCCGCAGCTCCAAGCGCAAGCTGGAGTCCCTCCAATCTCAGCTGCAGGAGCTGGACGCACACATTGTGGTCAAGGGCCCTGATGACAACAAAGGTACATTATCCACCATGGAGAAATGGTTTATACTGAAAGCTTCTGTGCCACTGTGGGATGTGCCAGTTCTCCTCTTTGAAACAGAACATACTATAGATACTGTAACACCATCATCATTACATACATGTTTCCAGTACTGAGTTATGTGAGATCATTTATTTCTAGTTTACTCCAAAAGGTCACACAGTGGTTTTGCATGTTTTACCTAATTTCTACACATCACTGACACTTTTTTGTTGATTTCCTACCTTCTAGGCAGACATTGGTTTCAGTTAATTAAAAAACCTGCAGGCTGGAAACCTGCTTTGTATAAGAAATCAATCCCGGTGGTCCCAATAACATATGGCATATATTTGGCATTGCAGTTACCAGCAGGGGTTGTCTTGAAACTCTTAACTGATGGTTTGTTCATCCTTGTGGAAAACGCTGAGACTTTAACTTGAACAAGACTAAGAGTCTACAACCATCTTAGCAGCTCTTTGAGGCTGATGTTTAACAGGTATAATGTTTACAATGTTCACCATCTTAGTTAAATGTGTTAGCATGCTAACATTTGCTAATTAGCACCAAACACAAAGTACAGCTGAGGCTTATGGCAATGTCGCAGGTATTTGGTCATAAACCAAATAAACCTGACCAATTTTGACCTGATGATGTTAGGGATCACCAAAGATATTACTTATTAATTTATCCTGAGGGGAACATGAATGTCAAAAAAACAAAAATGTCTAGAAGAAGCGCTAGAGGAAAAGTCAGAGGATCACCAACGTCAGCAGGCTTCATCCTCTGGAGACGCTGGATGTCTGTGCAAAAGTTTATGGAAGTTAAGATTGTTAAATTGGGCTGACTGACATTGCCATCTGTGGAGCCACGCCGCTAGCATAGCTAAAAATACCAGTCACATATTCTCCCCCATGTTCCCCATTACTACTTGTTTGTCTTTCATATTTGATTTTACGCTTCTTAACGCACCAACAAGGAGTGTTTTTCAAAACTGTACCTATTTGCGACTGAATTTTCATTCCACACTGGCATAAACTGATACCAGTGGTTTCCTCAAAGGCAGGAAATCAATATAGAAACCCATTGCATATGAGCTAAAACATGCAAAATCCCTGGTCTTTAACTTTATGTGCTACCAGAGGACAACAATGATGTTTTAACAACTGCACCAACAGTAACCTGACCTCTTACCATCCAACCACTCCTCTTGCCCAGATGCCCCTAAGTCTCCGGGGTCGGTCAATCGGACGTCGGCCAACCAGCACCGCATTGCAGCTTTGGAGCGGCAGCTAAACATTGAACTGAAGGTCAAACAGGGAGCAGAGAACATGATTCCAATCTATGTCAATGGAGGTACCAAGGTATTCATCTGGCTCAGCTGTCAGCCATAAGTTTTATTCACTTTACTGTCCACTACACATTCTTTAATGTTTAGTCTGTGCTCCTTTACTCTCTCTCTGATCTCCCCCTGTTTTTTATGTCTCTCCACAGGACAAGAAGCTTCTCCAGACGGCTCAGCAAATGCTGCAGGACAGCAAGACAAAGATTGACATCATCCGCATGCAGATCCGAAAGGCCATGCAGGCCACAGAGCAGTCCGAGGACAACCAATGTACCTATCATGCTTTTGTTTATGTCCTCACTCTCATCTTTAAATTCCTCTTTCATCCCACCTGTCACTCTTTCAGCTTATAAACACTGCATATTTTATGATGCGAGTGGTAACGGATCAATTCTTGCTTCAGAACTTCACAGTGTACAGTCTTCCAGTCAACACACACACACACACACACACACACACACACACACACACACACACACACTGTCCATTACAGCCCTCTCACTCGCTCAGGTTGGAGGCTTATTGATGTTCCTGCATCCCCTTGATGTTGCCCAACAACTAAAAGCCATGCCTCATTTAACAGAGGTTAGAGAGGAGGCAGGACAGATACGGGGAGCCAGGAAGGGAGTGAGACTGAAAGGGACTGAGTCAGAGATGACGACGTGAAGTGGAGGGAAGGAAGGAGTCGGAGATGAAAGAGAGAATAAGCGGGGAAGGACAAACAAAGCTCAGAGCAGCAGAAAGAGCTGATTTAGGCATAAGCCTCTCATGGGAGTCTGTTTCCTCTCCATTCTCCTTTATTTTTATTTTTCCCCACATGCTGTCTCTTCATCCCTGTGCTTTAAAGCGGCTATAATCAATATTTTTATATGGATCGCATGAGATGAGATGAACCCACAGAGAATTATCACCCAACTCTGAAGTTCCTTTCAGCTCTATGGAGCTTTATTGCGTTTTTCAGCTTGTTGTTATGATGATGATGATGATAACTGTTTTGGTTCATTCTCATTGGTCTCATCAGCTTTGTTTCCAGCCACAGCAGGATGCCATTTTTAAACAAAATAGCTCTGAAAACCCTCTGTCCTCTACCTGCCCAGCACCAAACAGCAGACAGACACAGTTAGCAAGTAGCATGTGAACATCGTGGAGCATTTAGCAGCTAAAGAGCCAGATATTTTTCTCAGGAGTTAACAGAGAGCAAAACAGAGCTAAAAGGAGAGTGAATATTGGATTTACATTTGGTGGGTGGGAAGAAACATGACTGAAAGCTGATGTTGCTCCGTAAAAGCTAGATGTGTAAATAGGCTGTTCGCCATATCAACTTTTAAAAGGTGATTATACATGTACATGTTTACAGCTTATTATTGCAGGTTTTAGACTTAATATTTGAGCCAATGAAGCATTCCCCTAAACAGGACACACACACTCGTGAAAAGATGACAAAAAGAAGCAAACCCTCCCACTCAAAAAACCTCGAGATGGATCACTGTGACCAAATCTGTAACTAGTTTCTTGTCGACATCTGTTGCCAAACACCTAGCAATTTCCAAATCTGCTTTAAAGTTAATTCTCTCACCATGGCAACGGTCAACACATATCATCAGCGCATGTTGCTGTACACCCTGTCGTTCATGTGTTGTTGACTAAACCTGACACTGTGTCCCAGGTAAGCCGGACCAGTGTGGGGTGGAGCTGCGTGTGGAGGAGCTGTGGCATCACTACCGCGTGGAGCACGCCATGGCTGAGGGAGCCAAGAACATGCTGCGACTGCTGGGTGCAGGAAAGGTCCAAGACAAGAAGGCCATGGCTGAGGTCAGAGAGCCGACAGGAGATGACTTGGTTTAAAACATAATTAGTTCAATACGCTTTTCCAATGTAGTATCTGCACTGCGCATAGACTGTTGTAAATGTACACATTTTCTCCATCAATTTCACGTTATATTTACATTTTTGTTATGATCCCACAATTTTATGTATTTATTTAGTTTTACATTTTACACTTGGCTGTAAACTTGCATACATACAGCTAATACATAAACTCATATTTATATATGATTTTGTATTACATTTTCCCATCTATTCCCCCTTATATACAGCATATTGATAGTAAGATAATAGTTCTGCAGTGTAGGAAATAAGCTTGTTCGCTTTCTTGCCTAAAGTTAAATAAGAAGATTGATACCATTCTCATGTCTGTACGGTAAATAAAAAGCTACAGCCAGCAGCCGGTTAGCTTGACTAGACTGCACGGGTAAACAGCTAGCCTGGCTCCAAAGGTAACAATATCTCAATGAGGTACCATGTGTTAATTAGTGAGCTTTACAGGTGCAGATGAGTTGATTTTGTTACCTTTGGACAGAACCAGGCTAGCTGTTTCCCCCTGATTCCAGTCTTTGTGCTAAGCTAAGCTAACCTGCTGCTGGCTGCAGCTTTGTATTTCAGTCAGAAAACTCACGTTTGGAATTATTATTATAGCAGCAGAACATAGTTAGAGTTTGGTGTCTAGGCTCCGACCTCATCACTCCCCGCAGATATGTTTACATAGAGATATTGGGGAGTGATGAGCAAATATCTTAAACTGCCCAGCTGGAGCCCGCAGGTGGATGCTGGGGTGGTGGTGGGGCTGAAAGAACAAGCAGCAATACTGATGCATGGCAGCAGTGGTATAGAGAGAGACATTTTTGCAGCTTAAATAGACCACCAAATTGGGAGTGTGTGTTTGGTAGATGGTTGTGGAGAGTGAGGTATGTTGTGTGTAGCAGTGCAGCGAGTTGACTGCCAGAACTAGCTCGCAGGCATCGCTCCATTTATCGTACAGACACAAGAATGGTGTTGACCTTCTCATCCAACTCTCAGCAAGAAAGCGAATAAGTGTATTTCCCAAAATGCTGAACTTTTCCTTAAGTGATCAATATAAAAGCAATCAATTCTTGGTTGGATCTGTAGGTAAAAAACAACATTTTCAGCCCATTTTTCCAACGTCAACAGTGTACATGTGTATGTACATGTTAACATACCACACATTACTCATTTTAATATGAATTATACTATCTCATATTCGTTTTGTTGCATATTAGCACATTTTAATTGTGAGCTTGTATTTTCCTTTTCATTATTAGTATTTCTGCTGCAACAACCTAATTTCCCCACCAAGATCAATACATTTTTGTAAAAAGAAAGAAAACAAATAAAAACCACTCAGGAGAAAACATTTAATGATGTCTGCAGGCTCAGTGTGGCCTGAGCGAGTCGTCCCAGCGTCTGGACCTGCTCAGGTGCTCTCTGGAGCAGAGGCTGCTGGAGCTCCCCGAGGATCATCCCAAGGCCTGCCTCATCAAGGAGGAACTAGTGCTGGCCTCCTCCTCGGCTTTCAGCTCCCGCCACAGCACCCCCTATGTCCATAACCAATACAGCACCCTGAGCAAACCATCACCACTCACAGGTAGACACAGAAACTATACTGTGGAAATATTGGGAGAAGCTGCATCATGTATTTTCTTACCCGCAGAGATGGTTCTTTTTCAAACACTGACCCTTATGAATCAAGGGTCATTTTTATCAAAATACTTTTTGTCTCCTTCCAGGTTCTCTTCAGGTGCGTCTTCTGGGCTGTATGGGGCTGCTGGAGGTCATCCCCGGACGGAGCAGAGGGACCCCGGTGGTTCTTCCCTCTCACTCTCCGGGAGACGGACGCTCCTCATTCAAACTGAGTGGCCTCTACAGCCGCAGCACCAGCAGCATGAGCCTTAAGATCCCCAGCAAGAACGAGGAGCTCTCCTGTGAGTGTTTCATTTCTTATTTTGAACAGGTGCCTTTCCAACGAATCAGAAGCTTTATCTTTTATCTCATTTAAACAAATTATTTCACTTAACATTTATTGTGTGTGTGTGTGTGTGTGTGTGTGTGTGTACAGCGGAGGTGAGCGCAGTGCTGAAGCTGGAGAACACAGTGGTGGGTCAGACAGTTTGGAAAACAGTTGGCGATCAGGCCTGGGACCAGACCTTCACTGTAGAGCTGGAGAGAGTAAGACACACAGCACACTCAGTCTGTTGGTGTGATTCAACCTAAACTTTCACTCTGGTGTTATTGCACCAGTCTCTAAAGAAAAGGTGCTACATTTTTTTTTTACAGTTATTGGTTTATTTACCAATTTTCTCAAAAACTACCTGGGCTTTTTCAAATGAGCAGATCGGTTTAAACTGATTCTTCCTGAGATTTATGTCCCCACACACCCAGAAGCTGCTGCAAAAAGACACTGATCACCACAGATAGTTCGTAGTAAAAGGTCTTGCAATGAGCACTGATTTGTTATAGAAAGAGGAGAGAAAAATGGAGTGAAAATACAAATGAGCCGCTGATTATGCACCAGAGTCCCCTGTAAAAAAAATACAAGAAATGATTAATGTTATAATCCTTAAAATATGAGTCCTGGTTGATTTGGTGACACCTCTTGTTATTGGTGGTAATAGCAACGTTTTTCACTTAAGAAAAAATGTCAAAAATGATTGAATGATTGCTGTCAGTGCTTACCTCAGTGAAAAATATTGCATTTCCTGTGACTGCTGCACAATAAAAGCCACCCTGTGTTTCACCAGTTAAATGCTTTTAATGTAAAGCAGCAGCTGTAGGAAACATTGCGTTAGCATTAGCAGTAACTCAATACGGCTCTGATACGGCTGTAGGAGAGTGAACAGTAACAGTGAGGCTGATAACAATTAGATAAAAACAGTAACACTGCATTATGTCGTGTGAATCCCTCGTACACGTGAGGGCAATTTGAATCACGCGCAGGAACGGTGGACTCTGCAACTAACAATGAAAACTACTACATATACTACTAACTACTATATATATTAATATATATATATATATATATATATATATTATAGTATATATATATATATATATATATATATATATATATATAGTAGGAGAGAGAGAGAGGGAGAGAGAGAGAGGGAGAGAGAGGGGTAAATACATTGAATGGCTGTAGCTGAAAAACTGCTGACCATGAATATTATCAAAAGTTTGATTTTATGAAAATCTGGATTTATGGATTATAACTTTAAACTACACACTGCTTAAGTTGCAAATGGTATTTCTAAAATTAGATTTTTACCAATTATTATTATGAACAAACCTGGACAAATTCCTACACTTTTAAGATCAAAACTGACAATATAATATTTATATTGATATATAGTATTTCTTACCGTAAGGGTGGTCTTTTAGGTTCCTATATCTGTAGTCTGCAGTTCCAGACTTTTTTAATATCTAAAACAAATTGATGCTGGACCAGCGATCACACCTTCATGTTACATCCCTGGTGTTTTTTGTGTCATCAGTCCAGGGAGATGGAGATTGCAGTGTACTGGAGAGATTACCGCTCCCTGTGCGCTCTCAAGTACCTGAAGCTGGAAGAGTTCCTGGACAACCAAAGACACAGAGTCCAGCTGGAACTGGAGCCACAGGGGCTGCTGCTGGCTGAGGTACAGGACACACACAAAAACAGTAAACACACACACACAGGACATATAACATGAGCTGAATTCATGCTGTATAAACATGGCAAGTGCATGTGACATATCAAATTAAATAACTATTAGCCTACACAGCTCCTTATAGCCTGTAATTTCCGGAGACACACTTACATACAGAGGTACTACAGACACTTACTGTACTGTACACTTTGTTGTTTTAACATATTGTTTTTTTTGTTTTAGGTGACTTTCTTCAACCCAGTGATAGAGAGAGGCCGAAGACTCCAGAGGCAGAAGAAAGTCTTCTCTAAACAGCACGGTATGTTCAAGTGTACACACACAGTCACTGATCTGAAACAGAGTATGCTATTACTCATGAAGGAATAAAAACTTCAAAATCAAAATTTTGACTTCAATGAAACGCTGTTTGTTTTTTTAATTTTGATTCACTGATGATTGTGTTTCCAGATGACGTGACTGTGACATCATTAGGGTTATTTTTTCAAACTTTGGAGAGCCCCTGTCAGAGCCACAGCTGTTGTCAGTCACAGACTGAGTAGTTCAAAAAGTGACAAGTAAACTGAACTTCATGTGTGTAATAACAGTGTGTGAGAGTGCTCCTTTTAAAGCTATTGAAAGTGAATGGATTGTCTGAATTTTGAATCAAATTAATAACAATGAGTTTCAACTGTAGTAGGACAATTTTTAAAACAAACTGGGAATCACTGGCACAGCATGTACTTGTGGGAAAGAACACTTTGTCAGTCAGCAAAAGAAACACATAAATGTGTGGCTGTAGCTCAGGTGTAGAGCCTTTATCAAGGCACTGCAACCCGAAAAGCCTCTGCCAAGTGAATATTTTGTAAAAAAAAGAAATTGTGTAATATATCAGTTATTCCCAACCTTGAGGTCAGTAAAAGCATATTTCTACCATACAAATGTATCATTACTGTTTTTTCTCTAATTTTTGTTTGAGATTCAGAGTTATTTACCCATCCTGCACGTGTGATGCCTGCCTTGTTTAAAGGAGTTACAAGCCAAAGGGGCAGATAAAGTCTAAATGGCTTCTGGTATTTTCTGGAACTGAGATTATAAAAATTAACAGGAAATGCAAACCCAGGTTATGCAACAGCTCAGCTGTTTAACGCCATTAAAGCTACAGGAGGCCTTATTCCATCAGATGCTGAAGTTAGCATTAGTGGACACTCTTTATTTCCTTTTAAATAATATAAATAAATACAGTGATGAGACGCAGTAGCAATAGCCATTTCAGCGTTTTACCTTCCGTTTATCCAGTTATATTCCACTCTGCGGGTTTCAGGTAAAGCCTTCCTGCGTGCTCGTCAGATGAATGTGGACATCGCTACCTGGGTCCGCCTGCTGAGGAATGCCATCCCCAGTGGAAGCAACACACCTGCCTACACACCAAGTTTCACGAGCAACACACTCACACACAGCACAGGGTATGTAACCAGTGTGTGCCTGCTACTCAGCAAAAAGAGCATGAAAATGCTTAAAATATTATTTTAGATTCAAAGTACATTTCATTATTTTAAATCATACATTCAGACAGTTTTCTGGTGAGAAATGAGGCATTAAGTTGGTCTTGAAAAGTCTCACCTGAAGCACACAGCACACTCTCCAAACACTAAATGTAGTCATCTTCTAATACTTCTTATTTTAATCGTTTTATTCCTGAATAATACTCCATGATAATAATTTAATTCATCAATATTTTGACAAGTTTTTGCCAATAATTGATTTATAATTTCAGTTCCACTACATTTTGGATAATTGAGTAATTCATTCATTCATTTCTGTTATAAAATGAATGAACCTCATGAATAAACCCCACAACCCTGAAGAGTGAACCAGCTAAGTGGAAGCCTGTTTTTGGGAAAAGTTAATTAAATGTTCTGAATATCTACAATCACATTAAGTTAGAGTACTCGTGAAATAGAGCCTATTGTTCATGAAGTATTCATTTCCTTTTTTCACACAGCGTTGAGTTACTATTTTGTGTGTGTGCTCTGCAGAGAAATCTCTGTGGAGAAGCTGAATCTGGACAGCGACTCTCCTCCCAAAGCTGAAATCAGGAGAGATGTGGTGGACGCACCCGCCCCCTTGGTGAGTGAGAGGGGGAGAGGGATGGAGGCCAGAGAGGAAGGGAAGCAGACAGAGGATTTTCAGACGGGGCAAAGATGGACATCTTTACACTATCATGTTACTATTTTGCTCACTTCCTACCTGCCGCCTTTGGCTTGGAAAGTGCTGCAGTGAAATCTGAGCCAGGCGTAGCAGGGGCCTGACAGGAGAAGATAAATAATTAGAGAAATGGAGAGCTGAAAACTCAGGGAGACAGCTTTAATGAGACATAATTGGATGGAGGGGAGCTTTAATTTGATCAAGGCCAAATCCGCGTTAGTTTCCCAGTGTGAAGAACACAATCTGCAGAGGGAGATAATGTGGGAGAGAGGAATGGAGAGGAGGCATGAAGGGAGAAAGCACTTTAGAGAGAGAGAAAGAAGAGGGGAGGAGGAAACCTGAATTGTTTTTTTCTTTTTCTTTTATCCAAAATTACAGACAACAAAAAATAACCGTTACTCCCAACAAAGCAGTACAGTAGAAAACGATTTTTTATTCTACAGACACAAAAGGTGTAGGGTGAAGCTACAGCTAAACTTACAAAACACTACCTGTTTGACGTGTTTACACTGTGCTGTACTGTACTAACACCAACATGCCACTCTGATCATACTTTTTTTTATATTTGTCAATTCAATTATTTTTAAACATTTTTATATTACCTTACAAAGTGTGCTACACATTTTCAGTTCCTCGCAACAATCACTTTTTATGTTACTCCTGACCCATTGTTTCTTGCACATGCATATTCCTTTCAAATCATATTGACTTTCTCTCATTTTAAATAACTTTTGGATACATACAATCTACCATATATCTGAATATTAGAGCCTTTAATTAATAACAGTGGGTTAGTTCTTGATACTTTTATTCTAGCTCTCTTTTGAAGTACAAAATGGATTTATGTTTTCCTTTTACCTCTATATACTTCCACACAGTATGTAATGTATGGAAGAATAAGTGAATAACACAAAGGGTTTAATGAAGCTTGATTTAAGATGTGCTTAGTTTTATTTTTTTAACTGTATTTAGATATGACTTCCATCTATAATCACTCCCAGAAATGTGAGTGAGTTTGCTTTCTAAATGTGTTTCAACATCACCAAAGATGATGAATTTAGTCTTGTTTAAATTCAGAGATAGTTTGTTAAAATCAAACCAACTCTTTTAGAAGTTTCATTCTTTTTCACCAGCATCCAAAACTTGTTTCAAATTCTTACCATAACAAAATAAATGTTCCGGTTTGGAAACCTTACATATATGATTTATGTATAAAATAAACAGTAATGGGCCTTCTCTACTCTGCTCAGTTCATGCCAATAAAGCAAACTTGAATTTGAATTTTTGAGGCCAGAGCGGCGGACAGACAGAGAATTAGACAAGCACAGAGAGAGTCAGAGAGGGCCTGTGGCAGATGGTGTGTTCAACGGAGTTGAAGTATTATGGGATTAATTACTCCAGCGTTTTTTTAGAGAACTAATTATCAGTGAGGAAGGAGTGGAGAGGGGAGGAGTGAGGCTGTCAGCCAGCAGGGGAACTGGCAACCGTGCATGATGAGCATCACTGTCTGTCTGTTGTGACTGAAGGTTGTTACAGATGTTGGCGACCATTTTGTCCTCGCCTCTCCCTCATTTTCTGTGATTCCCTTTCTGCCGTTTTCCTTCCACATACTCTAATATGTCTTTATTTTACTGGTGTTCTCACTTTTCCCCTCCCTTCTCCTCCTTCTTCGTCTCTGTGGTGTTTCACAGGAACAGACGCCGGTCATTGAGCCCCCGTCCACGCCGGATGTCCCTGTTCACGAGCAGCCAACCAGATCGCTGTCCCAGAACTCTTTACGCAGGTGCACAAACACACAGGGACCTATCTCACACACACGCACACACACACACACACACACACACATGAAAATCACACCTGAGCATATCTTTTTGCAATATGGCCAACACAGCTTGACACTACAAACACACCCCCACACACAATATGGTCCTGTGTTGTAACCTCTTTTTTTAACACCTGGTGGTCAAGCCAAGTCATCATTAATGTGGATTACAGCATATGTCGCCCCAAATGAGAAATACTTGGCTCTGCTGGATGGCAAAACACGAAATAAACACTTTAAGAGTCGCATACTGAACAGTAAAACGCAACATGGCTGCTGTGGAAGTTTGGCGTGTTTTTCCAGTGTTGTTGAGCATATGAGACACATATAAACATGACGTTATGTTATGTTGCATGCACTGCCTATAATCTGCCTATAATCTCTCTCTCAGACCCAGCACAGGCCCTCTTTGCCTGCGGGACTTCAAGCTGGTAGCAGTGCTCGGCAGGGGCCACTTTGGGAAGGTACTCAAACTTCGTTTTACCTCACAGGATGAACAAAATCTGTCACAAAGTACTATAACTCTCTTCAACATATTTAATGGAATGAAAAAATCTCTTTGTTATCAATTTTTCTAGTTTTATCCTCGTAAATCTTTATAGTAAAATATTTAAAGCTGCACAAATCAGTATTTTTATATTGACAATGGATCAAATTACTATGTGTTGTGTGAAAGTTGTAGTGACAAACCCACAGAGAACTCTGCAGTTCTCCTCATCCACAGAGCGTTTAGTGAGTTTCAGCTCATTGTTCTCGTGCACCTTGTCTCCAGCAGCAGCAGGCAGCTGTTGTCATTTAAAAATCTCTGATAAAGCCACTGTACACTACCTGCTCAGCACCAAACAGCAGACAGGCAAAGTTAGAGGCTAGCTGGTGAACATCGCGGAGCATTTAGCAGCTAAAGTACCAGATATTTCTCTCAGGAGTTAGCAGAGACCAAACCAGAGCTAAAAGGAGAGTGAATATCGGATGTTACATTCGTTGGGTGGCCAGAAGCATGACTGAAAGCTGATGTTGCTCCGTAAGAGCTAGATGTGTAAATAAATAAATAAACTGTTTGCTAACAAGTTCACCGTATCAACTTTTAAAAGGTGATTACTTATGTACGTTTACAACTTGTTTTTGCTGCGCACAAATGGCCAAATAATTTTTATTGCAGGTTTACGACTTAATATTTGAGCCACTGAAGTATTCCCCTAAACAGGACACACACACTCATGTGAAACAATGACAAATTAAAAAAAAAAAAGGTAGCTAAAAGGAGAGTGAATATTGGACTCACATTGACCTGGTGATGAGAAACATGACTCCAAATGAATGCTAGTATAAATACTCTGTATTTGCTGGAGGCGCACAGACCTCAAGTAACCAAAAACTAAATGATTGCAAGTTTAAATTTTATTTCTCAGAAATTACTTCTGTATCATTTCACAGCATTATAGCATCTCAGATTATTGAACTCCTCTTTCCTCTATCATATAATAGATTGCCAGCTGACACTGTGGCAATTCCTGGTGGTTAAACCAGACAGAAATACGCTACTGAAATTGTATCTCATTATTTTTTAGGGTGCTGATATTCTATATGTTTCTTATTGTCAACAAATCCAATGAAAAGAACAAAACCAACAATGAATTGATCCCACTAACAAGTGTTGCCTTTGTGTCCAATGTCTCGCATATGTTCTTCCTCCATTGTTGTTTAAAAACTATTAAACACATCAGTGAGCCACACTGTTGCACTGAGCGACATGTTCCTTTATTACCATGTACACACACTGTAGGTTATTTTGACTCAATCCCACATACACCGTCCTGCTGCTGTAAACACTCACTAGAGCAACAAACGTGTACTAATCCGCAGTAGAAAGTAGTCCCCAACAAATGCACTGTTTCCTCCTGTTTGAGTAACATTTGATAAAAACTACAGTGCCCAGTTGTTTCAGGAAATTACTGAGCCTTTTTAAAAAATTAAATGATATATTTGTGGCCTTTTTTTTTTTTTTTTGTAAAGATTTACATCTTCAGTGGGAGCAAATAGGCTTGGGGTTGAGTGCCACAGACAGGGTAGTGTAGGGAAGTCAAAGTATTGAGAGATGGACTCGCACATTGTTGGTTTTGGTCTTTTCATGAGAGTTATTGACTATAACTCATATAATTCTTTTCAGGTGTTGCTGTCGGAGTACAAAAGGACAGGCAGCCTGTACGCCATCAAAGCCCTGAAGAAGGGAGACATTGTTGCGAGGGATGAAGTGGAAAGGTAACTGTATGTCACGACACAGCACTCGGTGACCTCAACCAAAGTCAAAGCTTGTTCACCTCATAATGACACCTCGTACTGTAATTACTGTCTCATACATGCAACCCCCTCCCCTCTGTCTGTCTCCAGTCTGATGTGTGAGAAGCGGATCTTTGAGACAGTCAACGGCTCCCACCACCCCTTCCTGGTCAACCTGTTTGCATGTTTCCAGACGCCAGAACATGTGTGTTTTGTCATGGAGTACACGGCAGGAGGAGACCTCATGATGCACATACATGCCGACGTCTTTTCGGAGTCACGTGCTGTGTGAGTTCTGCCGTTTGTGTGTGTGTGTGTGTGTGTGTGTGTGTGTGTGTGTGTGTGTTAAAGTTATGCTCTGTGTCTTATATCTATGCACCCATTAACATATAGAGCGTCAGTATGCAGTAGCTTGTATGTTCAACTCTGTCTTTTCGTCCGTTGGTTATCCGACAGCTTCTACTCAGCTTGTGTGGTCTTGGGACTGCAGTTTCTTCATGACCATAAGATTGTGTATCGGTGAGTACTTGGATTGTCTCCATCTGTTCCCTCCACACACAGCATGTACTGTACAGGAGGGATACATACTCCCTCTCTCTTCACAACACTCAGTATTTGGCATAAATCCCCTTCCTCTTCTTGTCAGGGATCTTAAATTGGACAACTTGCTGCTCGACACAGAGGGTTTTGTGAAGATAGCAGACTTTGGGCTCTGTAAAGAAGGTGAGTGTCCATTATTTATTTATCATATGGGCCCTCTACAACACCAGATGAGGAAAAGTTCCATACATTAAGGGAAATTGACTTTCTTACTTTACATCATTTCTTGGCAAGCATTAATGTGTCTCTCATCACTCTCAGTCACTAACTCTCTGTCTTCACCCCTCAAATCTCTACCCTCACCCTGTCTTTCCTCCTAACCTCTTCCTCTTATTGAGGCATGGGTTATGGGGACCGGACCAGTACGTTCTGTGGGACCCCTGAGTTTCTGGCCCCGGAGGTACTAACAGACACATCGTACACCAGAGCAGTCGACTGGTGGGGGCTCGGGGTGCTCATCTATGAGATGTTGGTCGGCGAGGTAAGAATGCAGTTAGCATAGTTTTTTAAATTGCTATCATCTATCAAAGATGCTAAAATGCATCTTAATTACACTTTAATTACACTTTTGTACAGATTAAACAAACATAATGTGTTATTTAGTGAGCTTTAGAGGCGCTGGTATGTCGCATTGTTACCTTTTGAACAGAGCCAGGCTAGCTGTTTCCCCGTTTCCGGTCTTTATGCTAAGCTAACAAGCTGATGGTGGTAGCTTCATATTTACCGTACAGACATGAGGAAGAGGTGGATCCTTCTGATGTTGTACTGGAGGAATCTACAGGAGCGGTCTCACTCAGGTTCCTTGCTATCCGAGTTGGCATCACCACAGTATTGTCAATAATGATGGATGGGTCTCGGCTGTTAATCAAGTCGAGGCTGTTCGAGACAGATTTCATAGAGGTATAACATGTAACGCAATGCAAAATAATGTGCGTCGGTTTCTTTCAGTCTCCATTCCCGGGTGACGATGAGGAGGAGGTTTTCGACAGCATAGTGAACGATGAAGTGCGCTACCCTCGCTTCCTTTCCACCGAAGCCATCGGCATCATGAGACGGGTTAGACTCACTTCCTGCTCCCGACTAACTTAGACTCTCTATTTTATTTGACCTTTTTTTCTTTTTTGCTTGTAATGTTGGAAATATCCAAATTTAAGCTCTTCATATGACTATACATATTTAGTCACTTATCACCTAGGCAACAAAGAATGCTGTTTAAATGATGGAGTATTGTTACTTTTTGTTTGGTTGCTAGTTGCTGAGGAGGAATCCTGAAAGACGTCTGGGCTCTGGAGAAAAGGATGCTGAAGATGTGAAAAAGCAACCTTTCTTCAGGGTGAGTGTCTAGTTTTTAATCTTGGCGTTTCCTGAGAGTGCATCTTGATGAGAAACTAAATGTAAATGTCGCTTAGGGTATGGACTGGGAGGCGCTTCTTCAGAGGAAAGTCCCGCCCCCGTTCGTCCCGAGCATTGGAGGAAAAGAAGACGTCAGCAACTTTGACGTGGAGTTCACGGCCGAGCCTCCTGCCCTCACGCCACCCCGCGAACGCCGCACCCTCTCCCGCAAGGAACAGGACCACTTCAAGGACTTTGACTATGTCTCTGACCTCTGCTAGGGTCAGGGGTCACAGGGTTATTAGCTGCCCACTGCCAGCCCCAGACTCTGAAAGGAGACTGAGAAGTGAAGGCTGACTCTCTGTCCCGTACAGGGAGAGAGGAACTTGATGATGAGGAGAGGCGAGGATCACTCTTACTCTGTCCTCTTTCTCCCTGTCTGTGTGTGTCTTGCGATGGGATGGAGGACTGGCTGGGCCGGGATCAGTGGAGTCAGATAACGCAGTGTCACGGATCTGCTGACCTCTAGGGGTCAGCAGATCCGTGACACTGCGTGGTGGCTTTTAGAGGAGGAGAAAGTCGTGATGATGACGGAAGATAATCCAGATTATGTAACAAATGGAAGATGAGATGATGGATCCTGCTGTTTGTCCTGCCTGGCAACACAGTGAAGCATAAAAAAAAAAAGAATCAGTGATTGTACTGAAATGCTCAGAGAGCCTAAAAATCCCAGTCAAAGAGTGAAAAGTGATTATTCTGACAGGAAGCAGTTTGTCTCACTTCTTCCTGAACTTGCTCTAGTCTCTTGTCCCTTTATCTCTACTGTTTGTTGCTGCTAAGTGTGTGTGTTTCGCTGTGTACGGTGTCCCTGCCTCTGTAATGAATGTATCCACATCGGCCGCAATCATGCACCACCTGTACGTTAACACATGGGGGAGCCAGAGGAAAGAGAACATTATGCTTATGTTTGATCAGAGCTGCTGCCTGTTGATTGTGTCAAAAACAAAAAAGCAGAGTATAAGTGGGAGGGGTTTAACAGAGAGGGAGGGGAGTCAGACTGGTTTGTGTGTCTGTGCTCAACCTTACATAGGACACCTCTTCATCGTCTTTCCACTGTCTTTCGGTACAACACAGATTTTTAACTACAATCATTTTTCAATGACCTAAAGCTTTTACAGATTTTGTTCTTTTTTTTTGTGATTTTTAGTTTGTTTTTTCTTCTCCCATCTGTGTTTCCTCCTCTGTCATTTGCTGGTGAAATGTGTTGGAACTATGACTCAGTAAAGATGTGAACCCAACACAGAAGCGTTGATCATTTATTGTCGCTGGCAGTTTTTCCTTTCAGACGATCAGTACTTTTTGAGGAGGAGGGGAAGTCATCACGCGTTCCACTTTGAGCAGCTTTACGCCTCTCAGCAGTTTCACATTGTATTTATTATCCGCACTAACAGCGTGGCTCTACATCTGTAGGTCGGTCTACCACCATGAAATTTGGTTCAGACATTCATGTTCCCTTCAGGGCGAGGTGAAAATTTAATTTGTCCAATATTTTGATTTATGACTAAATATCTGAAAAAAAAAAAAGAAAAACTACATTACCTTCATCTTCAGCTGCACTTTATGTTTAGTGCTAAGTAGCAAATGTTAGCATGTTAACACACCAAACTAAGATGGTGAACATGGTAAACACACTGTATAATAGGGCTGAAGGATATGCAAAAAAAGAAATCATATTGTGATATGAGTCACGATTTTAGTGGGAATGGTCATTTTTGCATTTCATTTTCACTGAAAAAATATATAAAACTGATGATGATGTGATTGTTGTTGGGATCTGTACCAAACAAGCATGTCCCCTTACGTCTGGAGAATATGATTTGTAAGCCGGGGCATCTCTGTAGCACCACAGTGCTTCATTTATTATGGTCTGTTGTGACACATTTGACTTTTTGTATCAAAAAATTGCAGCTCCTGCTATTTGGATATTGCACTTGGCCATATTGCGATTTCTATAATATTTCAATTAATTGTTTAGCCGTGCTGTATACCTGCTTAACATCAGCTGCTAGCATTGTCATTGTGATCATGCTAGCATGCTGATGTTAGCTTAGCATGTACAGCCTCACAGAGCTGTTAGCGTGGCTGTAGACTCTTAGTCATGTTAGTATTTATCAACACTTCAGAAATTCTAAAGTAACTAGCATAGGCTATATATTCAGCAGCCAGATTTGCATGTTTTAAAAATGGTTGTCTGTGTGTACATGTATAAAAATCTTGTTTGAGAAAATGGGAGCAGAAGTGTAAATTGAGATCCCTGCAGTTTATATGCCAGGATTTCTTCTCCTCTCTGATCTTGTAGTCATTAGCAGCTTGTTGAGGCGACACCTGGGCCGAAGCGCAGCACAAAATGTCACTGGAATAAAGACTAGGTTGTGATGAGGAAGACGACTGCGCCAGGGGGACAAGAGAACAGATTCTTATCACACAGCATCTGAGAAAAAAATGAGTGATTTTTCTTCCATCCTTAGGCTAATAGTGTGTTATTGTAAGTCATTTTGATGTTCAGAGAGGAACACTGAAACACCATTAGAAAGACATTTTACATCATCAGATTATGGTGACAGATGATCAGAACTAAAGGTTAAACACCTGGAAATGTTCCTTAGATGATATTTTTCTTTGTCACACTGACATGACATATCCTTAAGATACAATAACCTAGATATAATGCGAACTGCGATTACCAACATAGAAAGAGGGAAAAATAGTTTTGACTGATGACAGATTGTATAGATGTTTCCAGCGTTCCTTTGAATATATTAATTGAAGCGAGGGAACTCCGCCTTAAGGCACATGAGATGATGTCTGCATTAGTTTTCTGAACTCACAAATGCTCAGATGGATTATGGAGGTCAGAAAAACAGATACAATGTAATATAAATGCTCACAATGTCTAACCAGCTTTGTCAGCAGTTTGGTAAAAATATTTTCCATCTCTGAGTAATAATGGCCAGGTAGTTAGATGGTGCACAGACTGATGCAGAGCCAGGCCGGGTCCCAGCTGTTATCATTAATAGTGGTCAGCATAAAAAACATTCTTGGAATTATTGGTGGGAAGGAAACTGGACACAGAACAAATGTAGACATGCAGACAAGTCTCAACAAGCAATTATAAAAGCTGTGTTGTACACTTGTTACATGACTGGTCTTTTTTAAAAATAAAATAAGTTTTTTATAAGTTTTTTTGTAGACATTCATGGAAATGCACCTAAACAACACAGCAACAACTGAGATTTTGCTGCATATTTATTGTTCCATTAGCAAAAACTCACAAATGACTCTACTTCACTGATGATCAAAACACAGACTGAACTCCCAAACATCATTTCACTGAATCAGGAATGTTGACTAAAAGGCCTCCTGAGAGCAGAGCCCTCATCAATTTTGGACAGTCAGTATGTGCAAACTCTAACTGATTTTGAAGCAATTTACTTCAGTGTGCACACATGTACAGCCATCATAACTGCCCTTTTATCTCTTGCGTAAACATTACATTAAACAACGTTTGCAACAAATGAACATTAAAGGGCTACTCCAGCAATTAAGTATTGCACTCCGAACTTCGACCAACAAGAGACAGTTGTTTTTTTTTAAAAAAGGTAAAAATTGCTGCAGGAGAGGCCGAGATATCCTGACTTTTAGTACCTAGTATGGGTCAAACTCCATAAATACTGGATAATACAGTTCCCATAATACAACTTGATACCTTTAGACCCACCAACCACACTTACAGTATTTACAAGTAGTCAAGTGCCTACTTGTGTGACGTATTTCCGGTAATTGACACAGTGCCCAAGTTAAGACCAAAAAGTGTGTCAAGTTTATTCATATAGCACATTTCATACGACAGGCTTAAACTCAATGTGTGGAGGTTTATCAGAGCTCACTGAGACACACTTGATTAATGTGGACATCTGTCACTCACGTAAATACAAATACTGTACATGATGGCAGAGTCGACCTCAGATGATTTGTTGGAACTAATACGTTGTACAGTTTTACAGTTACAATCAGATGACAGTAAAAAACTCACTTTCAGGAGCTGAGAGGAGTTATAATACTATTAATAAAGACATTAAATCAAGTTGTCTAGAAGCATGTAGGTCTACTGTACATAAAAGAGACCTAACATGATATTATTTTGGATATTAAATGGTTTTTGTCTGATAAAACTTTTAAGAACAGAACATCTCAAATCTTTGATATGGTATTTAATATTTATGTTGACAGTATCAGATATCAGTCCCATCAAGAAGAACATTGTAAATATTACGTGATAAATATCTGCCATAACTATTAGAATCCAAAATGTCATGAACTTAAACTTCTTCATGTCTGTTGATTAATGTCGGTCCTAAAACTAGCTTATAGGAGTATTACTGCCACCTACTGGGCTGGTGTGGAGCAGTAGACCGTGGTGAATTGTGGGATACACTTAGCTCTGAATACAGCATCAAGGTGGAAAAGTGTGCAACAATTGTGGGTGCTAAGTGCACTGTTGGTATTTTTCCAACGTGGGATGCACTTGCCTACTACCTGCCGCTGTGTGAATGTGCACTTAAGTGTTCAAGATCACATGTGTGGGTATTGGGACAGACCCGTAGTATCTGAGGGCCAAACCCAGATAACCCTGATAACATCACTACGACATCATCAGGGTTTTTTTTTTTTTTTTTGTCAGCTTTTAAAAAGCTCCTCCGCAGCCTGTGAAAACATTATAGAACTGTTCTCACAGGCTGAGTCTGACATGTTTATAATCAGTGAAGTGCCCCTTTAAAAACAGTTTTTGGATTGTGTAACCGGTGGGCTTCTGCGTTGTGTTGGTTAGAAAGCAAAGACACCGTGACACCGGGATCTCTTTATGCGTGACCTCCGTTTATTCTGATGAACAATAGGGAAACAGAACCTCTATGTTGATTACACAGCCTGATCCAGCTCCTTTCCCACAGGGGAACTGTACAAAAAAGGGCGCTGTGGCAAAATATTAAGCATGGATTAAAACCACATATACAGTAAGACATACCTGATAAACAATAGGGAAACAGAACCTCCATGTTGATTATACAGCCCACTCCAGCTCCTACACAAATAAAATAAATATACAAAAGGGAAGTTAGCTTAGTTTGTCGTGACTTTAAGCTAGCAGCACTCGCTCTTAAAACAACTATTTTTAAATGCCAGTTTGCTGAAATCGATATATTGACAGGTTGGGACAGACATTATAACATTGTAGGAAACAAAATATAAACAAACAAATACGAGAAATGGTGGGATGGATTAAGATAGTAAATGGGCCAAAATAAATGACACCCACCTTTCCCACAGGGGAAGGGGCTAAAGGAATTTATTTTAGGGACCACAGAAGAAGAAAAGAAGGAGGAGGGGCTCTGAACTTCAACTCATATACACTCTGGAGTTTGGAGGTCCTCCCAGTCAAAAATAAACTAACCAGATAGATTTTGTGCAAGTATTACAACAAGAGATAAAGGTACATTTGACCCCGTTACTATTGCATGATTTGAAGACGTATGCCCCCATCCAAACCCATGACAATGAAACAAGAAAGCACTGCCAGTCTATGACAAGCAATACACAATCTGAGGCTGGCATGGCTGCAATGTATTTTGGCTTTTAATTGGCCTTATTTATTTCTTACAGTGCTGTTTTCTTTGGAAAGGTTAGACCATGTTGATGGAAAGTAGAATGTCTGCTGCCGAATGTTGAACTAAATGCAACATCTAAACTCAAAAGGCAGAAAAATATGATTCATGTCATTAATGTCTCAGAGGGTCAGAGAGGACATCATATCTGTGTGTGTGTGTGTGTGTGTGTGTTGCCCGTGTGTACTCCCCTCCCTGCATCTCCCAAACATTTCACCCGCCAGTCAAACTCCTGAGGTCCACCCTTCTCCTCCTCCATCCCTCCCACCTCCCCTCCCTCTCTCCCTGCAGCCCTCCTTCCTGTTGCCATTTACGTTTGGAGCCGTTTTTTCAAGCCTTTTATTCCTCTCCTCGCCATCTCTCTCTCCACTCTGTCACACCATCCCGCAGTCCCTCCCATTGCCCCCTTTATTTGTGTCTTTACAACTACCCCCCCCCCCGGCCCCACTCGGTGCGTAAAATGAATTTCCACTGAGAAATATTTCACCTCAGCTGGATGAAGATGCCCGACGCGACACGCAGCTGAGAGTTGGAGTATTTTGCGTGCTCCGAGATGTGGAGGGTGTGTGTGACTGCGCGGTTGTGTGTTTAGGAAATGAGGGGGGCGTGTGTTGAGTTGTGAACTCAGCCCTCACAGTGAAGCCCGGAGCAACAGCTGGATCAGCAGTCCGCCTGTCCCTCCGCGCTGCGCCGCAGGTGAGTCCAACTTTTCTCTTCATGTTTAGTCCAGAAAATGTTTGCTGATAGGAACAGAGTGTTAGGACTCCTGAAATGAACTTTAGACACGACAAATATAAACTAACACAAGCTGGCTTTTAAATCCTTTTGGGAATAATACACACACATATTCTACTTGAGTTAAAGTAGCAATATTACAGTGTAGAAGTATTCTGTTACAAGTAAAAGTCCTGCATTCAAAAGTGTATTTAAGTAAAAGTACAAAAGTATTAGCATCAGACTTACCAAAAGTGAAAGTACTCAAAATGCAGTATGGCCCATTTCAGAATAATATATATTATATTATTGTATTATTGAGGCATTAATGTGTACATCACTTTAATGTTGCAGCTCATAAAGGTGGAGCTCATTTTAATTTCATTACTAGCTTGTGAATCCCCCCTTATTAACCTCTAATGATACAGTTATTAGTTGATTACTTTGTATTATTATTCTGAATCTGAAAAGTAAAAGAGTAGAAGTATAAAGTAGCAGAAAATGGAAATACTCAAGTACCTCAGTACAGTGTACAATGCTTAAGTAAATGAACTTAACTTACTTTCCACCACTGATTATTACAATAATATAATCAGCACATTATAAACCTTATGGTAGAATCATATAATGGGAAATTATATTTTCTTAGCTTATGCATCTTGTTTATATAAGTTGTAAGATTTGTTTTATATATTATATATGTTATATTATTCAGTTCTACATTACATGATTTTCCTGCTGTTTGAATATAATGTATATGGATTATTTAGGAATCTACTCATGACAAAGATGAAGTCTTTGCAGATCTCTGATATAATATTTTCTCTTATTGCAAGTTGCTCAAAGTTGAGCTTCCCCGGATTCTCAGAAGATTCAAAACATTGTGTGCTGATATGTTTTTCTTTTTGACAAGCAGATTTCACAGTGAAAACTTTGATGTAAAAACAAAAACATGCACATTCCTTGCCAATGTATGGAAGCCCATTTCTGTCAGTTAAAGACAAAAATAGATGTAAAGTAAATCATGATAAAAATGAAAATGATCATGGTAAGTCAAAATGATGAGATAGTAAATCAAAAGTTTTACTTTTTATCTCTTAACTCACGATCTCACCATTTTATTTTTAATCTAATAGTTCTGACTTACTATCTCAAAATGTTGAATTTTCACCTCATAATGTTGACTTACTATTTCATCATTGTATCTCATGAGTTTAACTTACTATGTAATCAAAATATTGGCTTTTTTTATATTATAATTCATATCAAAATTTGGACCTTTTATTAATAATGACTTTTTATCATGATAACTTCACATCTATTTTTTTCTTTTCCTGGTGTAAATAGACTTCCATATAAACCAGGATGGTTGGCTGAAGAAAACGTGACAAATAAGGCTGTAGCTAGCAATTATTTTCATTATCAATTCATTTGCCAATTATTTTCTCAGTTAATTGATTAATCATTTTGTCTATAAATGTCAGAAAATAGTGAAAGTGCAGCTACAATTTCCTTCAGCTCAAGGTGATGTTTTCAAAGTACTCGTTTTATTCCACCATCAGTCCAAAACCTAAATATATTCAGTTTACAGACAACAAAGAAAAGCATCAAATTCTCACATATGAGAACAGGAGCATTTTTGCTTGAAAAATTACTGAAACAGTTAATTGATTATCAAAAAAGTTGTCGTTAATTTTCCTGTACATCTACTAGTGGATTAATAGACTAATTGTTGCACCTCTAATCATGAGACTAGATCATTTTACTGCCATAGCACATTATATGCGATTCAGAAAGCACTGACGACGAGCTAATGTCTTACATAATATAGTATACACTTTATGTCTTATTGCCTGTTTCTGTTCACTAGGATGTTGCAAGAGGGGTCATCACATTAAGTCAGTCCAGTAGTGAAACGTTCATGATGCCTTCACTGTCAGGGGTTGGACGGACTGTTCTCTGTCTCCTTCTGCTCTGGAAGAGAACGGCAGGTAAGAACATCAAGGGGGACTTGTCAACATTGAACCCATTTATCTGTAGACCACCAAACATGATTACTGTGTTGGGAAGACATTGAAAGTATTAAATGTGATATACAGTATGTGATATTTCCTCTGCTCAAGCAGCCACAAGTCAAAGGGTCTTTATTGTGAGTGTCAGAATGAAAGTGAAAATTGTTATAGTTTCTTCTGGGAAATTTTCCAGTCCCCTCCGGCGGGGATTTAAGCTCATTATGCACACATCAGACTGTCTATTGAGTCACCCACGCATCATAGAGAAGAGGAGAACGATAGAGTGAAAGAAGGCAGAATATGCATGTAGAACAAGCAGAGCATTTATCTCACTCATAACTCATGTTATTTGACATTAGGATTATTGGTGTACACCCCACTGCAGTTATAGTTTCATTTTTTATCACACTTCATAGTCATGCATCTGCTGTTCCTCCTCAGCTCAAAGTGTGGGGGTGCGATGCTCCGTGGCTGCTCCAGTGGGGGAGCGACACCCTGTTCAGGGTCTGCTGGAGAGGTTCGAGGCTGGTCCGGGCTGTGCTGCTAGAGAACGCGGCAACAAGGAAACTCATGTCATTGCAGTGGGGAGAGTGACAAACAGCCCCGAGAACAAGGTAATGAGCTCTCAGCTTCCACGTCAAAGTTTGGATGAGATGGTTTTAAAATTTCTAACTCAAACTTGTTGTAAAAGCATGGAATCCCCGAAACTGACAAAATGTAGTAAAAGGTTATTACATTAGAAGACAAGAATATAACAAAATATATCAATGAATAATATTGTTGGTTAAATAATTAAAGTGGAATGTCAGAAGAAATAATAAAGCTTTGTGCTTTTCTTTTAACCAACAATAAGTTGCTCTTTTATTTATCTTTCATTAGCTTATTTTATTTTTCAGCTCCTTAGTTTTCCTGTTGTTTTGGGTCTTGGTGCACATTTATATCTACTTTCTATTTCCCCCAAGCATTTAGCCGGCAAGCTAATGCTAACAAAGTCAACTAGCTAATGCTAGAAGTTCACAGGCACCGTGCTTCTATCTTCTTAACATTATCTCATTAACAGTAGAAACAAGTCTTGGACTTTACTGTGTAATCCTTGACATTTTGTAGATGCGGGTGATTTAATGTCTCCTTTCTCATAATGTCAAACAAACCAAACAAAAAAGTATCGTTAGCTAGCTAACTTTGTTAACGTTAGCTTGACAGCTAAAAGTTGCTTTTTTTACCAACTGATTGGAGGTTAGAAATAAAAATATAAGCTTTATATTTCTTTTAATGAATTATTTAACTAACAATATTATGTATTGATGTATTCAGTTATATTTTTGACTTGTCTGATAACCTTTTACTACAATTTGTCAGTTTCAGGGCTCCATCTAAAATGTGTCCTCTCTTGCATGAAGTTAGAACTGACAGAGGACTGGCTTCATAACTAAACTACATCACACCTCTTTCCTCTTCTGTCTGCAGGTGACGGTGTTGCTGAAGCCTTTGTCTCTGACCCCCTCACCTCTCAGAGTCGTCCACCTGCTGCTCAGCTCCAAGCTCCCAGTCACCTGGTGGCTGGAGGCTGAGAGACTGCCCCCTAACCTCCCAGTGCTGGTGCAGGTGAGTCACAGTGTGCAGAAGAGTGTATCACACCTCTGTGATATAACATCCTCAGTGTCACTACCAATTCTCATTTGACTTAGTGCACATTTACTAAATTATATGTTCTGTAATGCATAGGCCGTTTTTACGTTACATCAATTTCTTTCCCCTGAAATGTTCTTCTTTGCCCTCATCTGCTAGGTATCCTCAAACTCCAGCGTACAGTCCCGCACTCTGCTTTTCCATGTCCAAACGGTGCATTCGCTACCTTTTCATTCACATGCACTGCACCGCTGGGCTCTGAAACACCACGGCAACCTGTCCTCTCTGACACACACAACACACGGCAATCGAGTCTATGTCCCACTGGGAGAGGGTGAGCCACCAAGAAACCAAATACCATAGTGATGATAAATCATATTCAGCCATCATGCTAGTTTGTAGCCTATGTAAGCAAAAGTTCAAAAGGCTAGCTGTTTCCTCGTTTCCAGTCTCTATGCTAAGCTAAGCTAAGCTAAGCTAAGCTAAGCTATAGCCTTATATATAACAGACAGATATGAGAGTGGTATTAATCTTCTCATATAACTCTCTACAAGAAAGCAAACAAACCTTCACACTATTGCTTTAACCTAAACATCTGTGCAGTGGTTTGGTACTCTGTAGGTTAAAATTCAGGTCTTACCATCTTATCGCTAGGCTGAGGCTGCACAGATTGTGGAGAAAGATCTTCTGAAACTTACTTCCCTTTCAAAGAACCCTCTTGCGTTGTCTCCATATTGCAGATCCAACCCTGCCTGCTGTGTGTCAGCTGCAGTCCATGTTCCTCTCGCACAACTACATGACCTCTGACCTGCAGCCACAGGAAGTGCAGGGCTGCGCCGACGTGCCAGCAGGTGGGATCAGCCCTGAAATCCACGTGATCAAGCTCCATTCAGCGGGCTCAGGGCTCTGTGGGTGAGAGCATGCAGCCTCGGAAAGTCCTGGAAAGAGCATTTATTGCTGTTGTAGCCACGCAAAGTTGAATCTTCCTCTCTCTCTCTGTCTCCTTCAGCTCTCTCCAAGTGGAGGTGATTGTCTCTCTTGTGCCCCTGGTGGCCAACTCAAAGTCCCAGAGGGTTGTGCTGATTCTCAGCAGCTCGGTGCCAGTCAACTGGGCCATTGTTGCTCATGGTGTCCGGGGTCACATCTCTGTTCATGTAAGGGCCTCATTTCTCTTTGAATTTGTCATCTGACTAATATGTCTAACAACTGCCGGACAGTCATTTTTTAAAAGATAAAGCAAATTGACCGGAATGGATAAGGCTGGCGTTTTTCTATATTTTTCTTATTGTCAACAAAACCCATGAAAAGACCAAACCAACAATCATTTGATCCTACTAACAAGTATTGTCTGTGTAGCTAAAGCCTGATTTAGCTTATTCCTTAGTGCCACAGAGCTCCATCTTCAGTAGGGACAAATGGGGCCACAGACAGACAGGAGGTTTTGTTCTTTTCAATTTGAATTTTAAGGCTGTAGTGAGTTCAAACAAGAGACCAAACTTGCCTTTACAACATCTCTACAGAAACCATGAGTTTAAGCCACAAAGAGATAAAATGATGGATTACCAACTGGGTCAACAAAGTCATATTAATGTTTTTCACATGTTGCATATCACGTTTTTGCCTTTATGTCTTATACTTGATTGTCCTTTGATCAGCTTTCATCATTTGCCTATGTATCTATTTTCTCTCTCTTTTTCTCTCTGTAGTCCTCCAACAGTGTGTCCCCACCCTACCCACCTGAGCCTGACCTGACCCTGTCTAGTACACTTAACTCTGACCTGTCCACCGTATCTGACCTTCTTGCGTGGGTCAGTGAGAGCGGCTACACCAAGGTGACCTCATACACTGAGGCTGACCTGGCCAATCGCTTTGTGATCCAACTGGCTGGGGGCGGGACAGGTCAGGACCCCTGTGTGTCTCTTGTTTCCATCACTGTGTGAGTGACCTGAACGTTTCAGCTTTATTTTGTAATCCACCCTAGTTATTTTTTGGTTTCCTTTATGTATAGGAGAATTATTTGCTTGGCCTTTTTTGTCGCAGAATATTTCCATATGTTGAATGAAGGGTATTGAAGTGTCAGTGTGAGTATTTAATGTCTCCGCATGGCTGTCTCTGTGTCTCCTCTCTGTCTGTACCACAGATGTGGTTGCAGTGATGAACCCTCTGGTTGTGAGGCCTCCCTGGGCCGAGGAGCGCAGGTTGAGGCAGTGGCTGAACGGCGGAGGCAGAGCAGGAGGAGGCCAAGGGAGTTTCGCAGTGCAGTGTGAGGACGGACGCCTCAGCGTGACCGTGGACCGACACATCCTGCAGGTCTTCATACCTCAGTATTAGATGCAGCGTTAGATGTAAACAACTCATAAAGAAAGAAGCTAGCCTCCACAATTTAATACAATCCAGTGGTTTCACAAAGACCATAATGCCTAGCAGCTGCCTGTAGTACTATAGTCAACAACATCAACATCAAATTCAGAAGGTGTGTTTAAATGTGTTTAAACTTGCAACAAACATAAACATTAAATATACAAACCTTTTTAGGAATATCTTATGAACATCATATTTAAAGCTGCTCTAATCAATATTTTTATTACCAATTAATGATATGCCTATGTGAAATATGAGAATGATGAACCCACAGAGAATTATCACAACTCTGCAGTTCCCCTCAGCCCTACGGAGCGTTTTGGTGTATCTGATGTTATATATGTGCTGACGCAGCACTATTTTGATATGTAGCCTGCTGTATCTGCCAAATTTCTGGGTCGTTTATCATGCAGAGTTTGTGGAGGGCAATGTCTGTCTGTTGGGCGGTTGGTCCATCAATTTGGTCCAGACTCTCTCAGAGAAGAATTGTAATACTTTTGGTGATCTTCAGACTTTTAAGCTAGCGCTATCATCAGGTCAAAATTTCACGTTGTCCAAAACTTTGGTTTATGACCAAATACCTGCATCATCCTCAGCTTTACTTTGTGTTTAGTGCTTGTCAGCACGTTAGCATGCTGACACTCTAAACTAAGAAGGTGAACACGGTAAACATTATACCTGCTTAACATAGCATTGTCACTGTGGGCATGTTAGCATGCTGATGTTAGCATTTAGCTCAAAGCACCACTGTACCTAAGTACAGCCTCACAGAGCTGCTAGCATAGCTGTAGACTCTTATTTATTTTTTTACCAGATGGTGAGATGTGTACACACGTTACTTTGTTGTTTAGTGTTACCTAGCAAATGTTAGCATGCTAACACACTAAACTAAGATAAAAATGGTAAACATGGTGAACATCATACCTGCTAAACATCAACATGTTAGCATTGTCATTGTGTGCATGTTGCCATGTGTTAGCATTTAGTTCAAAGCAACACTGTGCCTAAGTACAGCCTCACAGAGCTGCTAGCATGGCTCTCAGTCTTGTTAAAATGGTTTTCTTATTAGAATTTCTAGCACTAGTAGTTATTGTTTAACCAAATATGTGTACATCTTTCCAGTTGCACAGAAAGGTTACTCAATTTGAAAGTTAGGTGTTCTCACATCAGGTCTCTCCTTCAGAGCTTGTCTCTCTCAGTGGCTGCCGTGACTCTACGAGACTCGACGTGCCAGGCTCAGTCCAATGGGAGCCATTTCCTGTTGGTGTTCCCAGTCATTTCCTGTGGGACTGAGGGTCTGCTCCTGAGACAGCCCAGAGGGGTGCAGTACAAAAACATGGTGAGATAAGACATTTGCACGGAAAGAGATTAGAGACATAGAACATGATTGTGTCTTTAATTATCTGTCTATTTAACCGTATGTTAACCATATTTTACAGAATTATATTCAATTTGTTTATTGTACTCCATATGAATTTATAATATAATCCATATTAGGTTTTTTTTTTTTTTCGTTCACCTTTGATAGAATTCTGGGAGATTTTTCATCATTCATCATTGTTCATATTATTTACATAAACCAACAGAAACAGAGGCAGAGAAAATTAGAGAGAATTAGAGCAGAAACAGAATCAGTGAAGCTGTTAGAGCACAGAGGGGAAAACATCTGTATTCAAAATAAGGTCAAAGTTTATCAAACAGTGGTAAAAACAAAAACATAAAGCGCATAAGGGACACTTGAAATTGTGGTAAGGGGAAGTTGTCCCCGGTGAGACTCGTGACCCAGGTCATCATGACCAGAACAGCGCTAAGTCGAAGCCTAAAAATGGATGCTGTACAGAAGCAAATTAAGTGAAAAAAAATCTTGGTTCAAAGGCAGCAAATTGGAAGGAGCGTTGCTGCGGCGTGATTTCAGAAAGAGACAAACAACAGAGGCAGGAGGTGTGTAGAGTTTATAATGTGTACAAAAAAGAAAGTATCTTTCCTCTCTCTTGTTGACTGTAATAATCATGTTTTATGCCAGATATTAATAACTGCCACATTTTGCACTAGCTGCCATCAAGAGAGAGAGAACTCTTAAACATGAGTAACTGGAGTTAAGTAGTCAAAACGAGATGAAAAAAAGCATAAATAACTTTATCCAGATTAGCGGAGGATAGAAAAGATCACATTTCTAATGCGCTTTTTAAGTGGAGATAGCAGGAGTATAATAATACGTTATTCATACGGATGAGCTGAGTGGAGTTGGGAGTACCGAATAATATGATCTCGGATTTATTGTTGTTTAGCTGCAGGAAATTGTTTGGACATCCAGCACTTTACCTCGTAAAGGCAGTTAATGAGAGTGACAAGCTTGCTATTATCTCTAGGTGTTCTTGGTATGAACAGCTGGGTGTCATCAGCGTAAAAATGTCAATTAATATGATTTGTGAATGATGTTCCCAAGAGGAAGCATGTAAACAGAAAACAGCAGTGGACCTACAACTGAGCATTACCAATAACAGCAATAGAGAATGTTATTTTTAACCTGCGATCTGTTGGCCATTTCTGAGTATACCATAGTTGCAATGAATTATTCCATACAGTGCGCATCTGTTTCCCTCTCCTCCCTCCTCTCTGGCCAGGTGTTATTATGGAGAGACAAGCCTCAGACCATTCTGGCACTCAATGAGACAGAAAACAAGTCCAGAAGTCCACTCGGCATACATGTGAGATATCTGTGTATATGCGTGTGTCTGTGCATGTGTGTACGTCTGCCTTCATTTTGGTACAATAAATCTTCTCCATTATTCATTCAGTATTCGTAGCCTGTAATCTCCTGTTTCTCCTCTCAGTTCAGCTGTTTAACTGCAGTCCCCACCCTCCCCAGCCCCGCCGACGGTGACGATGTCACTCCTCGAGCAGGGCTGGTCCCCCGGGCACCCGAGGGTCCGGGGCCTGATCCGGGACTGAACCACCTACCGACACCCAGACACAGAGCTGGGCCTGTTCTTCTTTTGAAGCTTTTTGTCACTGAGAGCTATGAGCAGGGGCGGATTGGCCCCTGTGTCATCGCTGCAGACCACCGTGTCTATGTTGAGGTCTGTGTGTGTGTGTGGTATACTTTCTGTGCGTATTTGCTATTTTGACGCACATTGTCAGCACCAAAGTCTTCAAATCCGAGAACTTCATTGGTGTTGATTTTTTATTATTCTAAACTCTAATAAACATCTTGATCACTGCAAATGATTTGCATGAGATACTCTCAGCACTCTGAAACAGAGTAAAAACTGACTAACTTCATGGATTCCTTTGATCCTGATCATATCACACATCTTGTCCAAACATTTAACAATTTGTCTTCTTCATCACTGTTTTGCTGTCTGTCATACTGCAGATTTCAGCCAAAGGGCCCTTTGCAGATGTCGTGGAGGTGAAGTCGTGTGTGGTTTCTCCTCTGTCAGACCCAAAGAAGTCCAGTTTCTGGACTGTCGTAAGGGACGGCTGTTCCTCAGACCCCTCACTGACCCTTGGTGCAAAGACAAAAGATGAAGAGGAAGAAGTGGCCGAAGGTGACGGTGAACTGGATGAGGAAAATGATGAGACAGAGGGACTGGAAAAAAACAGAACTTATCACAGAGATGGAGATGTCTCACTCCGACAGAAAGTTGAAAGGAGCGGGGGAGAAGCACCAGCAAGGATGGAAAGGAGTAGCACAAGTACGGGAGCAGAGGAGGAGATGGAGCCCTTGAGATTTAGTTTCATCCTGCGGCCAGTTTATAATGACTCTATACAGTTCCTCCACTGCAGCCTTCTCCTGTGTGTCTCTGACTCAGCAAGAGGGGAACCCATGAAGGAAACAGTAAAGAGTGACTGTCGGGGTGGGCTACGTATCCCCCCACTTGTATCTAGATCACCCAGACATCAGGTACAGAAACAATGAACACACTAGGGCCACATTTCATAGCACAAAACAAATGCAGAACAAAGCATCCTGTCAAATGCAGTAACATGAAACATTAAAGGAATAGTTTTGGGAAATATACCTATTCTCTCTCTTGTCAAGAGTTAGATGAAAAATTGAGACCACTCTCATGTGTAAATGCTAAATATAAGGCTACGGCCAGCAGATGGCCTGCACCTCTAAAGTTCACTAATAAACACATTTTATCTGTTTTGTCTAATCTGTACAAAAACCAAAATGTAAGAATGACATGTTGTGGTTTTATGGGCGTTTATGTGCAAGACTGTTTCTTGACTGGGAGCAGTGACTTCCTGGAGCCTTAGCTGGTTGACTGGCAATCTCACGGTGATGACAAAACTTCAGCAGTGTTGACAGGCGTATTTAGTTACTTTTGGGCAGAGCCAGGCTAGCTGTTTCCTGTCTTTAAGCTAAGCTAAGCTAACTGGCTGCTAGCTGTAGCTTCGTATTTACCGTACAGACACGTGAGTGGTATCGATCTAAATATCAGACTCTCAGCAAGAAAGCAAATAAGCGCCTTTGCCAAAAATGTTGAAATATTGCTTTAATGTAACTTTGACTCAAACAGCAAAATGTTAACTATGCACAGACCTCAAGAAGGTTTGTTTGTCTGTGTTAGTTTATATCATAGGTAGGAAATGTAAGTTCTGCAGTACGAAAAAGTTGTAGGATTGTAGATTATTATTTATCCTGTCCAGTTAGTTTTGAATCACAATTTGTGCTTTGTAACACTCTCATGTTCACCTGCTGGTATCGTAGCACTGCAAGGTGGTATCAGCATAACTAACATATACACCTTCTCCTGTATTCTCGTCTCAGTGTGAGATCAGAAACCTCTCCAGGCCCATGGTGGTCACACAGCCGATTAGTTCACCCAAACTGCCGAGGCCCCCTGCTGGCCAAAGAACCAAGAGACTGAGTGTCTCCCCTCTGGCCAGTCCAGACGCAGAGCGCAGCAGTGAGTATCATTTCTCTGGTCATTTTGGTCACTGTGAGATTATTTAACCTCCCTCATGAACACTCTGTCTCTAGGCTCTGTGGTGCAGACAGGACCAGTGATGGGAATTATCTTCGTTGCCTTTGTGATGGGTGTCGGTCTGATGGGGGGGCTGTGGTGCATCTATTATTATACAGGTAATGAGATCAGCTTCCTTCTGTCACTGAAAACTTATGGTCCGAAATCTCCAAAAAATACGAAGTCATGTGATTGAACGTACAGCACCTTTGACATAATAACTGGACAAATTAAAAGTAATTAGCATCATCATATCCATTAATATCTGTTTTCTACTGTTGATCACTGATTAATGTAACGTGTGATTCAACACACAGCTTTATAGTTGATGGTATTTTCTATTATTTATAAGGCTATATATAAATGTATTTTTTTGAAGGGGCACGCCGAGCATCACTGGGAGAAGAAGGTCATTTAACAGACCAGACTCATGGAGTCCTCAACATCTGGACTCCACCTTCACCGTCTGATCAGTCCTCCAGCTCGGTGTAGAGGTAAGATCTGAGGAGGACGGTCATTTAAAGAGGGACGCCACCAATTTTACACATTAAAGTCTGTTTGCAGGTCTTGGGGAGTACTACTGCATATGTGAAAAAAAAGTTGTTTAAAGCCTTTTGTGTCTCCTGATGGAGCTGTGTGAAGTCTGATAAATTGCCTCACATGATGTCACTTGAGTCAGCGTCAGTTGGGTCTGAAGACTACAAGTTTGAAAATGAAAAAAGTCTGGGGGTGTGTAGTTAGAAAGAAGTGAGCTTACCAGACCTCTGTAGCCCGCTCCTCATCTTGGCTGCAGACTAGAGGCTCGAGGCTACATTAGCCGCTGCTAGCATAACACACCCGAATCTTTGACAGAACTGTGTGCAGTTAAGTTGCATCGTGGGTAATGTAGGCACCAGGTTTTGACAAGGAAGAAGAATGTGTGAAATAAAGAGATTATATCTCCGGTTCTGCTGCATCGATTTTGATTCTTCTTTTTAAAAAAAAAACTGTCCACCGTGACTCTCAATGTAATAGGAGTACAATGCTAAAGTACTCTTTTAAAGGGGAATTACCAGATGTGTTACTTAGTTCCGGTGTTTTGAAACTACTCTTGAATTTGTACAGCAGTATGTATGGGGGAATTTATCACCTTTGAAGATGGAAACATCATGATAAAACAGTGTTTCCGCTATCAGATGTACCACAGGTCCCACAAAATGGTCTTGTATGTGTTGGCTGATTGCAGAGGAGTTTTCAGAAACCCAAAGACCCAAAAAAAGAGTGAACAATGACTAATCAGACCATAGTTTTTTCTTTTGCTCAGGGCTCCAAGTTATATATATACACCAGGTCATATTATACATTTCCCATTGATACGTTTGATGCATTGCAGCCCAGCCTTTAATACCAGATTGGTAAAGCTCAGTTTTTGTTAAGTCACAGATGCTTTTATTCAATACTGAGGTCATGTTGAAGGCTGTAATTCTGCTGCTATACTTTGTCTTTCAGTTTAACCTGTTTGTGCTTTGGAGATACAGTTTGTCCATGTTTGGATATGAACAAACAGATATGAACATTCACAGTTTTCAACGACAAATGTGTCTAATCATTGTCCAGTTTTTGACCTTATTTGAATTATGTTATTTGCCTTACGTTGCAACACAACTCACAAATGAAACTACTGATTGGAAGACGTCTTATAGACACTTTATTTCAATTTAAATGTATGATATTGTTACTTAAAAGTAAATGTGTGTAGTATATGTACTATTTCTCGTTTCTCAGCAGCTATAATATTTAGTTATATTTAGTCAGTAAAACTGTACAGGTTACTCCAGCTGGGCTGCACAGAGTGAACCTGATGTCAAAGCGGTGTATTTAAAATAAACTGTAGTGGTTAAAAGCACCGGCAGTTCCAGAAAATATGTCAGCATTAGGCGAGCACCTGCTGATTTCAACTCTGATATGCCAGATAGGTCTGAACTGTTTTATTCTTTTATCTCTTTCTCAGGATTTCCTCCTGCAAATCTGAGAAAGGAGAACTGGGACAGAGGTTCTAACGTGTGTGTGTGTGTGTGTGTGTGTGTGTGTGTGTGTGAGCGAGCACAGCTGCCTGTGTGTGTGTGTGTGTGTGTGTGTGTGTGTGTGTGTGTGTGCAGAGCCATGTTTGTGCAGTTCTCCTCCCGAGTATCGTTTATCGCTGTACAGCAGAAATGCGAGAGGACTGAAACCATGTGAATACTGTAGTACGTACTCATCGCAGCATTGTAAAAAGTAAGATGTTTGATTCAAAGTGAAACATTGTGTATTTGATGCTGCAAGCCATTCTACAACCAGTCATTTCAAAACTGGCCGCAAATCGTAACATGAAGATGTCTTTATCCAGATTCAACGAGATCCAAACTTGTTTGGAGTGAGTCAAACAGAAACCACATCATCGTTGCCTTTAGAGACCATTAGGTCAAAGATGAATTGAGAGGTTACCGTGTGTGCTCAGAGTCATTTTCTCTATTTGTGTTGTAACTGTGAGTCAGCTGGATATCAAAACCTGTATTTATCTGTATGTTAATTCTTCCGTGTTTATGTGGCAAATAAGATGTATTAAATGAGCTAAGAGCCACGCTGACTTGCTGTTTCACTCTCAAATCACATGCAACCCAAATAAAATAAAATAAGTATGTGTCGTGAATAAGTATACGGTACTGTAAAATATATATATTTATTTGTTTAAAGCAGTAATACATGATTTTTGGCGTCTTAGGGGCAGCAGAGTAAGCTGTGAACACAACACTGACATATAATGTTGATATGTCTAACGTGTTAGCAAACAGCTGCCTATTTACACAACCAGCAGAAACAGAACAACGTTCATTTGGAGGCCTGTTGCTGTCCACCTGATGTAACATGTAACATCAATGTTCACTCTCCTTTTAGCTCTTATTCTCTGCTAACTCCTGAGAAAAATACTCTTTAGCAGCTAAATGCTGCGGTATGTTCACCAGCTGGTTAAAAAAAAAAATCAGCCAAGTTTTGCAACAAATTAAACCTAATGAGAGCAGTGAGAGTGAACCAAAACATTAAAGTCAGGTCCATAAAACCAAAACAATTAGCTGAAAGATGCTAAAATGCTCCATAGAGCTGAGGGGAACTGAGTTGTGTGCTAATTCTCTGTGAGTTTGTCACTATGAGCAACCCGTTTCACATTACATGTAGTCTTTCGATCCATTGTTAATATGAAAATATTGATTAGTGCAGCTTTAAATCTGAGTATTTCAATGTAACATCTACCGAATAAACTGCAGAAATGGGACTGAAAATTCACGTGTGTTTTTCATTTTTTCTCCTGTGAGTGTATCATCATCAGTCATCTCTGTCGAGAGCCCAGCTACAGTGTATTAAGGCTGCCTGCTTCATTCAATAATGGAAGAATCACGCACATGCACACAAACTACAATCACATTCGCACAACTTTCTGAGGGAACTAGTTCCTGAAAATTACACAACAGGATGGGATGAACACTGTTTCCTGGCACATTCTGGGAAAAATAACCTAAATATCATGTGTGAATGAGTTTTACAGGCCTGTGAGGATGCTTCCTAGATTCCTGCTAAACATACAAATTTACAATTATGAATGATTGAAAATTATTTACAAATGCCATTTCACCCAGTTTTATTGCTTCGTGGACTCAGTTTTGATTGTACATGTCTCCATAACCACACTGCGTCTCTTGGTGGCGCTGTAGGTCCACCCTGCGCTGGAAGCTATGCTTACAGCAGGAGCAGCTGAACGGCCGGTAGCTGCTGTGCTTTCGGCAGTGGGTGATGAGGTTGGAGCTTTGGCTGAATCCTTTACCGCACACCTTGCACACGTGTGGTTTCTCACCTGAGGGAGGACCAAAGAGAGAAAGTTGGAGCAGGAGACGATGTTTCAGAGTGGGAGTTTGAGCGTTTAACAGCGTTGCTTATTCACTGCTGTGTTCACTCACCTGTGTGTATGAAGGTGTGTTTCTTCATGTCTGACTTCTGGTGGAACCTTTTGCCGCAGTACTGGCAGGGGTAGGGCCGCGTGTCCGAGTGGATGAGGAGGTGTGTGGACAGGGTGGATGAGCGCTTGAACACCTTTCCGCACACCTTGCAGCCAAAGCTACGCTCCTGGATACATAAGAACACATGCACACACATAGACATTAAGACAAACCAATGTTTCTCTCAGAGCTCACAATGACTCGTGTGTTTGTACTGAAAATGCTATAAAATATTTCTCATGTAAACATTCTCAATGTGTACTGTACCTTAGCTCTACCGCAGCTGCCAATCGCTCTGAAGCCGAAGGGCATGTGGGGCATGACTGTGGCTGTGGGCGATCTTATCGATGGGACAGAGAGGGTGTTGAAGACGTGAGCCTGCAGGCCACCTCTTGATATTAGCACTTCTGAAAGAGACTGAGGGAGACGGCAAGACAGTGAAAAAGAAAATAATGAGAAGGTTGATACCACTGTCAGGTCTGTCCTTCAAATATGGAGCTACGGCTAGCAGCATAAAGACTGAAAACAGGAAGAAACGGTTAGCCTGGCTCTGTCCAAAGGTAATAACATCCACCCACCAGGACCTCTGAAGCTCACCAATCACTTTTTCTTGACTGGGATCAGTAACTTCCTGCTTGAAGCCAGGAAACAGTCCAACACACAATCCCCCGTAAAATGACAAATTCTCATTTTTACATTTCAGTTTCTGTATGGATTAAAAAAAGATGTAAACATTGTTAATTAGTGATCTTTAGAAGGGCTGATAAGCTGATTTTGGTATCTATGGACAGTGCCAGGCTAGCCTTTTCCGTTTCCAGTCTTAATGCTAAGCTAAGCTAACTGGATGCTAGCTGTAGCTTCATACGTATTTACTGTACAGACATGAGAGTGGTATCAATCTTCTCATCTAACTCTCTGCCGGAAAGCGAATAAGCACATTTCCCAAAATACAAAACTATTCCTTAAACAGAAGAGCTCGACCTGGTTGATATATTGACCGATATTAGCTTATTGCTGAAGTATCTGTATATTGGTATCAGCCTATGTGTCAGCCAAGAAGTAACAAGAAATGACGAAGATGTTTGAGGTCATTTAGAAACAGTGACACCATTACATAGTTTGTCCACAAGAGAGTAGGGGCAAGTTTATTTTTCAACTATATTTATTTTTACATTTACTATTATAGTTACTATTACTACAGCTATTACTATTTTTCAACATATCGTGGTCACAATTCTTTAACAGCCAATTTTACGGGATCCTTATCTAAACTGTTTATGTTATGTGTAATTAAAAAAAATCTAATTAGCTGATATATTGTTACCAGCATCAGTCTAAACAAAACATTCCTGACAAAGGCTTTAGTGTTCCTACTATTCCCAAACACATATCTCTCAACTTTTGTAAATTAAGTTTACAAATATATGCAATGACTTTACTACTAATTTTCTATCCACAGTTAGAGATTTTGAGATGTATTTACAATTTCTTAGTTTTTGAAGATTTTTGAAACATTGGGCTGTTCTATGGAGCGGAAATAGCGCATCAATAATATCCGCACTATTTTTGCTCCATAGTTTTCACTCTGTGCAGATTAGAAGTAAAGTAGTGCAGACCAGCTTATGTTTTTGATATTACCACAAAATCTCTCCACAACAACAAGAAGAATTGCAATCATTCTCCTGTAAAACAGCACAGACTGCACTCAGATTTTATTTGACACGTTGCCTGGTTCTGGGTCATGCCAGTTACTTTTATCGTCATTCACTCTGGTTTCCTCTTTCATTATCACAGCTAATAAAGACAGAAATAGCGAGGACATGTGTCAGTTCTGCCAATCCAGAGGCCTCCTACCTTCTCACAGAGTGGACACTCGCTGACAGGGGATTTGAGGTCAGTATGCGCTGTGTGGTTGAGCAACATGAAGACCAGTTTCTCCAGTTCTCTCTCTCTTTCAGAAGCCTGGTGTCTGTCCGCCGACCACAGCAGAGGGGCGTCTCTGTTCTCCACATGGGCTTTTGTTAGAATATGAAAAGATGATGATGATGATGGGAATGTCTTTAGTTTACAGAGAATGGTTGAGAAAGCTTTTTTAAGGGTCTTTGCTTAGAATTTTGTGGCCTTGACTGTACAAAAATTAATCATGAATATTGAGTTGCCCATTTGTTTACAAAACTAATGTCTCCAATAACTCAAGGCCTCCTCTTGTCACCTTCTTCTCCCCTTTATGCAAAGTAAATTAAATCAATGAGATCAACAACACTTTCACATGCCATCCAAAGAACACATATTGTATCCTCACTGCAGTTCTATAACAAGAAATAAAAAATGTTCACTGCTAGAGAAAGTGTCGGGTACCTGAAGGCCAAGGATCATCTGTGGGGGCACTGTGAGGCTGGACTGCCATCCCATCCCATGGTGAGCAGGCTTCAGCTAGAACCCCTAACATGGGGGACAAAGGCTGCACAGCATCTTCAGGATACCTCCTGTCCTGTCCCATCGTACGCTGCACAGGCTGGCCGGCGTCTGTTTGGGGTTTGGAGTGTTGTCTAAAGGAGTCCTTAGATGGGCCAAGGAGATGAGTCCTTTTGCTCTTGACGAGGAACGACCGCGGCATGGCAGAGCAGTGACTGAGGGAGTTGATGGGAGACGAGGTTAAAATCCTGCAGAATAAACCTGCAGGAGTCTGAAAAGTCGGCTCTTTCATGTCACTTTTAGAGCCTCACACACTCAGATGTCGCACACCTGTTGGTATGTGTTCAGTTACAATGCCAGAGCTTGAGGTTTCCTTAACAAATACAGCCTGCCACCTGCACAAAAGTTTCAGGGCTTTCAGTGAGGATAACCCTGCTGTGGTGTTGTCAGACAACGTCTAAACTGACACTGTTTGAACTGCATATACCATATTTAAACATTTAGAATTATTTGGGAATTTTATTACCACATTACCAAAATTAAATAAATCAATAAAGTATGTTTTTCTCATAATTTATCATGAGATATTTGGTAAATCATTGGTATTAGTTGATTTTAACATGACATCAGATCATAAGGTAACCAAGACAGAGGAAAGCCTGAAAGAAAAACTAAAAGAGAAAACTCAAGGGAACTACGTTACAGACACGCAAGCTAATTTTCCCAAACCTGTTTCAGATTTTTGCCAGCAAATCTTCATGGAGATTTTGTATGAGCTTCTGTAATAAATTTGATTTATTTAGTAACCTCCTGATCGTGTAAAATAATATCCTTCACAACCAGAAGTTGCACAGAAGAAGTTGTAGTGTGCTACTCGACTGATTTTGCCATGTTGTAGGTTAATAAGAAAAATCTCAAAAAAAGTATAAATTGAATATAACCTTGGTATCATAACATTGAGATTGTAGTTGAATTGTTGATCTTACCTCTGTATTGCGCAGCTGAATGTTGAGAGTGTTTCTTTTGTCTTCGTTGCTGGCAACGTCCTCTTTTCTCTTTCTCACACCCATCGACTGATGACATGACACAAAGAGATTTGATTTGATTTTGAACGGCTGCTGAGGATTGTGGGACTGGAGGCATGGGAGGAGAAAATGCCCAAAAAGCTTATGAAAATTACAAAGTTATTAAAAAACTTTGCAAAACGAATAACTTTCAAAATATCCTTTCAAAAGGATACCCTTATTTTAACAAGCAAAGTCCGTAAAAACACGAGAACATCTCTGTCTTCTTCAAAGGTTTGGTCGAGTGTACACTTTAGGTGTGGGACCCACTGTGAATAAGTTGTCACGATACCAAAGTCAAGATGAAACCTTATTTACTGTGGGACCAATATGCTTGTGTCATGGCTGGATTTACCACTATAGTGAGTGTTCATGTGGGTGGACTCATAAATACACTGAGCATCCTTTGGAAAGTTTGAATATCTCATCGTTCTCATGTGAACATGTGGACCTTTGCTATTGAGCTGCCAATTACACATACTCTTTTTTTAATTGTCTGTGTGTGTGTGTGTGTGTGTGTGTGTGTGTGTGTGTGTGTGTGTGTGCTCTCATGTGGTACCCAGCCATCCCACACAGTCCCATCTGTGTGCAGGGGGAGATTTTTTCTTTTTTCACCAACTTCATCTAAAGCAGTGAACTATAGTCTGTCGAATCTTTTTGTCAGGAAGACTTTGAAAATAATTTATTATTAAAATATATTTTACTTTAAATGACAGCTTATAAGGGAGGCAGTTCTGGAGGTAGATTTCAGGGTAACACTTTACAATAATAAGCATTTATAAGTAATTTATAAGCTCTTAATTAATGATAACCATTATCAAATCATTTATAGACATTTGTAAATGACAGATTACAAGTTATTAGTAGTTTTTCATCTGTAATATAGTTTGCAAGTTGTTACAAATAAAAAAATATGTTTTTTATTAATTGAAAATTATGAATCCATAATTAATTATTATGTGCTGAAAACACTTAAAAATCTGTAATTGCAAATATTTACTGCATGTTGACTTGCTAATGAGTAGTAAAATATTTGTAAATATTTAATGAATACACAAAAACAGTTAGGTACACTATGGTCATTTAAGAACAACGTGTAAAGTTTAACACTCATTGCAAAAGAAAAAAGTTCCAAAAAAAACATACTGAGTCATCACGCTGTATGTGGCTTGTCAATACAACTTGCAAAGTTCCTCCTTCTTCGTCTTCCTAAGAAGCTGTGAAGCATCTGCCCCCTGAACACATTTACCGGAACATATAGCAGCAGCTAGCTACACTAGCCAGCACCTACCTGTCCAACAGATAAAACAATTCTGCATCATCTTACTGTACTGGCATTTTTAAACACTGCAGGCTCACTCAATACAGCCAGAAAGCAGGATCTCTGCAGATACACACTAATACAGTCCATAAGTAATGATTGACTTAAATAATTGTAGTCAAAGGGGAGATCACTCAACACAGTGTGCTTTTAAACCTTTACAAATAGTTACAATATTTAATGAAACCATTTAGTCTTAAAGCCAAATTTGTGATTGGAATGGAATAAGGTGATATCATAAGGTAGATATTATAAACCTTTCCTCCCAAAATGGAGAATAAAAAATAGAAACATTGAAGGAAGCACCCTCAGAACCCACCGGAAATCTACCATAAAAACATCTCAGTACTTCTTGATTACTCCACTGCGTAACCATTTTAACACAACTCACTCCGACATGAGTGGGGATTTAATTGGTAGGAAAAAAAGGATAAATAAAATTAACTGAAACAGAGCAGGGAAGAACAATAACCACTTATATTGAAGACACATATGGAAATATAATTCATGACAGATCAGAAATCAACAAACTTCGGAGGTCGCTCTGAATCATACACACTCTGAATTACCCAGATTTAACACCAGAAACCTGTAACACTCTGGACCAACACCGGAAGAACTCACGACGGAAGAACTAAGAAAATCTCTACAAAACAATAAAATGCCAGACCAGATGGATTGCAAACAGACTGATACAAGATGTTTCTAATCTTCTAAACATATCCTGGTTGCCAAATGTTGGATTTATACAATCTCCACTTTGCTTGATATATCATACCACTTATAGGGCCATTCATCAACAGGAAAGTATGTCTGGTTTAAACGAAAGTATACAAAATCAGTCCACATGCAGATGACATACTCCTTTACCTAACAAATCCACAAAGCCTCCGGGCCAGGGCTATGATCTAATGCAGTATGTAGCTTTGGCCAAATCTCTGGTTGCTCTCAATTGTTCAAAATCTGAAATACTACCAGTTTTTAACCTTTTATACTCCATCGTGATGATGTTGAGGTAAACAGTAGAATTAGTTTTACTTACAAAGCAATCTATCTTGAATGTGTACTTGGATTGGCCAACGCAGTGTGTTTCTGGATGAATTTGCATTTTGTTTCCCCGTAGCCACCTGTGTTAGGACCCTGACTGAAACACACAGTGTTCTCATTGAAGTGAATGAGGGATGGTAAGATGTTGTGCAAGACGACCCCACACTTTTCCTGACTGGATGAATGGAAGCCATAAAAGTAATAATACTACATTAAACATGGTTAATATGAAACTGGGCACGTCGTTGTTTGAGTTTGCAAGTGTTTCAATACATTAGTCATGCTAGTTACACTATTCTAATGGAAGAAAAACTTAAAAATCACAACAAAGAATACAATCCTTTGAGGAAATTTACACTTAAATATTTTATCTACCCAATTACAGACACTAGACTGCAGTAGAATAACACTCCATCAACAAATACACACATCCCTATTCCAATTTTTTCTGACTAACAAAGCTACCATTTCTTGACAAGACGATAACAAAACACGCTTGCTGCAACAATCACTAAAAAAAGCAGTTTTCTTTATTCATGAAAAAAAAAGTCTGCAAATTCTGCAAATGTCTTTCTGTTGTCAAGTAATGAGGTCTGAATCTGACCTCAGATTGAAATCAAATCATCAAGGGCCGCATATGAACTGAGACCATAGCATTTCTCAAAGTGGCTGTATTTTTGCAAACATCTCATTTGACTCCTGGTGTGAGCAGCTTCAAATGCAAACCGAGTTTGCCTTGATATGCATGAAGAGAGGCATGTCAGAGCACTGTGGTTGATGTGGTGGGGGGCTTGCAACCTTCTCCCAGGGGCTGCCAGGGAGAGCAGACGAGAGGAGTGCAGGTAGCTGAGACGGGCTGGTGGGTTCGGTGGGTTTCTGCCTCACTTGTTTTGGAGGGTTCGGGGGCTTCTTGTTTCCCTGATGGTGGTAGAAAACTGCCTTTCTAGGAACCTGAAACTCGGGGAGGAGGAGGGGAAGAAGGGAGTGCGAGTGTAGTCAGAAGCTCATTTTCCTATTGCTGTGTTTCTGATGTTCACTTACCATGTTATGAGTTTTTAAATCTGACTATGTATGGTAATTATGTGGGAGGAATGTGGTATATTTGTGATATGTTACCTGAGGTGTTATGTAATATATACATTAATTAATGCTACTTATAATTTACTATATTTCCATTTTTGTTTTAACATTTAAGAAATCCTCCCATAAAATGTTCTGCAAGTGTAGAGAAAGCTTCCATCAAACGTCTCTTTTCTCGACTGTTTCCAACACTTTTAACTACAGGTTGGGGGGCAAGGTTTCTTTTTAGTACTTACATCTCTAAAACAAATACTAGTGTGTGAATTCTATTAACTTTTGCTTTTATATCGGTAATCAAAACAACAGTACATTGGTGTCTTACAAACCTACCTCTTTAAAGGTACGCTCCAACAAATGTACACATTAAAGTGGGACTATGTAACTTCTGAAAGAAAAAAACAAAACATTCTTACTCTTAAAAATTAATTAATTTTTTAATTTAAAAAGTTTAATTCATAAGCAATTAAACACAACCTTGCTCAATTCAATACACTCAGGGGTTTTGACAAGTAGCTTGGGGTGGCTAAAGTTAGCTAATGTTATTATGCTTTAGATAGATATTGATGTATAACAAAATTACTTGTCAACTGACTGACTTGATGACTCTTCTTTTACTTGTGCTACTACCTTTTAGCATTTAGCAACATCCTGTAATTATCACTCGCTGCCGCCACTGCTGTTCAGCAAAGGTTACATCTCGTTATAAGATAAGTTCATACATCATGGGAAGAACCACTCAGCCTGTGAAATCAGTTGTATAAAGTATTCTGTGGCTCTGCAGGGAGTTTTTAAAGTTTGAGAAAATAATCCTGTTGATGTCATCAGGTGAAATCAGGTGAAATACTAAATCACTGGAGTGCCCCTTTAAGTTGAACTGATTAATGATGCAAGAAGTTATTGCAAGCCATAATAGCGGAGTAGCACATGGTTTAAAATGCTGCAGCTCAGAGAGAAAATGTAATAAAGGCTGTGCAAAATGTTTGTCCATCTTCATCCAACACACCACAGATCTCTACATAAAGATGAAATCACAACAGGTGAAGATGCACATCTATATGCATACATGCATGCTGGGACAAGTTTTGCTGACCACCTGGAGGACACACAGGGCCAAGTACCATAATACTGACTATACTGATACCATCACAGCATAGAAGCATACTAGTTGTCTATTGCATGATAAATAGTTGTATGATATATTTACATTCAGACAGGTTAACACATATGCCACTGCAAATGTGTGATCAGTGAAGATTGAATTGATAAATTAACAGATGATGTATCACTTCAAATTAGATATCTTGTTGATGCCAAAGAAGCAACTGATATTTGTATATGCATTTGTGTACCCATTCATGTGCTTTCTCAATATGCCACTCGTGACAGCAGTGTAGGTGTTTTGTAGTCCATTAACATCATTACATCAAGTGAACTGGCAGCCTCAGGGTCAGGCAGCAGTCTCAGCTCTTTGGTGTATATCTGTGTAGCTGCTGTGGTTTCAGTCAGGGGACTTGACGAATGAAGTGCTGTGCCACTTTCTCACGGCCAAAAACCTCTGCGTCTTTCTGTCACCAGTTTGCCCCCACCCACCCGTTTCTACACTCATTTCCTCAGAGCTTTTCAACTTTCTCTCACTTCGGTTGGCAAAAGAGCAAAGGTTACGGACAGTGCAGGACTTTCTTTTCCTCGTGAGGCGAGGGAAAGGAAATGAAAAAAAAGTCTGTAACCTTAGTGAGATTCTGATGTTGATGTTGGTAATGTGCTAAACGTGTAATTGAGTAAGCATTTACCGGGAATTAGACTTCACAGAAGTAAATGATATATAAGAGAAGCAGTGGGGACAGAAAAGTACGTGATGTATAAACAACAAATCTATATTTACTATAGCTATGGGAACTGTGGACTCAATATCACGCTATATCACAGGGTCATGTACAAAAGTACAGCCAAAACACTTTCAACTCGGTCTGTGCCTCCCACTGAACAGGAAACAAGTATTTTGCTGAGGTATTTTTCTTTCTGTGTTACGGCTTATCACATCCTCCTACTGTTTTCAATCAATTGCTGTCAGATTGAAAACATCACAGATTCAGATTAAAATCAATCATAGTGTTTTACATCAAAGGAGTTACTGAAGAAAAGCTTTTTTTCTTGTCAGATGAAATGTCCTCCCACTGGTGTCTATAAAAATATATTAGTTGCATTGATATGTTTCACTATCACAACACCATATAAGGGATGAAAATGTGTGATTATGGTGGTGATATTGATGATGATAATGATAATGGTGACATGTTCTCAAATTCAAACAACAGATGGGCATCCCCACTCCCACACACACAGCCAAGATGTATCACTCTGATAATGCAGGGTTACAGAAAGGTAAGGGGGTGTGAGAACTCCAAAATGACATGGTACCCAAGACTGCCACTGCCTACATCTGTAAAACAGGTGGTGGTATATATAGACAGAGCCTAAATATATAACCACAAGCCTAAATAGTAAATAAATGCATGGTTATATATTATATAATTATATACTGTATTTGTCATATTCAAGACAGTTGCCCTCATTTAGAACAACAATATCACTGTAACAAAAAATAATTAGTTTGCATGCTAACATGATCATAATGACAGTGCTAACATGCTGATTTTAGCAGGTATACAGTATGTTTGCCATGTTCATCATAGTTAGTTTAGCATATTAGCATGCTAACATTTGCTAATCAGCACTACATACAAAGTACAGCTGAGGTTGATGGGAATGGCAGGTATTTGGTCATAAATGGAAGTATTGTGCAATTAACATTTGACGTGATGCTGGCGCTACATGAAAAGTTACCATATTACAATTCATCCTGAGTGGGACATAAATGTCTGTACCAAATTTAATGGCAATCCATCCAACAGCTGTTGAGACATTTCATCAAAAAGCAAAAATATCAACCTCATGGTGGCGCTAGCATTTGGCATGTGTGTCTTTAAAAACATCACGGAAATCTGTCCAGTAGTTGTTGAGATATTTCAGTCCGGATCAAAGTGGGCCGACCAACCAAGAGACAGAAGCCATCCCTAGAGTCATGCTAGAGCTAACATGGCTAAAAATGCTACCCCCTCATTCCCTTCAATGAGAACACTGTTGTCACAGTGGGGGTCCTGACACAGGTGGCCACGGGGGGAAAAGAAATGCAACTTCATCCTGAATCACAATGTGCTGGCCAATCCAAGTACACATTTAAGATAGATAGCTTTGTAAAGTGAACAACTAATTCTGCAGTTTCCCTCAACATCGTCATGGCGGTGGATAAAAATATTGTCAAGTGATACATTTCCACAGTTGTAAAAGCTTGTCTTATAGCTTGTGCAGTGCGTTAATTGGTAAACCAGGGGTTCTCAAACTTATTACTCAAAGGTCCGCATCTGCTTTTTATTAAGGTCAGAGGTCCAGAATGACTGGAAATAACAAAATAACATTTAACATGAACTTTTAAGCAATAAAACTGAATAAACTGAAAGCAACATACATTCAAGTTCAAGACAGTCAAGATGGTCAAAATACATTTGAGCCTTGTGGGAGAAATGGCATTGTTTGCCTGCAGTCATTTGCTGTTCTGTGGAGACTACTGTTTGAAATGGCCGGTGGTGGTTGGTGTCAAAATGACGTTTTACATTACCACCATAATTACCACTCTTCACAATCCCTGTTTCTGTGCAAATCAAACACATGGGCTTTGTGCTGGATTGGGGCATATTTGTCTGTCCACTCCTCTTTGAATACTCGGTTTTATTTTCTTTGAAAATGTTCTGCAAAGACCCCCCGACTCTGTTTACAGGTAGGCTACTCGTTGTCGCAATTAATTAACGTCACATCTCTTTTGATTCGACCAGAACGAAACCGAGGAAGAAAAAAAAACGTTTTGTTGTAGAAATCGTGTACTAGAGAAAACGAGACACTGTGTATCTGCGATTTAGGAGCTGATAGCAAATTCTCAAATTCTAAACTCTTGTCAGCAGTTCGTGTCGCCATGACAACGATAGGGAAATAAGCCATCATTAAAACCACATTCATCTGGAGGATCACTGTGAATGATCTCCAGCTACACTGTATTCAACGTCACTAACAATTCATTGATCAATATTGTATGTATGTATTTCAAAATAGAAAATATTACACTTCATAACGTATTGTATTCTTAACACGAGTTTTGGGCTGGGTCCGGATTGACTTGCCGTTCGGTCCAGATGCGGACCGAGGTCCGGACTTTGAGAAGTCCTCTGATAAACCATAATTAAATCAATAGTTAAGACATTTGGGGAAATGGGCTTATTTGCTTTTTTGCCAAAAATGATGTGAAGATTGATATCACTCTGATGTCTACGGTAAATATGAAGCTACAGCTTGCAGAAGGTTAGCTTAGCTTAGCATGAAGACAGGAAAACAGCTAGTCTGGCTCAGTCCAAATGTAACAAAATCCACCAACCAGCAAGTAAAGCTCACTAATTAACACGTTATATGTAATTTGTTTAATATGTACTATATCATAGTATATTGTTTTATCGTTTCAGGGTTTCAGTCAGCATTTCTACTAAATGTAACTGCTAAAAGAGTGTTTAGCATAAACCAGTTAGGCATCAACATAACGTGTGTAATGGCTAAACTGTTGCTCATGTTTAAAGATATTAGCCATTTGATGTGCTGAGGTACTTGGTATGTTTGTGTTGTGTCTCGTCAGCTTTGTTAATATATTTCATGTTCAGGTTCAGTGTTTCATGTTGTAGTTTTAGTTTTATGTCAAGTTAAAGTCACTCACGTCTAGTCTCGTCTTGCACTTCCTGTTTTATTTTGTACTCACCTTTCCCTCTCGTTTCAGACCCTGACTTCCTCCCTTTGTGTGATTTCCTGCTGGTGTGATTGTCTACCCCGCCCCTGATTGGTCTCACCTGTTTCCCCCTGCCTCATGTATAAATAGTCCTCGTCTCCCTTTGTCCTGTGCCAGTTCGTCTTGTTCCGTCTGTGAAAAGAAGTGAGTCAAGCGTACCAGCATTTTCATGTCCCAGGTTTCTGTATCAGTCCATGTTATTTTTTGATCCTCTTTGTGAGTGTTTTGTTTTGTACTTTTTGCATCCTCTTTATGAGCGTTTTGTACTTTTTTTGATTTTTGATACATCTTACACGGTCTGAAGAGTTGTGCATTTGAGTCCACCAGTTTTGTGTCAGAGTTCGTGACAGTTTGTGATGTTTTTTCACAGCATGGACGTGTGAATCCTGTCACATAACACAACCCCGCCCAAAAACATCTCTGCCCATGGGCACGGCTGTGTCAGTGTATCTGTGTGTGTGTGTGTGTGTATTGCAAATGAAGAGGTGTGAAGCCGCAAGCCTTTCTGCAGCAAAACTCTGAAACCAAGGGTGTTGATAGGATATCGCCCCCTTGCTATGTTGGGCTTGCCACACCACAGCCCTACTGTCTAATTTTAAAGCGCTATTTCAATGAAACTTCAATCAGTTTCTTTTGCAGTGAGATCATGATACTTTTATGTAAAAACAAGTAGTGACAGTAAGAGATGGGGGGGACTTCAGGCACTCTTGATAAAGCAGAGATTAAATATTAATTAATTATTAAGCTCTCTGTGATGACTTTTAGTACAATATTATTTTGTTTACCTGTGTTATAGTTGACCTACAGAATGCAATGACACATTTTGTTTAAAGGAATAGTTAGACATACAGTTGTTCACTTTCTTGCAGAGCGTTAGATGAGAAGATTGATACCACTCTCATGTCTGGTTGCCAAGTATGGACCCAGTACCAGGAGGCGATTAGCTTAGCTTAGCATAAAGCTAAGTTTTTGCCAAGAAATATTAACAGTACGTAACTCCCCAAAACAAACGCGATATATTGTGTTAATTACTAAGGTTTATAGTTGTTAGTAGGCATATTTTTATCCAAGCTAGCGGCACGGCTCTAGGGATGGCGATGTTCCATATGCTCCGTAACTGCTGGATGTGTAAATAGGCAACTGTTTGCTAACACTTTAGCCATAACAATGTTACAAACTGATAATATATGGATGTTGTGTTTACAGCTTGTTGCATTGCACCCCAAGTGGCCAAGAAACGAATGAATGCAGGTATAAGACAGCAGCAATTAAAGGAGGCCTGGAGCTGGAGTTTTATTAGCTCAGAGAAATAAAATATCTTCCTGGCAAAATCCAAGGTGTCATTGTAGTTGTTGATTTCTGATTTGATAAATGTTGTGTGTATCTATCGCCTTCATATTATGTGCTGAAACAGCACTATTTTGATGTGTAGCTTAGTGTATCTGCCAATTTTCAGCGTAGTTTACCATCCTGGATTTTTAGCAATGCAGGCTGCTTGGCTTACAGATGGCAATGTTTTGTACAGATGTTCATGGTCCCCAGATGATGACAATTAATGACTTTGGTGATCCATTGACCTTTCCTCTGGTGCCTGGTGAGGTTTTGTATGAAAGGACTTGATAGTTATGGGATGAATTGCCATGAAATTTGGTTCAGACATTCATGTTCCCCTCAGGATGAATCGTAGCCTGACATCTCAGTTCATTTTCGATTTCCAAAGGGCGTTATTAACGGGTGCAGACCAAAATGCCTCTGGACCCAACTGGATAGACCTACAACCAATCAAAGTAATGAAGCGTGTGATGTAGTGCTGAGTGAGTCCTGTCATAAGTACTACAAACTCATCTTTCTTATCAACAAAAGCTTTAAGTGCAGTTGTTTGTTCTTCTTTTAGAGAAATTATACCGTCCACTTTGTTTAATACTGACACGATAGCGAATTCATAACGTTCCACATCAGCGGCAGCCATCTTGGTTGTTTAAGAAAATGTCTCAATGGCACTCCTCTGTACAGTCATCGTACCAAACCCACCCCATCACGGTTGTGATAGGCCCGACCCGGAGCAGGCCAGATGGAAATCTGTCTGAATGGGAGGGGGAACAGACACATCTGCCAGAGCAAATAAAACACGAGCTTGCAGATTTGTCTAGTTCCCAGGCTAGATAAATTGTAATGACTTTAGTGATCCCTTGACTTTCCATCTTGCACCATCATCAGGTCAAAGTTTTAATTTGTCCAAAACTTTGGTTTATGACCAAATACCTGCAAAACGAATGACATTCCCATCAGCCTGTACTAAACTGTACTTTGTGTTTAGTGCTTATCAGCACATGTTAGCATGCTAACACCCTAAACTAAGACAGTGAACCTGGTAAACATTATTCCTGCTTAACATAGCATTGTCATTGTGGGCATGTTAGCATGCTGACGTTAGCATTTAGCTCAAAGCACCACTGTGCCTATTTACAGTCAGCCTCACAGAGCTGCTAGCATAGCTGTAGGCTCTGTACTGTAGCTGTACTGTTTTTAAATTTATTTTAAATTTATTTATTTTAGCAGATGGTGATATGTGTACAGAAATGTTATGAGGATTAAATGGATTCTTCTTTATTTGAGCATAAATCTTGTCTTCCTTTGGTTTGAAGTCAACAGGGAAATTGGTTTAATCGGCACACTTGGAAGTGAATAATTTCACACACACACTTGCAGATTCAGAGACATAGGTGTAATATAAAGGGTGTAACCGCAACATAATTGAATGCAGACAGACCTGTGGTGCTGATTTGAGATATAACAAGTCCCAAAACGCAGTAATGCTGTTAAAGTATATAGTGGACTTATGTAGCAGTAAATGGTGATAAGATGTTGTCTAAGGAATTGTCACCGTCCCTCACAGTTACACCTTCACACTTTATCTTGAGATTTTTCTCTGTGGCAACACTAAATGCCAATCTCACACATACTGTTTGCCACCACTGCTGCAACTACCACACCACATTTCTCTCTAAAACCCCATACTCCACACACCCCCAACTCTCTCTCTCTCTCTCACACATACACACACACATTTTCACACTCTTACGTACAGTGCAGACAGTAAATACACACGCCAGCTGTGTAGAGTAGATCACATTGTGGTACATTGTCAGTTTGAGTCTTTGCTCCAGATTCTTCTTGACCCAAATACAAAAGAAAACACACACACATTGTTACATATGACCCTCCCGTGCACTTACACACATACCCACACACACACACACACACACGTGAGAACTTGGTCAATTTTATAACTCTCCTCAGTCATCAGGCTTCTGTAACCTTAAACCTCTTAGGAAACAAACCTGGTTTCTCTACAGAAGCACACATCTAGCCATAAAGCGGTAAGAGAAGCGTGACATTCAGAGCAACATCAACTGGATTAGAGCTGTGGAGTCACATGCTGCTGTGTAACTCACAGTACAGTAACTTCAGCAGCCCCTGCTGGATAATGCTGGATATAATGTTAGAGCAGTGGTAATCCAAGTTTAGCAGCAAACACCTATGATCAGTTTTATTACACAGGAAATATTTTAGCATCGGTTTAAAGTATTTTATCCAAGTTACTGATGGAAGTTGATCTTTAACTTAAACTGACAAAATCTTAGACACTTTCAGCTAGCACATTATCGAAAGCATATTTACTCAGGTTCTGTACAACATTAAGGTATTGTACTTTGCTTAAGTTTTTCTATTTTATGCTACTTTATACTTCTACGTCACAACATTTCAGATGGTGATAGTGTACTTTTTACTCCACCTCATCTATCTGATCACTGTACTGTTACTATTTACTTCAATCCATATTAGGATTTTACATACAACACACAAGTTTATAAAATATGATGAAATGTTAGAGATTAAACTACCCAACAGTATAAAGAGAAGGTAAAGTTAGCTCCACTTCAACCAGCTGCAATACTGAAACTCTGAAAGAGCCATTCTGCATAAAAAGTATTTTTATTTTTGATGTGTATAAATACATTTTTCTGATCATACTTTTTTTTCTTGTGACCGTGGTTTTTGTCTAATATTCCTCTGATGTTTTCCTCAGAGTCGGTTCTGAAGGAGTTAAAGGGGGCAGGCATGCCCCCGGAGGGTCCTGAACGGGCTTCGAGTGCTGAATTAGATTTTTCAGCCACACATCCTCCGCTGCCATGGCAACCGTTGAAAAGCTGTGTGTCGGCCAGCTGAGGAGGAGTTTGTTGTAAGTTTCAGGAGTTTTTCACGGCAGAACCAGACAGCGCCGGAACGAAGTTTGTGTGAGGCGGCTGTGAGCTGATCAGAAGAGAGAGAGAAAAGCAGGAAAACTAGTTATTTACCCAGGTAGGTGAAAGTTAATCCTAGGCTGTAAAAATAGCATGAATTGTTCAGTTCTGATTTGTATTTTTGCCATAAAGTAGACTTTAGAGATGTTGTCTACAATGGAAATTGTGTCCCATGTTTTCCAACTTTTGCACTATTTTATTTAGTTTACTAAATCCTGATTGGTGTAAGGAAAAACATGACATCAACTTTTTGAACAGCAAAGACAGAAACACAAATACAGAAATCTCTCATGTGAAACCAAACTCCTCAAAAAGAAAATAGTGTTTTCACGTAGGACCGTAGTGATAAGCTGATTTAGAAAACATGTTTTCGGGGCAGGATCTTTACTGGATACCTTTTATTCTGTGACCTGATCAGGATGTTCCTGGATCAGGCTGTGGTCACATACCGTAGTACTCCATAGTGTTTAGATAGGTCACATATTTTGATACCTGTGATCACATGTGGTGACTCCATAATATTTAGATTGGGTCATAAAATGTCATATTTGCTATTGCAGAAACTGGTGGCCAGTAGTGTCTACATCTTCCTGTAGAGTCCTAACACTATACCTGCTAACAGTTGGTCAGTGCATCAGTATTTATTCCATTGTCGACCCTCTAATGTCACAGAATCTGAAGAGTCACAGATTTTGGTACATCACTTTGTACATTGCATCAATTTATGTGTGAAGCCCAGACCTTTGTTCACCATTTCATTATTTTTACAGTCATCCTTGGACCCAGAGGTCACCATGTTTTCCCTGTCAGAGCTAGCGCCTCTGAACCAGCATCAGAGCAGGTCTAAACTGCTGAAGCCCTGGTGGGAGGTCTTCATGGACTACCTGGTGGTCCTGATGCTGATGACATCTGTCCTGGCTTGTACTGAGCAGCTGTCCAGGGACCGAGTGGTGTGCATTCCCTCGGGTCCACTTGTCGCTGCAAATACTAGTGATCACAGTACCTCAGTTAGCGGGGATGTGACACTGACTCCATCTTCAAAGCCCCCAACCCACGTTCCACGCAATATCAGCCCAAATCTTCATTCTACAGCCCGGGGTCGACGCACGCATCTGGTCTACCAGCAGTACGTTTACATTAGCCAGGTACTGTAATACTAGCCTGAGTTGCCTTTGCCAATGAAAATGATGCAACAGGACCCTTAAAGACCCTTAAAGCAGCAACAATCAATATTTTTATATTAACCATGGAGCACATGACTACTTGTATGCAAAAAGAGAATAATCAAAACAGAGAATTATCACTTGACTCTGCAGTTCCCCTCAGCTCTACGAAGAATTATAGCAACTTTCATCTCATTGTTTTGGTTTTTTGGACGCAACTTTACTGTTTTGGTTCAGTGTCCTTTTAGGCTGCTGTTTTCAGCAAAAAAGCTTTAAAAACCTGTTTCTGCTTCCAGCCCTGCACTAAACGGCAGACAGATCAAATTAGCAGCTAGCTAATGGAGCATTTAGCCGCTCAAGAGCCAGATATTTCCCTCTGGGGTTGGTAGAGACCAAACACAGAGCTAAAGGAGTGAATATTGGACTTAAATTCATCAGGTGGTCAGAAACACGACTCCAAATGAATGCTAAAGTTGCTCCACACCTGCTGGATGTTGTAAATATGCAGCTGTCCGCTAACAAGTTTGTTTAAAGGGTGATAATATGTCAGTGTTGTGTCCAAGTGGCCAAACAATGAGTTATTGCAGGTTTAAGTGTGTATCTGTCCATCCGTCTGTCTAGGTGTGCTACCATGAGGCTTTGCCTTTGTGCTCCCGCTTCTTCCCCTACATGGCCTTGCTGCAGTCTCTAGTACTGGTAGCCAGCGGCTTCTTCTGGCTCCACTTCCCCCACACCTCCGCCCGCATAGAGCACTTCCTGGCCATCTTGGCAAAGTGCTGCGAGTCACCCTGGACATCTCAGGCCCTGTCCCATGCCGCCCGGCAGGAGAACATCCAAGAGAAGGAGGTGGTGGAGGAGAGACGACCAACCCAACCTCCTCCCTCTTCAACTTCATCTTCACCCCCGGTGACCCGCACAAGGCGATCAAGCATAGATTCTGAGGCACACAGCCCGCTTTTGAAGAGGTCAGGTAGTGCGTCCTCTGCTGCCCCTCCCTCCCCGTGTCCTTCCACACACTCCTGTAACTCCACCATGTCGTCTATATCCCTCGGCTACCCGGTGCATTTTCCTTCTTCCAAGCCCTCGCTCATGGCTGACAGTCCCAGGCAGTTCATCAGTCTGGATAAAAGTGATGGGGAACAGGCCAGGGCGCTGTTTGAAAGGGTCAGGAAATTTCGGTCCCACTGCGAAAGCTCCGATGTCATCTATAAGGTTTCCTTTTAATTCTTTATTGTTCAAAAAAGTAAATGTTTAATGATGTGATGTTATAGGACTTTATAGCAACCCACTGTAAGATGATACTCTTGTGTTATAAAACTATCCAGTATGTTACAAGTACAGGAGTGTGGTTTAATCTGACAACACAAGTTCATGTTTGATCAAGCTTGATCAAACAATGTCAATTTATTCATTACACCCCTTTTCATGTATTCAGGTCTACTTGGCTCAGACGATATTCAAATTGCTGATGGTAACGCTGATCGTGAGTTACACCATCCCTCTTCTCAGCTCCCTCTCCTTCACCCACACCTGCCACCCTGAGGAACACGCCTTGGTGGGCTACACTACCTTTGAGTGTATCCATGTGCTGTCCTCCCTTCTACGCAAACTGCTGGTGGCTTACCTGACCCTACTGGGCCTGTACGGCCTGCTGAACCTTTACACCCTCAGTTGGATTTTACACAGGTCAGTCAGTGCATTTGTGCACAGTATACAGGGATAAATGTGTTGGTGCTGTAACAACACCTAAAAACGGTTTCTTTTGCTAAAACTTTAAAGCTGCACTAATCAATTTTTTTACATCAACAAATTTTAAAATGACTATGTGTAATGTGGAAGGGGTCACTTGTAGTGATGAACACACAGAGAATTATCACTCAACTCTGCAGTTTCCCTCAGCTCTACTGAGTTTTTTAGCGTCTTTCAGCTCATTGTTTTGGTCTTACAGGCCCGTAACTTTACTGTTATGGTTCACTCTCATCAACTTCGTTTCCAGCAACAAGCACTGTTTTCAGCAAATAAAGCTCTGATATAACCACGATACCTTCCCAGCATGAAATGTCAGACTAAAGTTAGCGACTAGCTGGTGAACATAGTGAAGCATTTAGCTGCTAAAGAGCCAAATATTCCCGACCTGATGAACTAACATTCAACATGACTCCAAATAAATACTAATGTTGCTCCACGTCTTCTGGGTGCATAAATTAATTGCTGTAAAGTAATTTTCTGCTAACACGTTTGTCACATGTCAACTTTATTAAGTAATAATATGTCAGCGTTGTGTTTACAGCAATTAATGCATTAACAGCTTTAATTGTTATCAAAGAACCAAATGTTTTTGCACGTTTTAGTCAGTTAAACCTTACATTACTCGAACCAATTTGTTTTTGTACGTTTTACTCAGGTTCCCATTAATTTAAGACGTTCACAGTTCAACTGCGAACAACATCAGTATCACTAAAATAACAAAACTGACAAATAAATATATATAACAAAGAATCATGTAGTAAATGTACAGAAAGAGAGGGTGAGACTATGTATGTGCATGTACAGGCATTAAATTGGCTTATGAATATATAATCTGTCACACTGTTTGACCAAGATAAACACATGAAATGGTTGATTAATAATTTGTTGAGACTTGAAGTAGACCACACAGGCTGTGATTGTTCAAAGGGCCTTTAAACAGAATAATGCTCATGAGGTTGAGCATACCAGAGGTCTGTTAATAGGATTAGAGTGTAACGCTGTGTTTTGGACTACAGTATATTCTGTGTGATATATTTCTCATTCTGGTTTTTGGTCTGTGCCCTACTTAGCTCTCTACGGCAGTATTCCTTCCACTCACTGAAGGAGCTGTGCTCCCTGAGAGATGTTCCTGATCTGAGAAATGACCTGGCCTTTCTTTTACACATGTTGGACCAGTATGACCCTCTGCTGGCCCAGCGTCTGTCCGTTTTTTTGTCCCCTGTCAGTGAGAGCAGGCTGCTGGAGGAAAGCTTGGAGAGGCGCTGGGGGGAGGAGAAGCTGCGTGCCATGACTAGTGTTGACGCAGAGGGCTGCTCCAGACTGCAGCTGGTGGCCCTGCCTCGCCTCCCTCCAGCCCTCTTCACCCTCAGCCAGCTTCAGGTCCTCAAACTGGAACTCATCACAGATGCCAGGTTCATCGCGCAGGTGGCCAACATGACCTCACTCAGGTGAGTTTTATGGTGGGGCAGTCATGCTTTACACATTTTAAATAATCAAATCAAAAGTTATATCTGACACCTAGATATTTTGGTGTTAAAAATAAAATATATGGATGTGATGTACATACACTTGTTTCTTGTTTTTCTACACATTTACAACAGGGAGCTCCACCTCTATCACTGTACGGCAGCTGTGGCTCCCAGTGCACTTGCAGTCTTCCAGGAACGCCTGGAGGTCCTCCACCTCACCTTTACTCAGGTGTCAGAGATCCCCAGCTGGGTCCTCTCCCTCCGCAGCCTGCATGAGCTCCACCTCTCTGGCCGCCTCAGCAGCGATGGTGGGGTGGGCCGCAGCTGGGCATTGGGGAGCCTCCGACAATTACGTCACCTGCGTGTGCTGGTGATTCGAGGAATGTTACAGCGGATCCCTGGGGAGCTGTGTGAGGTGGCAGGCAGCTTGGTGAGGCTGGAGATCTACAACGAGGGCACCAGGCTGCTCGTGCTGACAGGCTTGAAGCGGATGGTCGACCTGACAGAGCTGCTGCTGCAGGACTGCCAGCTAGAGCGTTTGCCCTCTGCCCTGCTGGCACTCACCAACCTGCGGACACTCGACCTGCAGCACAATAACTTGCGAACTCTGGAGGAACTGCTTAGCCTGGCTCATCTGCGGCGTCTTTCCTGCCTCAGACTTGCCTATAACCGTGTTCTGGCACTTCCGGCCAGTGTTGGTGTGCTGCGAGGCCTGGAGCTCCTAGATCTATCCAACAACCAGCTCCAGAGCCTTCCCCCAGCACTCTTCACTCTTCGCCGTCTTCGTAGGCTCCTGCTGGCTGGTAACCTGCTAGAGGAGCTGCCTGCAGAGGTAAAGGCACTGCAGCTGCTTACAGAGCTGGACCTCAGTGGGAACAGGGTAGAGAGCCTTCCCCCTGAGTTATTCAATAGCTGTTTGGAGCTGCGCATCCTTAATGTGGCTTACAACTCTCTTAGTTCATTACCCAATGGGATTGCAGCTTTAAGCCAGTTGTGCAGGTTGGACTTGCGCAGTAACAGTCTAGAGAAACTGCCTGCTGAGCTGGGCGGCTGCTCAGGGCTGCATGGAGGTGGTCTCCTGGTGGAAGACTGGCTGTTTCTTTCTTTGCCTCCCCATGTCAGGGACTTCCTGAGCCATTCTTGCCCCCCCTCTGGTACATACTCAGAGGGTCATTCCAGGCCCGAGTCCGACAGTTTCCCATACTTCTCTCCTACACAGTGGAGCTTTTCTTCTGCCCTGGAATCACAGATATAAGACTAATCACTGTATCTTACTGCTAACAGTATCCTAACACTGATAGTATTCTGTTAGTGAGGCCTTTTTGTATACTGATATATTTTTATACTTTTTAATGGGATTTGCTTTTGCAATGCTTTTGGCAGAATCTTTTTTTTAGCTATTCTTTTAAAATGTAGTTTTCCTGTTGGTCCTTTGAATGTGAGGCTTGAACAACCACTATTGTTGCATTTATGTTTTATCCCACATAGTACACATTCTGCACATTGATTTTTACACCACACTGACATGAGTGTCAACCAATGGCTTGCAGGAAGATTAAAAATAATTTTGCAAATGTACTAAACACTGTGCTGTGTAAAGCACAGTTATACTGAGTATAAACGATTTTTAGTAAATGGGCTAAAATATGCAAAATACACCACCACTATGAACCTCATTACTATTTTAAAATCCTTGTCAGAGAAATTGTTGCGCTTACTGTTGACATCTTGTTATTCCTGGAATACACAGTAAGAGAGATGAGGAGACTGTCTGCATGTGTTTTATAGTTGAATAATGGTTATGGGGGAATAACTCTTTAACTGGAAGTGGAAAAAACATTCACAAAGGTAGTATTTCTTGTAGGGCTGTTTATATAATGGAGAAAAGGTTCATGTGGTTTGATAACAAAGTGTATTTTATTAATACAGAAACTATTAAAATTAGTATTAATATGAGTATGAATACCGTTATTGATACCTCTAAAGAATAATAATAATAATAATCAGTATAAATATTTGTCATATTCCCACTGAAGAATGTGCAGTTGTAGTCTCTAACTGTGACCACTAGAGAACAATAAACATGATTATTTCTTGATCATTTCTGTTGATCTGTTTGTTTCTGATCACTCCCATTTGATCACTTTATTATGAAAATTAAAACAGCTCGTTATTAGCACAATTATTATCATTACTAGTGTTTCTGCTGGTGTTTGCAATAATAGTCTTATAATGAGTTGTACATTTTGGTATTAATAACAAATGAATAAATGTTGTGTTGCAGTTCCTACTGTGGCCACTAGATGGCAGTAAAGGCCTTGAATACGCTTCCGTCAAAAACAACTACAACAACATTAAAATTAAAGGGAGAGAAGGGGCACCTTGTCATACACTATACAGTGATTTCTTCAGATCCAGGTTCTTTTACAAGCTACACCCCTCATCCTGGAAATCAGTCCTTGAGACATGTAGTCCAAGTACGGGTCCCAGATTTTACAGAAAAAAAAGGTTTGTTCTTCAAGGCTGAAGAGAAAGCCTCAAATGGAATAATACTTCTAATAATTCAAGGAAGCTGCTGTAATGGAGAAACTCAATTTACGTTTTTTTTCAGTCACAAAGCATTCAAATTTAGCATAATATGAATTCATTTATTTTATTGTGCCCGTTTATTTATTTAATATTTATTTATTTTCCGTGTCCTTTGTGAGAGCAAAATTATTCATTCTCATATAACTTTGTATTGTCCTGTTTGAAAGAGTATTATGTTATTCTGTGTGTTTTCCCATGTGAAAGTTTCATCTGAAGTACACTGGTGTCCTTGGTACACCTTGGTACGTTTGAGGTTTAATAAGTTTGATTAGTGAGAAAGACCTTAGCTTGTTACAGGAGGTGATAAGAGAACAGTCCTCCCTTTCCTGCTTGTTAGCTCAAGGCAGATATGATTTAGCTCAAGGTTGCTGGATGCTCCTCCCTTACCCCCCGTATGCCATGTTGTAACTATAAGTACGCGACTGTTTCTGGCCCTGGACTCATGTAGTGTATTAACTCTGTATGAGCTCTGTCCTTCAGCTGAATAGATTGACTCGGTTTTCTCTTTATTGTTCTACTTTATTAAATATACAAAAGACAACTGTTTGTTGTATCGTCATTTTATTTGTTCATTTATCTAACAAGGAAATACACAATTTCCACCACATCCTTCACGGGCTTCCATACTTAGTCTAGCACTGCTGTATCCCGCTTTTTTAAACTGCGTTGGACTGCGGCACACTTTTTGTCCAATCGCTGGCTACTTTCGCCGGTGGGTCTCCAAATCCACCAATGATGTCAACGCGCTTCAGCGGAGGCGGAACTTCCGTTTACTCGTATAAACCAACTGAGGCCTTCCCATGCGGTTTTGATCTATAGGTGGACGCGTAGCTAACACCGAAAAGGTAAGAATGCAATTTCGTGTTATATATCGTATTCAGTGTAGCTACTAGGTAGTTTTCAAAACGTGTCTAACGTCGAGGAAGTAGTAAATGAGATTTATTTTGATAAAGTCACGAAGTAGCTACTCTGGAATGAAATTGCTTTCTTTAATTGTTTGCATCAGGATGCCACTGAGTTAGCTTAGCTAGCGTTTTGTAGTCTAGCATTAGATAACGCTAGCTTAGCGAACCCACCAATCTTCCTCACATTTGTTAATATTGAGTTAATGCGTAGCCTTTTTATATTCCGCGTAAAGCAGTCTTTTTTTAATTACTTGCATGTTGTATGTTTTATATCATTCGTATAATTTAGCTGGTCAATTAGCACAATAGTCGTTGCCTTACAGCAAGTTAGCTTGCCACGTTAGCAATGGTTATGCAACACAATAGCTTTCCAGTGTTACACGGCGCAGAAGCTAACCGGTTTGGTTAACCCGAAAGTGTCGGCTAAGCTTCAAGTCTGTTTGACCGGTTTTGTATGTGATATTGTGTGTGTGTGTGTGTGTGTGTTAAGACGACAATTTTGATTAACATTAATCGCACTGACTATAATGTGGACCTTTTTTGCTAAAGAAGCTAGCATATCTCTCTCACTGGCCTCGCATTTTATAATGGGGTTGCGGGATGCGCACAGCAGTGCTAATGTAAAGTGTATGGTTTACATCAGAATTAGTATCACTGTTTATACAAAACCAAATCCATCTCGTAATGAAAACATGGAGACAGGTACACCTTTCTAACCTTGTACAAACACGTTATCTAAATGTACTTAAAACGCGTGGTAAAACCTGGCACAAAGAAGGCAACAACAGGTGGGCAACAGCCCTCCATGTAAACCCAGCAAGGGGGGTGGGTTCAGTCATGGTAGATGGTGATCTGACAAAGACACCAAAACAGATTAAAAACCAGTTTTTGTGTTTTTTTTTCCAGTTTTAGACATAATGGCTGAGAATGATGTTGATACCGAGCTGCTCGATTATGAAGAAGATGAAGAGCCTCAAGGAGCCCCTGAGAGCGAAGCCCCTGCAGGCAAGAAGGAGGTGAAGGGTTCCTACGTTTCCATCCATAGCTCTGGCTTCAGAGATTTTCTGCTCAAACCAGAGCTGCTCCGCGCCATCATCGATTGTGGTTTTGAGCATCCGTCTGAAGGTGAGGGGCGTTTGGTTGTCTTCACTGGTTTTGTTAAATACAGCTCGTCTAAATGGGGTGTTGTTAGTGGAGTTCCTATTTCATTTTATTAGGATGTTTTTATAACGGCATGCCTTTACTGTACACAAGTTACTAGCCAGCGTGGGTGCTTAGTATCACTGATTAAGTAATTTTAAACAGTTTCAGCTGCTTAGCAAGCAAAAAAAAGAAAACTGTGAGCAAAGCATTACACCCATAACTCTTATCTCTACTTGAGACATGTTCTGTTGCTGTAAATGTAGTCATTGTAGTTATCTGCTTAAAGAGTTTGCAGGAGCTGGACTTGCTTTATGTGTCCCATAAAATGCAACATGTAACGATACTAGCAGGGCTGCCACATTTTTGGGCGCTCTGTGCAATACCCTGACATACTTGCGTATAAGACAATAATGTACTCTGTTAAATCTTTTTTTGTGTGTGTTTTTTATACAGTCCAGCATGAATGCATCCCACAAGCTATCCTGGGCATGGACATCCTGTGCCAAGCAAAGTCTGGTATGGGCAAGACGGCCGTGTTTGTGCTGGCCACGCTGCAGCAGATCGAGCCTGTTGATGGACAGGTCAGTACATATGTTCAACACGCATTAAGTAAAGGGAACATTGTCATAGATTGCCTTTAACAGAAATGTAGCTGCCCTTTGGCTTACGATCAGAAACAAGCCCTTGTTTGCATTTCAAACATGTATTTGTTTACATCTTTAAATGTAGTCACAACCTGATATTTGACCTAGTACACACAAGGGTACATCTATATTTAATGTCTTCCTTTCTCCTGTGCTGGCACTGCACAAACAGTGTGTAGATATGTCATGTCAGGTTTGCTGTTAATTATAACTACACATTACTACATTATTTAAGAGGGTTAAAATAACTTAAGTCTAAATATGTTTATTTTTATGTTTCCACTGTACATTTCAGTGAATTCAAGATGCAGAGTGTCTGAGTCTGTATTTCTGTGTGTCCACTCCTCAGGTGTCTGTATTAGTCATGTGCCACACACGAGAGCTGGCCTTCCAGATCAGTAAAGAGTACGAGCGTTTCTCCAAGTACATGCCCACGGTAAAGGCAGCAGTATTCTTCGGTGGCATGGCCATCAAGAAGGACGAGGAGGTTTTGAAGAAGAACTGCCCTCACATCGTCGTCGGAACGCCGGGCCGCATCCTCGCTCTCATCCGGAACAAGACCCTCACCCTGAAGAACGTCAAGCACTTTGTCCTGGATGAGTGTGACAAAATGTTGGAGCAGCTAGGTGTGTTCTTTTGTCGAATATTTGCTGACATTCCACATAAGTGTATCTGGTGAGAGCGCCCACTCTCCAAACACAATGTTTTAATCTGCATCATTTTTATCCTCCAACAGATATGAGGCGTGACGTACAGGACATCTTCAGGAATACGCCCCATGAGAAGCAGGTCATGATGTTCAGCGCAACACTGAGCAAGGAGATCAGACCAGTCTGCCGCAAATTCATGCAGGATGTAAGTGATCGGTGAAGCGTTGTTACTTCAGAATTTCCCTGAACACAGTTTTGTCAGTAAGAAAGCTACTTATGCATCACAGCTGCTGCACATTTGAATGTTTTTCACACTTTGCTGCTGTAAAGAGAAATGCAACAAGTTTACCTAACTCACCCGCTGTCATCTCCTGTACAGCCTATGGAAGTATTTGTGGACGACGAGACCAAACTCACACTCCACGGCCTGCAACAGTACTACTCCAAGCTGAAGGACAGCGAGAAGAACCGCAAGCTCTTTGACCTGCTTGACGTGTTGGAGTTCAACCAGGTAAAGTGATGGAGCTATTGCATGGTGCATGGCTGTCCCAGTAGTATTTGGCATAACTTAAAGTTTTGCTAGTTTTAAGAATTGTCAAACATACAAGCAAATATTTAAAAAATCACTAATTGCATAATTTATTTGTCCTGTAATTTGGGATTACAGAACTGTTGGGAAAGTTTCTTTACAAGAAAACAGAAAGTGTTACCATGTTGCTAAGTTTTAGAGAGCGGGCAAATACAATTACAAGGCAAATTTGAAAAAATGTAAAACAAACGAGTGGTCAAACTATAAATTAAAGGATAGTTTGACCTTTTGGGAAATGCGCTTGTTCTTTTTTCCTGCCAAGAGCTAGGTGAGAATGTTGATACCACGTTCATGTCTGTCTGGAGAATACGAAGCTACAGCCAGCAGCCGGTTAGCTTAACTTGCCATAGAGACTGGAAACGGGGAAACAGCTAGCCTGGCTCTGTCCAAAGGCAACAAAATCCACCTACCAGCACCTCTAAAGCTTCCCAATTAACACGTTATCTCTTAATCCTCACAAAAACAAAAGTGTAAAAATGATACGTGGTTTTTACGGGGGGGTTATGTGCCAAACTATTGCTTGGCTCTGAGCCGTTGTCAGGCAACCAGCGGAGACTTCAGGAAGTTACTGGTCCCGGCCAAGAAATAGTCTGACACATTACACCCATAAAGCACCCAGTTGTTTTTACACGTTTTTTATAAGAATTCGACAAACGAGATACAACTTGTTAATTAGGGATCTTTAGAGGTGCTGGTAAGTGGGTTCCTCTGTTTCCAGCCTTTGTGCTAAGCTAACTGGCTGCTGCCTGCAGCCTTACATACAGACATGAAAGTGGTATCAAGCTTCCCATCTAACTCTCGGCAAGAAAGTTAATAAGCATATTTCCCAACTAAAGCTGTTCAGTCACTGGGATAAGTTTCACTGTACTTATTCAGTAAGTACCTAATTCAGCATCTGTAGGAGTCCCTCAGCAGCTGTACTTCAGTGCCTCTGCTTTGCCTCTAGGTGGTGATCTTTGTCAAGTCAGTCGCGCGCTGCATCGCTCTGGCCCAGCTTCTGCTGGATCAAAATTTTCCTGCCATTGCCATCCACAGGGGAATGGCTCAGGAGGAGAGGTGAGACTCGCGCACACAACCCACCACACACACACACACACCTACTCTCAAACATATGCTCTATTGAGCTCTGAATGCTAAGTATGTTTATGGAGCATGAGGCCTCATCAGTTAACTCGACACATCGTTGCCTTCAAAGGGGGATGCAGTCTAGTAATGCCTACAGCAGCTGTGTTGTTAATTGTCTCCTGTCCCTTCTCACTCCACAGGCTGTCTCGCTATCAACAATTCAAGGACTTCCAAAGGCGGATCCTGGTGGCCACTAACCTCTTTGGCCGAGGCATGGACATTGAGCGGGTCAATATTGTCTTCAACTACGACATGCCAGAAGATTCTGACACCTATTTGCACAGGGTGAGAACTGCAGAGGGGAAATAACTGCACCTGTTTTTCACCTTAATGTTTGTTCTTTGTAGCATCTTTGCAACATTCTGGGAATACCTGAGTGGCGTGCCATAACCTCGGCATGATTCTGTTAGTTGCTCATCGTGTAAAGTATTACATTTTGGGTACACGTGTTTGAGATTGAACTCACTCGGGCCTCCTCTGCACCCGTCAGGTTGCCCGTGCTGGTAGGTTTGGGACCAAAGGCCTGGCTATAACCTTTGTGTCAGACGAGACCGACGCAAAGACCCTGAACGACGTGCAGGACCGCTTTGAGGTCAACGTGGCCGAGCTGCCGGATGAGATTGACATCTCCTCTTACAGTAAGTCTTTCCATTTCCGAATGCCTGCTGAAATACAGTGACGTTTGATGTTGGCCTGATGGGCTGACCAGTTGGAATGATTGTAATTTGTGGATTAATGGGTTCAAAGCACTTAACTATCAAAACAACACAATATCACTGCAAGTCCTTGATGTTTTGCTGGGCTGTTTAATGCAATGAGATCTCATCAGATGAAGATTGCCCCGCAGATAATCAGCTTGTGTAATTAAACCTTTTTAGAGTCATTTTGGCAACTAGAGACAGCAGTTGGTGCTGCCATGTAACTGTGGGGCTCTCATCTAATGGAAACTGCCCTTACATGTTTACCCTGTTGGTGAAAAGTTGGTATGTTCAGCTGTTGCTCATCGCGCCGATCTTTTGACACGCTCAACTCATGTCTCTCCTCCTCTGTCCCCCTTTAGTCGAACAGTCCAGATGAGTCCTCCAGCCAGCAGAAGTCTCCTCCGTGGATTTTGTCTTGTATTCGGAAGTAGACGTACTTCACCGTTGATTTGAAAGCTCTGCTCGTTCCCTATGTTCACCAAACACTTATTTTTATTGTCAGTTTTTGGGGATGGGGGGTATGGTCGATTTTTAATTTGTCTTTTACTGTTTTTTTTTTGCTTCATAAAATTAAAACTTTTTATAAAATGCCATTTTTACTATTGTGGTCTCTTGTTAGGCTATTCTTGTCTCTGCCCCATTTTCATTGATTTCAATCTTAAGCAGAGCTTCAGGAAAACGTAGAGGAAAGTAGTTCTGAGGAACATGTAAAAGTGATTTTTAGCCCTTTTTTAAATGTTCAAACTAGTTTGTATAGAACGTTTTAATGTTTTTTTCCCTCCCACTGCAAGAGTTGATTGTTTATAAAGTAATCAAGTAGTCATGTAGTGAGTTAGGTAAAACAATATTGGCTCATGTGGCAGCTCTTTCTTTGAATTTCCAGTTGAATACCTAATAAATGAAGTCACCAAGTGGAGTCCTAGTGGTGAATTTGCCAATTCTGATTATAAGCATGTCATTAGTATACTGTATGATGAAATAAGTGATGCTTAATATGTATCTGTTAACTTGATTTAAAAATATTTCAACCAACTACAATCACAAAATGTCATTAATTTGTATGTGCGTGTTAAACAAGCAAAAACCTTGTGAGGATTTAGCAAAGATCAATGAATATTGCACTACAAGCAGCCCAATAACTGTTTGGCAATGATAGGTTTTAGCCACACTAGTGGCATTGTCCCGTCAGTCAGTCGGTCCACCACTGTGGGCCAAACGGAAGTATCTCAACAGTTTGAACTGGCATGAAATTTAGTACAGACATTCATGGTCCCCAGATGATGAATCCTGATTACTTTGGTGATCCTCTGACTTTTCATCGAGTGCCACCATCAGGTCAAATTTTAAATGTGTCCAGTACTTTATGACCAAAAATCTGCAAAACTGATATTCCTATCAGCCTCAGCTGTACCTTTAGTGCATGCTAACTGTTAGCAGTGTAATTGTGAGCAGTTTACAGTATAATGCTGATGTTAGCATGGCTATACTCGGCCTTGTTTAGAATAAATAGAAACTCAACATTGGGGTAATTATCTTCATGATGTTCAACACCAAGTGTAGGAGTGACAATTTCTTTATTAAAAAATGCAAAATGATGAAATCAAATGTGTTAGGCAACCAGTTTCCAAGAGATGCCATTGTGAGGAACATGGAAAATTGATTTTTAGCCTCTTTGTGAACAGTTATTTTTTTAATATGTAATCTTAAAAAGCATGACTTTATCATTACAGATGGTATTAATGTACACTAGTAGACATACAATCATCATGCTTTCCAATTGGCACTTGATGCTCATAAAGGATCTGAACCCTGCCTTGTTCAGTGCTAAACTATACATGGACTACTTCAGTATAACTCAGTAAAAGGATTGGCCCTTATACAGCAGATAGAACTACAAAGAAGGTAACAATGCATCTGTACATAGCTGCTCTATAGTGTCCTTTAACAAATCTAGACATACAGTACCAAAACCACAGCATCTACATAGGAAAATAGCAATGGCAACATGGCAAACAATTACCATTATTTTTTTTAATCACGGTTGTAAGGCTTACAGTCTCTTAACTAAGAAAGCCCACTTCAGCCAAGAGATGGTAGAAAATGCAAATGTTTTCCAGTTTCACAGAAAACTGAAAAACATGTCTAAGCCACTATCTTTTGGCACGAGAAAACAAATCTTTGATATAATAAAATGGTGCTTCAAATAATTTAGAGTTGCCCATTTAAAATGTGTATTCAGTAAAGATAAAATTCAGTTTGCAATGACCTCTCAATCCCTCTGTAGCTCTGCGTGAGATAAAAGGTTGTGAATCAAGGCTGTCGTAAGGTGCGTCCCAGTTGACAAAGATGCTCTGGGTTCTTCATTTTGGATTCGGATTCTGGATTTTGGCCACAAAAATGGTAGAATAATACAGAATTCCCCTCCTTCGAAGTGTCCTTAGAAGTTCTTATTGACCTCTGGCAGCCCCGTCTGCGTCCTCTGCAGGGCCATAAATCTCTTCTCTGCCCCTGACAGTGATGTCAACTGACAACACAGCCATCATTCTCAGAAACAGACACTGCTTAAACATGAAGAAGCACGAGTTATTGTTTTGTTTCAGTGAGCTGGCATGCTGCTCGATTACAGGCCAGATTGGGCACCAGAGCGGTTCCACCCGCTAGTCACAAATTACATGTTTACCTCAGTACACTTTATTTTCTTTTTATAGCAAACAAGAGTGGCTGATTTTCTCTCACTGCCCCTCAGAGTCAGGATTGTAATTTGCAAGAATTAGGCAGTCGACTTCTTGGCGCCAGAATCCCAGGCTTGTTCTTCTGGTGCTTGCTAAATGTCTCAGTTTCTTGTGGAGGCAAGGCAGGGGATGAGTCCAGCTGTGTAAACAACCTTTGACATATTCCCCACTAATGCGTACAAAGCCTCAACCCATCAGGTTCAACTCTTGTCTTTTTCTAGTACATACCCCCCCCCTTCTCCTGTAGCCTTCATCATCCATCATTAGACATGGCTTTCTGACCGCCGTGACCTCTGATGCGACCCCGGGGTCAAGCCCCGGATCTGTGGGAGTCCTCTTCTCCCTGTCATGGCTGACAGCTCTCAGCTGTTTTGTCCCTCTCAGATCCCAGTTCAGCCACGCTGATGCTCCAAACATAGCAACACTGCCTTCCCTGGTGGCAGGCCACTGTGTCATCATGTCTGTCTCAACAATAAATACCAGTGAATAAATACCATAAAAAGACACAAGCCACACTCTTGTCAGAACATGCAAGATGCTCCTCCATCTTCTGCCATCACGATCCCAGTCTTTGCTGTCAAGTCGTCTCCATGAGTCTTCATTTGGTTTATCAATACTAAATTATTGGCATGTACAGACATATGATTCCAGCTGGTTTCATATTTGGCTCCAGAGCAACATCAGACCAGCTTTCTATTGGCTAGTCAGACCTGTTGCTCAGTAACTGTGATGTGAATCCACACCATCAACAAAAGAAACACCAACAGTTATGCTTGTGTGTGTCAGCTCTTGCTCCAGCGTCCCCAACAAAAGTCTCAGAGTTCAGGGGACACTTGGTGCATGGCAGCAACACGGTGGCTGGTTGCGTCCATGTTTTTTTTTTTTTTTTTTGTCACAGTCTGTAGAAGTCTGGTCCAGGCCAGAAACATCTTTTTATCTACACTAAAGCAGGGGCTGGTCACTTTGCTCTTTCCAAGTTGGAGATGCGCCCATCTGATTCATTCTTCTTCCCCCCATTCCTCCCCAAATAATCTTCCAGAAAAGATGTTTTGACGCTTGCGTCTACTCATAGATACACTAAGGACAGCTATTCTATAATGGGGATCACTATGGGGGAGTTAATGTCTTTTTTTTTGTGAGGGAATGTAGGTTGGGGGGATGATACCACTAGTCAATGAACTTGTGTGTGTCTCCGTAGAGCCATCGCTGTGGAGGCATGGCCGCCTCGTTGAGATGGTTGCACTCGTCGCTGCACTTGCAGGACTGGATGAACATCACGGACCTGTTGAAGCGTTCGCCATCAGGGCAGGCGAAGGTCACGCTGGCAGTACGTGTGCGACGGGGCGAGCAGCAACGGCCATCCCTACATACACCACAGTAGTTGGGCCTGTACAGGCGAGTGCTCCTGCAGCCGGCGTAGGACAGGCGGTGTGGCTCAGGGGCCTTATGGGTACGAGAGCACTTCCTTCCTTTCTGTGGAGGGAGAAAGACGAGAGAAAGAGTGAATTCAGTTTTCCAGTGAAAGGAGTTTAACAAGCTTTAAGAGAGTACAGCTATGCTAGCGGTTGTATGAGGTTGTGCTTAGACACTGGTGCTTTGAGGTAAATTATAATGTTAGCATGCTAACATGCTCACAATAAAAATGCTATTTTGCTGATGTTTAGCATGGTAGCATGGTACTATTTGCTAATTAGCACTAAACCCAAAGTACAGGTGAGGCTGTAAACAAAGTATTGGACAAATAGAAAATTGTACCTGATGGTGGCACTAAATGAAAAGTTAAGGGTTCACCACAGTTATTACAGTTCATCGTGAGGGGGACATGAATGTGTGAACGAAATTTCATGGCAATTGATCCAACAGTTGTCAGGACATATCACCATAAGACCACAAATGTCAACCTTATGGTGGCACTAGAGGAAAAGTCAGGGGATCATCAAAGTCAGTAGGATTCATCCTCTGGGGAACATGAATGTTTGTGCAAAATTTCAAGGCAACCCATAGTTGTTGAGATATTTCATTCTGCACTCTCAGTCAGTGGTGGATCGACTGAGTAACCAACATTCCTAGAGCCAGACCTGTTGAAGCCACTAGCATGGCTAAAAGTATTTTCTTTGGAGCAGCTGTGATGCTACACACTGAGCAGGTTCAACACTGCTTTTCAGTGAAAGCTTTATAGGATCACATTGCCATTTGCTTGTAACCACAACTGCACAGCAAAATGAAATACCTCATTACTCAGGCTCTGAGACATGAAAAACAAAGCCAATCCAGTTAAGTACAGAGACAGGGAAAAACAAAATAAAGGTCAGAACAACCGATGAGTGCCAGAGAGAGGAACATGCCAGCAGTAGTTAAGGATTGACACTGATGCACATTAACACCCACAGCAACTCTGCAAAACATTGGGAGGGCACAGAGAAACAGGTGCATAACAACCCATCAGCCTCATAAGTGGCTCATGGCGGGAGGCAGAATGTTTCTGAGGGTGTTGCGTATAAAATGTGAGAGTAACAGAGTGGGCGAATCGAGTGCTCTTTAAAATCACAGAGCAAAGAGCCACTGAGTGCAGCTGACAGCCACAGTGTCGCAGGTTCAGTGTGGGAGAGCTCCAAACCCAACCCCCACAGACAAATGAGGGGAGAGTTCTTCCTTTGTCACGTCTCTGAAAAGTTCTGGGATTTATGCCTATGTAAAACTAATTTCTGTTGGAAACAAGTTGACAATAAAAAGAAGTTCAAGCTTTTGAAGCTATCAGAGATTGTGACAAATGTATGAGTACTTCTTGGCTCTGACTTCAGGAAGTTACTGCCCCCATCCAAGAAATAGTCCAGCACAGAAACCCCCAGTAAAACGTAGATATGTAATTTTATAACTTTTTAAACAAACAAGATGTAATGTGTTAATTAGTGAGTTTTAGAGGTGCTGGTAGGCAGCTTTTTTTACCTTCTGACAGAACTGGGCTAACTGTTTCCCCGTTTCCATTCTTTGTGCTAAGCTAAGCTAATCCAGCTGCTGGCTGTAGCTTCATATTTACCGTACAGATATGTGAGCGGTATCAATTTTCTCATCTTACTCTCAGCCAGAAAGCGAAGTACTTCCCAAAATGTTGAACTAATCGTTGAAGCTTTAAATTGCTTTCCTTTAAAGTGGGACAACCATGAACTGAGCATGAAGCTGCACATGGGGAAACCTGGTCTAAATCAGCTCTGTCGTCATCCTGCGGAGGATGTTTTCCACACAGCAACAGAACTGTGAATAGACAGAATGGACCAGAAAGGGCTCCAGCTACAGAGGGATTCAGGGGCGGGGGCTGTATACATGCCGTGATATTAATACCAATCTGACCCCTTGAGAGCAATCCTTTCCTGAATCTATTTAGCATGGTAGCTGGACTGCATGGTTGTGGGCCATTAGAGGAAAAACTGCAATCTATCCCTTTATGAGAATCTTAAAAGCACCAAACACATTCCTCACCTTGACAGGGACAGACATGGAGCTGCATGGCCGAATGTTGCACAGACGCGTCTCCTTGATCAGCTTACACCGGGCATTGTCATTGGTAACACGAGATGAGACGCCCATCCCACAGCTCCGAGAACACTGGGACCAGGAAGTAGTCTGAACCACACACTGATCTCCCACCGGCCTCCAGGCTGGGAGAGATGAAAGAGAGGACCGTGTGAGGGAGAGCGACAATGGTCGATGCAAAATACGGAGAGTCAGAGAAAGAGAAGCAAGATCAGCAAAAGTAAAGCTGGGGGGAAAAAGGGCCAGTGGGAGAGAGAGGGAAAAGGAGAGGTCCAGAGATGCAAAGCACACTAGCCTCATTCACTGAACAGGCAACACTGACGCATAGAGAGGGTGATTACAGAGAGGGGAAAGCTGGGTGACAGAGGTATGTGCTGTGTGAGAGCAGTGTGTGTGTGTGTGTGTGTGTGTGTGTGTGTGTGTGTGTGTGTGTGTGTGTGTGTGTGTGTGAGAGAGAGCACCTCTGGTGTGCAAGGAGCCAGTGGAAAACAAGCCTCACATAAATGCTGACACACACGCAGATGCAGAGCGAACGGCTCACAGTGAGGCCGTTTGTGCGTCAGGAGGCTAAAATGGCTAAAACATAAACATGATGCTTTACTGCGTAGAGGAAACAGACGGCACTCTAGAGGCGACACGGTGGCACCCTCTCTTACCCGCCAGGTGCTTGTTTCCACGTGGCTTGTCCCACTTGCGCCCCACCTCCACCAGCTCGTTGCCCAGGGTGTCCTTCTCCTTTTTGGGTTTGTAGGGGTATAGCTTCCGGTAAGGTTTCGGATAAGGCTTTGGGTAGGGGTAGGCCGGGTAGGGAATGAAGGGGTAAGGCGGGTAAGCTGGAGGCTGGGGTCGGCGGTGCACTGGGGGAACGATGGTGGTCCCCTTGTGGCAGTCGATGCTGAGGCAGCACTGGCCTGGCACCTTGACCAGCTGCGGAGCAGGACAGGAAGGGGACGCCAGGGGCATGTGGCTGGGGCAAAGGGGCACGCAGCCCACCGCTCCATCGATGCAGGTGCACTGGTGCTTGCAACCAGCGCTGAAATTCTCGCCGTTTTGATAAATCCGCCCGTTGTATTCGCAGGAGCGGCCCTCTGCCTTTGCTGAGGGAGAGAAAGTAGACAGAAAGGTTGGTCAAAAATACTTTGAAGAGCAAAAACTGAGTGTTCAGATATCAAATATTCTTGATCCAAAGAAAACTCTGAAGATGATGAAAACTTAAGAGACAGGAAGAGAAAACAAACAGGAAGAGGCTCATGTGTAAATGCATCTTTAATATGCATGGAAGGTAGATAAGAAGAGAGAGGGAGAGACACACTATCTCCAGATTTATAAAGCAAGCTCTATTCTTAGACCAGAAAGGAATTTTGACTTGTTTACAATGTCCTTCCCCTTCACCCCCTCAGAGGGACTCCCCACACAACACCCCGGATACCCCCCTTTATATAGAAACACCCCCAAATAAACACATATAAAAATACCACTGTGCGTGTTTGCGTGTTTCATGGGGCTGTTTGTGTACACACTGAACTACTTATATAAATCCCAGAGTTGGCCAGGTTTCAGTGGCAGCTCATGAAGGTGCTCTGTTTTTGAAACGTGGCTATCAAAGAGAAACTCCAGCCGCTTGGCTCGGAAGCCAGATTCCCCACCCTGAAGTTACACATTCCCTCACTCAACCCTGTGCTAAACCCCGAACCCTGTGCCCAATCTAAACCCTCCACCCTCCCCTATCTCTTTCAGCCTTCCTACCACCTCTGTGGTACGTACCCCTGCAGATGCCATGGGTGCGGCCCACGTCATTGCCATAGTTGCACTCCAGGCCTTTATGGTGGTCACAGGGCTGTCCTTCGTGGCAGTCCTGGTTGAGCTGAGCAGCACACACCTTGCAGCAGCCGCAGCCGTCCGGGACTGAGCTGACCCCTGGGGGACAGGATGGAGGCCCTGCCGGACACTCACACACCACTGGACAGCCAGCAGTCACCTACAGGAGGGGACACAGAGTGCACTTTAGTTAACCTGAATATTTAGGCAAACCAGCTTCATACAGTACATTTTCCATGTGAGGAGGAGCCACACTGGGACCAAGCAGGACAATAGTTTGACTCATGTTTCACAGATCACAGAAATTCCTCAAAGTGTGTGAGGCTTAAACATTTGCTGAATACCCAGCACTGTCCCAAGCCCCGCAGGGATATCTGTAACCCTCTGTCGCCTTCCGCTTGGCATTCACCCGGCGGGCGGGGATGAAAGGTACGTTCTCTGACCCAACCCCCACCCCCACCCCACACCTTCCTGCTCCTACATCTTTTGTTTCCCACCCCCTCTCCCTCCATACACACTCACACACCAGAGCCTCACCAACAACTCCCAGCAGGTATTGAGATCACAGAGAGCTGCCAGTCTGACTGTCCACAGTCAGATCACCTAAAGGGATCCCTTCCTGACTCTGCCACTGTCTGAACCCAGGCCAGGACCTTGTGTGCCACCAGTTCAACTCACTCTCAACATTACACAATGCAGTGACAATACCTTTCCATTTTTAGCAGTATCGTCGGGTATAACCTGGTACTTCAAACATCCTCTAACCAAAAGTCATATAATATTCCTGTAGATATTTATAGAGTGCAGTGAGTTCATATTGACCTTAAGTGTATTTTTATCTCCATTTGTAACTGTTGGATAATATTACTGTAGTGTAATTTTGGACCTACAGAGAGATGGAAGCTTTTGTACATATAGGTTGTAAAAGGGTGAATTGGTTGTGTTTTTTCAGGTTAAGAAACCTTTTAAACTCTCACAAACACACTACAGTTTGTGTGGGCATCATTTGTTGTTTCATCAGTTTATTTAGATTTAAATGAGTGTCTAAACTGTGGATACAGAGGTAGAAATAGTCAGTGGTGGAATGTAACTAAGTACATTTACTCAAGTACAAATGTGAGCTACTTGTACTTTACTTTCCATTTCATGCTACTTCACTAGATTTCAGAGGGAAATACTGTACTTTTTTACTCCACTACATTTATTTGACAGCTTTAGTTACTAGTTCCTTTACGGATTACAATTTTACATACAAAACATATGATGATCTTATAGAACATGATGCATTATTACAGATTAAACTGCCCAACTGTATATAAAATAGTTAAAATTGGCTCCACCTTGACCAACAACAACAACAGTAAAATACTACTTACACAGTAATCCAGTAATATACAATGAGTGTATACAATACACTCACAGGGGGCAGTTGTATGCATTATGAGTTTACTGTGATACTTTAAGTACACTTTCCAAAATATACTTACACACTTTTACTTGAGTGACATTTTCAATGCATTATTGGAGTATTTTTATATTGCAGTATTTTTACTTGACTAAAGGGCTTAAATACTTGGGATACACTGGAAACAGGGTGTCTGATAGTTTTGAACACTTTCTGAAACATCACTTAAGGACCTCTGGTGGCCCCCGAACCCCATTTTGGAAACCAACGAAAGTTACCACAGATTCTACAAACATTACAAACAAACACTGAGGTCGCGGAGCGGAAAATAAGTGTGTGGTTGCTACAATATTAATTGTGGAGCTGAATAGTGGTTAGGATTTCATTAGATCATTATTTTGACATGCAATACTATAGCCTACAGCAAGGAGATGGATGGAAGATTAGACTGTAATGTAACCAGACGACAGCAGCTCAAATCCGCTGGAGCTGATGTTACAGTAGAGTACAGGCACGTGAGTCTTTATTCCTCAGTGTTTACATGAAGCAGTGGCAGAAAATGTACGCTACTTCATACACTTACCAGGCCGACTGTCACCACTTGTAAGACAGCAAATAATAGCAGTATCCCCATGCTGTCAGCTGATTCACATAGAAGAAGAGAAAACGTTAAAACTTATATCACAGAACAATAAATCCTCCACTGGCTCAGAAACAATAGCTTTTGTCCACAACGGTTAAATCCGACATGCGCGATGGTCCTTAAATGTCCTCCATCACTTGTGAATTTTTAACGATCAAAGTTTGAGGCTTGTTTTTATATCAGCCCCGTGCCTTTTATGGCAGCCTCGCCCACCCCAGACCTCCTTTAACCAATTAGGAGGCAGGCGCGCGGCCAAGGTATCCCAACAGGGAAGGAGGGGGGCGGGGCTTGGAGCTCCAACACTGAGAGCGGAGGTTCGGGACGGGGGCGTGGCCAAGCATGAATGCAGTCATTCATAAAAATTCAGAATTACTACATTCCAAAGCGGACCTGGCTTCTGGGTGTTTATTTATTTATGTTTGAGCGAAAATAATATTTTTGATGCTTTAAAGTTCTTTTCACACGCATACCTCTGTCCGGCTGCTGCTTTGTGAAAAGTAAAATAAATATACTCAGCTGCTAGTCTGTGCTACATTAATACTAGGGGCAGCCATGGAAAACAGCTAGGAATTTCCTTCCCCCACTTTATAAAAATACTTTTAGACAAGAGCTGGACAGATAAAGTACATATACAAGGAGAGCAGAGTGTTCCTTGGAGCTGGGTATGACTGAGTGATAGTGATGTTGAAAATGATTATGATCCAGTGCAATTCATCACTCTCTTTTCCTCCCTCCATATCCGGTCTTTAGCCCCCACATCCCTTTTACCTACTCAGAGGTTCCCAGGCCACCTCTGCACACACACACACACACACACACACACACACACACAAACAGCCATGTAAATAGACAAGAATTAAGTTTATTTGGTTTAAGGTTTTCATTGAAGAGTGCAGAGCGGAGGTGAGGACCGCCTGGATAATCTTCCTGTCATCCCCGCAGACATGCACACAGGAAACCAGCCATCTACAGTACCTGAGCTGGTGGCTAACATACACACTGATACTCTGTGTGTGAGGGTTAAATACATGTTTCACATCTATGCACTCTCAAACACACTAACATTACATTAAACTGTTCACCGGTGACACAGGCACACGCAGTGGGCTGCTTGTTGAAATTGAGTGAGAGGGATTGTGGGTGTCTAAATTGTTGTTTTCCCTTGCAGTTGCCCTCAAATGTATCATTAAGCAGAGGGATGCTTGCAGTCATTTGTGTCAACAGGGAAGACATCACCCCCCTTCATCCTCTATAAACCACCCCCCTGCACTTAACCAAATGGTCGCATGTAGACTGGTGCATTCAGTAGGCTTGTGCTGCACAGACGTGCACATATACACTCGCATTTACACCTCTTGCAAGCATACTTACATTTGCATGTCAGCAACTCACTTCAAAAGCACTTAAAAGCACATACACACCGAGCTCCATTTTGTGCCTCTCATGTATCACCATTACATTCGAGTCACAGACTTAAGCATCAGATTTTCTAAAACAAATAAATAGCCAGCTGTGTTTGAAAAACCCAAAAGGTCACTTAAAAACTCTTACAGCTATTCTGAAGGTTTTTCCAGAATCCTCAAGGACTCCTCTAACTAAAAAACTTTTGTCTGTTGCACAACAAAAAATGTTTTAACTTGTTTTTCCAGTTGCAGATTCCAGTTGTTGATTTATATAACGTGAACCAAAATAACACGTTACTACTTGTACAACAAGACTGAGAGTCTACAGCCATGCTAGCAGCTCTGTGAGGCTGTGAGCTAAATGCTAACATCAGCATGGCAACATGTTCACTGTGACAATGCTAACATCCTGATGTTTACCAGGTATAATGTTTACCATGTTCTCATCATCTCAGCATGCTAACATTTGTTAATTAGCATTAAACACGGGATTGTGATTAGTCTTGGAGCTATTTGCTCATAAACCAAAGTATTAGAAACATTTAAATGTTGACCTGATGATGGTCGCTAGATGAAAATCAGCAAAGTGATTACATCTGTACCAAATTTCATGGCAATCCATCAAATTGTTGTTGAGACATTTAATTCAAAACCACAAATGTGAACCTGCTGGTGGCGCTAGAGGTAAAGTCAGCATCACCAAAGTCAGCAGCATACATCCTCTGGGAATCATGAATGTCTGAACAAAATGTCATGGCAATCCATCCAATAGCTGCTGAGATATTTCAGTCTAGACCAAAGTGTGGACCAACAGACCAACGTTGCCATGATAGAGCCAATCAGCAAGCAGATATGTAGGCCTAGCCTGATTTCCAGCTACCTAGATAGGAAATAAAGTTACAACTTGAGAAACGGGTTACACGTCTTTTTTATTGTGTAACAGACTAAATATGTTTTCATCCAGATGGTTGAAAGAGTCTTTAAGGATTCTGGAGAGAGGCCTACCTTTACCTGTAGTAGTGTTGTTAAACGACCTTTTGGGTTTTTTTTTAGATCAACGCTGGGTATCTATTTTTCAGAAAAACAGATGCTGTGACTCTAATGTAATGGTAATATTTGAAGCACAAACAGTGGCTAATACCCACCATCATACATACAGTATACTCTGTACAGAATGTGCTCACACACACACACACACACACAGAGGCCTACACAGAGAGAAAAATTATGTATTCACCAAACTTCCATCCTCTTCCCACACAATCCGTCTCTCTCTGTCAGAGCGCAGAGGTGATGTAACAGGCCCGTGTAAACAAGCCCAACACGTAGAGAGAAAATGAAGCAAGAAAAACCACTGGATTCTCTGTTGCTTGTGTGTGTGTGTTTGTTTGCACCCACCCTCACAACACACACTCATACCGAGAGAGGAATATGTTTTTGTTGTCTGTGTTCCATCGACTCATCAAGGAATTTGTCCTTTCCCCTCCTTTTGGTCTCGGTGGCTTCCATCCTAGACATAATAAACAAACATGCAGAGTTTCCAACACACTCAAGTAGAGGCATTCATTAGCTCTTGGGGATACTAGTCACTGCTACTGGGAACTTGCCCCGCGCGGTGACCTTTACATTCTGAGCTGACAGCAAACATCAACTCGTAATGGTTAAAGTGACACAGTCTGCTTTAAGAGTTCATTGGAAAACCTCCCTGTCACTACTATTAAAAAGTCAAAGGAATGGTCGGAGGCGCAGGAGGAGGGAGAGGGTAAAAAGGCGAACAGCGGCAGGTGAGAAACAGATCAAACCTTCAAAAACAAGTCGGTGGAAATAAAAGACAGACGGGCTGGGGGTGAGGGAGAGAGAGGGAGACATGCATCATGGAGCCAGGGGAATATTAGGCAGTGAGAAAAAAAAGCAAAGTAAATAGAACAGGATAGTAGAGTGAGGTCAGTGAAACAAAAGCAGCTCACTTTTCACATCTGATTCTTTGCCACAAAGAGCACAACATTGTGAGTCAGGCAGGAAGGAGGTGGTGGCTTTAACGCAAGAGAAGCTTCTGTGAGAGAAAGAGAGTGTGTGTTTATGCATGAGGGGACTGGAAGTGAGGGAGAGGAGGACAGGTGTGGAGTGTTTGTTTAGGAGAGCTCCTGCCACACCTGCTGCGACACTCCTCTAACTCTTTATATGGTACAGCCTACAAACACACACGTACACATCAATATGTGCACAGACACACACAGGATTTTAAGGATCTAATCTAATCTAATATCAAATAATCTTTTATTAATATCTTTAGGTTGCAAAGCTTTATTATATCAAAGCAATGTAACAGCGTGAAGCTCCCTGCCCTGTCCACTCTGGAAAAACATCACTCTGGACTTCTTAGATGCAAGGGGACTTTTTAGGGAGAGCAGGGGAGGGCCTTTTATTTTATTTTCGTCCTAAATTTAAATTGCATGGATGTCTTATGGTTAGGGTGCATACCCCATAACTGCAACATCCACTGCAACACCCCTACTTTTGTCTGCTGTCTGTAATGTTCTTTTACCACTATTGTTGTTATTATTATGGTTTCTCTTTTTCTTTACATGTCTTATTGTGCTCGTGCCTTGACAACTCTGTCCTCTCTGAAAACGGCAATACAATATGTTCTGAAAAAGAAGTCAACCACTTTGGCAAAGTTAAGTGAATTTGTTCTCTTCTCTTCTTCTCTTCTCTCAAAGCACATATATTATGACCATAATTTCTCTGAATTTTCTGTGTATGTGTGTGTGGGTGTGTGTGTGCAGCGTGGACAGATATAAGGTGGCTGAAAGAAAAAGAAACATGCAGAGCGCAGAGCCTGTTCCAAAACAGAAGAAAGGGGAAAGAAAAACGAGGCAAAGGGAGAGAGGTTAGGAGAGTGCCAGTAAGAAAGGATGAGAGGAGGGGGGCAAGGAATTTAAGTTGCAAAGTTATTTTTAAACCAAGAACAGGAACTCTACTGTTGACTTCCCAAACGCTGAAACATAGATCGGTATAAGAGCAGAGCTGGGGAATGGATGACAGGGACACATACTCCAAAACTCATACAGCTGTCAGGTGTGCCATCCCATACATGTCTACCTCCAAACACATTCCTGTCATTTGCTCTATTTCATGCTCACATTTGGCCGCATACTCATCGTAATGTAAATACAGTAGGCCTATATAACTCTGTGTTTTAAGATATTCATGCCCTCAAACCTTCAAGGAAAGATGTGAAAGGCAATAATTTTACTATTGTACAATTATATATATATATATTGCATTTGGCCTAATTGACTATAATCAAAACATGGTGTGCATAAGGAACAGACAGTCAGAACATCTCAATTACAGGCCAGTGGTAAGCGTAGACAGAAAGAGAGGAGTCACAACATTTAAAAAAAGATGACCAGAAAAAGGACATGTGAGGAGACTAAAAAATCATGGTGGATACAGTTTCACACTAATTGAAATAAATACAAGGTCATCAACTGTAATCATCCTCTTGGAGCAATCTGCTCAACAACAGGCTTTATGCCGTGTGCTTTTCCACCGGGTATGCCACCAGGCTGTTATTATCAAATAAAGACGTCTATGGGTTTATGGGGAGTGAGCTGGGACAAAACTCACACACACAAAGGCGGCGGCGGAGTGTGGGAGGGCGTTCTGTGTACGCAAAGAACACACACCCTGCCATTCATGCGTGCTTTGTCAGGGGCTGTTATGAAACCTCAGCTTCATCAATGGCTGTATTCCCAACTGCAGGCTTGTGCAGCCAGGATGGGAGTGGGAGTAAACAGCCGCGAGAGGAGAATGTTCAGGTGCAGCAGTTACAACGATCCTAAGAAGTCGTTATCTGTGAGGAGACGTGCAGTACGGTATGCTCTGCGTCACAGAGTATCATTTCCTCTTGACCTTTAGCCCGGGTCAGCATATTCTGCAATGAGCGAGGTCAGCCTTAGCACGCACTCCGGGCCCTGGCGCTCCTGATGGGGTCAAAGGAAACTGGGTCACCTGTACCTGTTCGTCAGTGGATATGCATCTTGCTAATGCTGCCCACCCCACCAACCACCCAGGGCAAGGTCACGCCCTCCCCTCTGGACCCCCACCCCACCTCCTTCTGCGTCTTCGCCCTCCCCTCACCTCCAAGGTGTCACAGAAAGCACCCTTGTTCTAGCCCTCTCCTCCTTTCCATTGGGACCCCTCAAAAATCCCAGATATCCCTGCAATTTCCGGTGCAATGTTTATTTGGCGGAAAGAGGGCTGGGGGGCGAGCTGCCTTGAAAAAAGAGCCTCACTCACAAACAGTTTGGGCTGCGTTTGAGGGTAAACATGTGCAGGAGGGGTATGCAAGGCGAGCGGTAAGAAGGACTGAGGCTCGTGTGTTCTGGTCCTGACACACAGATCCCACCTCAGCAGGGACACAGAGCACCGCTCTGTTCAGGCCCCAAAGGCCACAGTCTAATAAACATCCCCCCACCACCTCCTGTCTGTTCCATGGACAGCCCCCTCTGCTGGAGAAATGAAGACACGACACAGAAAAAAAGGGTAGAGCAAACACACCAAGAGCCTGAAATAAACATCTCTCTCAACACTGTAATAACTGAACAAGTGGGACTAGTTAAAGTTCCCCTCCACTCGAAAATATGTTTTTCTTCTTGTTCCTACAGTTGGATGTTTGAGCTTCACTGTACAGAATGATGTATGTGCAGAGTTTGACACTAGAAAGATGTTTTCACATTCATCTGCTGAAAGTGGAAAGTTTCTATGGGCTCATTGAAAATCTGATTTTAAGGGGCGGGCCTGCGAGCATGATTCGTGACATCACAAATAGTTTGCCAATCCTGGTTCAATTTGCAACTTATGTGTGATGTAGAAACTTGAGGCTGCCAGTGCACATACACTGAGAATGGACTTTACAGTGAAGAAGGAGACATATTGTATCAAGCAGGAAAACTTTAGAAAACATTTGCATATTCTTAGATTCTGGAATTTCTAATGAGCTAGAAGGAGTAGATGCCTTTTTAAGGATTTTAATGTGAAAATTACACTTTTATTTTCAGAAAAAACATATCAGACTCACATTATTGTTCCAAGCAGACTATTTGTATATGTGTTTTAATACATGTCTGGAGGGGATCTTTAAGTAAATTCATCCATGCAATCCCATGAACACTTCTAGAATGGCGGTTCCCAACCTCTTTTGTCTTATGTACCCCACAGTACCCCTTCATCAACACCACCCATCATGTTCCGAATGTGTTAGCATGTTCAACCATGTATCATTTACTTTTAGCTAACTTCTTCAACTGTTTACTTTTAAGCTGTAGCTAACTAGTTCAACTGTTTATCCATTACTTTTAAGCTATAGCTAACTAGTTCAACTGTTTATCCATTACTTTTAAGCTAGCTAACTATTTCAACTGTTTATCCATTACTTTTAAGCTATAGCTAACTATTTCAGCTGTTTATCCATTACTTTTAAGCTAGCTAACTATTTCAGCTGTTTATCCATTCATTTTAAACTATAGCTAACTAGTTCAACTGTTTATCCATTACTTTTAAGCTAGCTAACTATTTCAACTGTTTATCCATTACTTTTAAGCTATAGCTAACTATTTCAGCTGTTTATCCATTACTTTTAAGCTAGCTAACTATTTCAGCTGTTTATCCATTAATTTTAAACTATAGCTAACTATTTCAGCTGTTTATCCATTACTTTTAAGCTAGCTAACTATTTCAGCTGTTTATCCACTACTTTTAAGCTATAGCTAACTAGTTCAACTGTTTATCCATTACTTTTAAGCTAGCTAACTATTTCAACTGTTTATCCATTACTTTTAAGCTATAGCTAACTATTTCAGCTGTTTATCCATTACTTTTAAGCTAGCTAACTATTTCAGCTGTTTATCCATTAATTTTAAGCTATATCTAACTAGTTCAACTGTTTATCTATTACCTTTAGCTATATATTTTAATCATTTAGGCCTATCTATTATTTCTATCTAACTATTTAAACCATTTATCCATTACTTTTAGCTAATTGTTTAGACTTCTCTGTTCACTTGCTGACTAGTTTCCGTGCCCTTTCAATTGCAACATGTGGTGTTCACAGATGACTCAGTATGTCTATATATGATTTTAAATCAAATCGTAATTTCAGTCTTTTCAGATGCATTGACCTACTGCACAATCTTTCCATGAAACCCCTGGCAACAGCACAAGTAGCCTACCGCCAAGTATAGCTGGAAATCACTACTCTAGAACATGATGCAAGGTGTTTATGTCCCCCTGTATGGAATATGTTATGGGTAAGAAACATGACATAATAATGCAAACAGTTACAACAGCTCCACCAACTACTCATCAAAACCTTAGCAGCTTCACAGAGGTCAGTTTGTTGCAGAGACATTTTGCCAGATTGCATCAGACTGTACAGGTGTTCATGTTATTGTGTCCACCTCTTGATTAATCTAATTCATTAAAAAAACAGATTAAATGCATGTATAGGGGAGCAATCAAGATGAAATTAAGTTTAGAATAACCTGCACAGACTCTTTAGTATGTCCATAATGTTTTTAATATGTTTAAAGAAATCATTCAAGAGCCACTGAGAACATAAGAAGACATACATCAGTGCACAACCAGATCCCCTAGACCAGGGGAAGTCAGTGGTCTCCCTCCTTTGGCTGGCCGACAGCGTCTCACTTCCTCCTCCATGAGAGCGGCTGCAGCAGCGGTACAGGTAGGGAGTGGATGGGGGCGTCTGGGTAGGTGCAGGGTGAGGGCGGGGGGGAGTTTTCAGGCAGCTGGAGGGACACATGTAGGAGGGAGTCCGACTGACAGATGGGAGGTAGGAAATGGGGGCGTCTGTCTCTCCTGTGGCTTGCCGCCGTGTCTTGCTCTCGGTGGCCCGTCACCCCCCTGCATCTGGATACAAATAGCCGCTGCTGGTTGTTTGTAGTGACAGAGTCCTTCTCATTGCTACCTGCAATGCCCAGACTTTGTAACCACTCACAGAGCCTGGCATCTTCCTCTTTCTCAGTGAGTGATGGCCATACATATCTCTGTGTCCCTGCACACTCCACCTTATAGCTCTTCTTTCTCCTCTTTTGCTGTTGCTTTTCTTTGATCGCAGGCTCCTCTGATGTCTGAAGTGGAGTCACCAATCTGCCCTGTCTGCCTCTGTTTCTGCCACTGGCTCCTCCTGCAGATGGACAGAGGTGAGAAAACAGCTGTCTGTTCTGCTGCCCTCTTTGTGCCTGAGTTTTTGCTGACCCTACAGACCATGTGTCTGCAAAAACCCCTGGCCTAAACACAGCTCTCCTGCTTAGATCTGAGACCACTTCAGGCTGAAGTGCATTCAACACTGTGCTGGACTGAATATCCTCTGAGAGAACATCATTGCACCCCAGTGGACACATGATTGCACGAGCATGGTTGCCAGTCTGTATGTCCGTAAAGGTGTGTGTATCTGAACCTTCAATGGGGTGTGTGTTTGCAGGCAGCACAGCTCTGGACCTGCAGAATATAGAGCGCAGTCGTCGGTGTGGGGGCAGGCTGGCAGAGAGCCCAGGCGGCCCGATGCTGCGAAACAGCGGAGGAGGTCGGAGACTGGAAGAGGGTCTCAAAATTCCAGCTTTCCTCTCAATGTTTTTATGCATCCTGTCGAAAAGTGTTACTACTTTCTGTACACACATCCACAACAGTCCAAAGTGAGGGTGATCAAAAAGACCTGGCACTGAATTTATGAAAGCAATCTTTACAGCTTCGCTTCTCTAAGAACTGAGAAAAGAAATGTCAAAATGGAGGTAGTTTGGTTTTTGCAGAGACAAAACAGTTGAAGGAGGTAGAAGAAGGTAAGCAGAGGTGTGATACCAGAGTAAAACATGTATCAGCCAGTCTTCATCCGTACAAGAGGATGTTGGTGGTTTTCCTCCGTACTGCTGAGTTCATCATCTGGTCCTGGACATGGTTTACCACAGTGACTTTATGCTTCAGTAATCCTCTCTCATGCGATATTATCCCCATCTGATGGTTCATCTGTGGTCCTCTCTGTCCAGTGTGTTGTTCAGTCTTTTTGAGTCTGACTTTTCCCACTGATCCTTGGATGACACCCATCTCTATTCCAAACAGCCCACCCACCTTCTCTCTCTTTCATCCTGTTGCCCTCTCGGACATGAAAGGCGCAGTCCATCAACTGATCAATCTCAATAAATGATGAATTAATCGTGAGCAGAGAGCAGGGGACGTTATTCATTTACTGAAAAAGATTGGATCCACACACAGCTTATCACTTATTTATTGTTTATGTTGGAGGTGTTTGTAGGCGTATTTTGTCTACTTTATATACATTTAGGTGTTTTAGTTCAGTGGTTTCCAACCTAGGGTTCAGGCTCCTCCGCACAGGATAAATCTGGGAGGTCTTGAGAGAAAAACAAAACAACATAGATATGTGACATAAATCTGTATTCATTCTTTGGACTTCTCTAATCTCTGCTTTTTTCTGAAATATTGGAGAGTTTTACATCTTTAGCCCTTGAACAGTTATTTAAATGAAACCATCTGAGAAGTTTAAAGGGGAAATCTCTCTTTGGTGAAACTGCTAACAACTCATAGACATCAGAAACAAACGTCTGGAGGAAGACTGAGTAATGAGTTCTGTTGCATTTTACTTATTTGTGATCTGTGATTTATTTCAAAATGATCATAGGGAAAAGACTATTGTCAGGAACATACTGTAGGCTTATAGCCTATATGTTACTGTATATGTTGTAAAGTAGGCCTACTTGGGAAACAACACTGTATTTACATGGAACTTCAGAAGCCTCAGGTGTTTATGTGGACTGATACTGTTGGTAGTGCTGTTCATTGTTTTTATGGAGTAAAGTAAGTAGAAATGTTTTTATTATGAGGTCGCTACAGTAAATACAGCTAAAGTGAAAACCAAGGCAGTTGTAGAGGATGATCAATTTTATGTCCTGTCAGTGTAACTGTGAGGAATAGTAAAAGATGTATTGAGAATCATTGTACAATATCAAAATCTAAATATGATACGAAACGCTATGGATTATTTATTAATAATAATAATAATAATAATAATAAACTCAGTACTTCAACTTGTATCCAAAACAGAGCAAAACTTTTCAATTTCATCTTTACATTTTAAGCTTTCAGTTTGAGCATTTCCATTCAAGCTTTTTCATTGTCATTTTACAAATTTCATTACATTTTAAGTTTGCTTTTTCAATTTTCTTTTTCTATTTATTAAGTTTAATTATGGCCTGGTTATTCCTAGTAGTGTAGTAAAATAATAATCTTTTTAATTGTATCTCTTTTAATTTTCTATTTGGACTTTTAATTTTTTAACACAATTGTTTTCGAGGATGAATTTAAACGGACCTCGCTGTGCTTCCCAACCTGGCCAGGCGATGGCGCTACTCAGAGTACTGCGGCCACGAGAGGCGATAAAAAGCTTCTCGGTGCGTTTGGGGGACCAAAGCGGAAGTACTTCATTGGTCCGCAAGGCCAAGATCACCGCTAACTAAGCAGCAAGGTAAACACTGGAAATGCTTGGTAATGTTTTTAATTCGTCTATGCAGCGCGTGACATTTGGGAACGTGTTGGCAAACTGTCCGGTTTGAGTGTTTGTGTGTTTCACAACGAGAGGAGGCGACGGCGGGTGAGGTTAGGAAGAGGAGGAGGAGGAGGAGGAGGAAGAGGAGGAGGAGGAGGACGAAGAGGGCAAAGTCAAACGTAGTGTAGGTTAATGGACGAAACGAGCCGCCGGTAGATACGCAGCAAACATAGGCCGTGAAAACACCTCCGACCGAGTTGGTGGGGAATGGATTCATCTAGTTGTTATTATGAAATATCCATAATGCGAATCTTTTAAGCTCGGTTGTGTCTTCATCTTCGTTGTGCGAGTGTGTTGTAACAGCAGAGCAACATGGCTGTTAAGAGAGGACCTGTTAATGAAGTTAATTTAGCTTAACTTCTAAAGACTGACAGGTTTACCAGCCTAACTAATAACTGAGATACTAGCTAATAGTTGCTTTGCTGCTAAAGTGTTTGATAGAGTAAACTACCTCATCAGTCACAGAAATGTCCTAACTCACCATTACAGAACTAATGCTCGACAGTGCACGTAAACTGTCTAAATGTTGAGTAAAGCCCCTGTAACAGATGTTAATGTACATGGCTGACAGCAGGTCAAATGTTTGTGGTGATTTTTATTGTTTCTTCTGTCAGCCAGCTCTGGGAGGGGGGCTACTGATCCAATTTAATGGTCCCACTCCCCAAGGCTGCAAAATGATTTCAGTAACCCAGTAGGGATAACATCTCGGTAAGGGCTGCAACTAAAATTAACTTTCATTGGAGTTGAACCGATCAGTCGATTAATCGATTGGTCGATCCACAGAACATTAATCTGCAAAAATGGATTAATCTTTTGTGTCCTTTTTATTTATTTTTATTTATTTATTTTTTTAAAGCAAAAATGCTAAAAGTTCTTGGTCTGTTTTCTGGAAAATTGTGATGGGCGACATTTTATAGACCAAACAGTTAATAAGTTAAGTAGGAAACTATCAACAGATCAATCAATAATGGAAATAATTGTTATTTGCAGCCCTAACTCTAATAGCAGTTAATTCTGCAGATAATTATATTCATTGTTTTGGCTGTAAAAGGTCATTTTAAAAAAAAAAACCTATCACAGTTCCCAAGTTGACTTGTTCAAGTGTCTTGTTTTGTCTGACCAACAAATCCTAAAGATATTCAATTTATCATAGGAAGCTTTGATATCACATCAAACCAGCAAATATTCATATTGAACTAGCTGGAACCAGTGAATTTCTGGCATTTGTGCTTAAAAGGTAACTTCAATGATTAATTGATTATTAAAGTTGTTGAAGATTAATGTTCTGTCAAAAGACAATCGATGAATCGACTAATTCTTTCAGCTCTAATCCTAGTCCTCGTAAACAACTGGTGCCGACTTATAACGCTGCATGGTATACATGTATGGTTTAAAGTGGCTTCAAGCTCCTTTTTATTTTAAATCGGATAAGACCTGTAGCAATTTTTGATAGACCTGTCAGTGCTTTCTACGTTTACATAATGCTGGGTACCATGCCGGTATATTAGTGGGAGGATCTAGTCAAACCTTGTTTGTGCTTCAGCTAAACGCATACAGGAAAACACGCCAACCAACAGCAGGCCTTGCATGTAGAGAATGGCTGTAAACATGCTGTCCTCTCTAGTGGTAGCTACAGGAAAAGTATTGTGCAGTCCCTCTGCTTTTGCCTCAACCAGTGTCAAACTGGCCTGATATCACAATGAACTTTTTTTATTAATCAACATTCTTCTTCTGTTCTTTTATCCAATGTCCTTCACACAGATGGCTCACAGGCTGCTGGTCCGTAGAATTTGGACGCTCTCGGCCAACAATATCCGCTGCCTCCCAGCGTCCGCTGCCACCGCCGCCTCCTCTTCTTTTTCCACCTCCCTGCAGTCAGCCACAACCCGGGTCTCCTTCCTCTCTCCGTCACGCACTCTGCCTCGCTCCCTGCCTCACACCTCACGCCGGGAAGTCTCCTTCAATGTTCAGGACCACGAGGACTTCACGGACAGGGTCATCAACAGTGAGCTGCCCGTGCTAGTTGACTTCCATGCACAGTGAGTACCACAGGGAGGGATGGTTGTAGATGACGAGCTGGCCTAACAGACCAAATGTATGAAGGTATAGATTAATTAAAGTGATCAAATGTAATGTGGGGTTAGATCATTTTTTGTGTTTCTAAAAATGTATTCAAACAATTAGTAAGAAAAGCAAGCAACTCTTAGCATTTGAGAATAAAGAACAATATAGTATTTTGCATTTTACTTGAAATTACTAGAACAATTAATCACGTATAACAATTGGAATCTACAAATTTACTGTTACCTTGGAAAAGACCTTGTCTTACAGCTGCCCTGCCTCTTTAAATGGCTATAAGTGTTACATACAGCGTGTGTGTCTTGTTGTTAAAAATAAATACACAACTGGCCGTGGGGATTCCACTCTCAAGTCATGTGAGTTTACACAACAGCTACTGAAAAACAGTCACTGGATGTACTGTGTCCTATAGAGGGCCTTCATCTCGCTAGCTTTTAGGTTATTTGACACAAATTCAGTTGTTCCATGTTTTACAGATCCTGTTCCAACATTCAGGATCATTTTAGACTGTTTTCATAAAAAGCCGATACCTGAAGTTCATTATTAAGTATTTCAAAATAGAAGTAAATAGTACTGAAACTAACGGTTATTTTCATTAGCGATTAATCTGCTGATTATTTTCACGGTTCATCGTTTAGTCTATAAAATGTCAAAAAATTGTGAAAAATGATCATCACAATTTCCCAGAGCCCAAAGTGACGTCTTCAATTTGCTTCTTTTGTCCGACCAACAGTCCAAAACCCAAAGACTCTTCATTTACTGTCATAAATAACAAAGAAAAGCAGCAAATGCTCACATTTAAGAAGCTGGAAGCAGCAAATGTTTGACATTTTTGCTTAATTTTCTTGCACTCAACTAATTAATCGACTAATCGTTGCAGCTCCAGAAGTAGATAGCTAGTGGCATAAAACCCTCTTTGTCATTTTAGCTTGTTTTATTTTTGTGTGACCTATTATTGTTTAACCAATAGACCTTTTTCACAGAAGACATGTTGACCTGTCATTTGAGGAGACGGCAATTACTCATAACGCACAGAATCTTGACTGTGCTGTGCAGTAACAGATAACACCTGATGACTGCTGTAGTACTGATTATAGCTCTACCCCACCGTTAGGACTTCACAGAATGAGACTGATACCAATACCACCAATAAACAAATTAAAATGAGTTAATTATTGAAAGAAGGGACATAAAAGAGCAATAAAATGCTCTAAATAAAATCTATTTTTAGTTTATGAAAGGCTGCAGGTACAATACATCTGTTGTTTTCAGGCTCAGGATGATAGTTTAGGACCATATAATAACCATATAGCTGTATAAAAGAAATGTGTCGACCTTATTTTTCGTGAATGAGTCAAGATGGAAAAGAAGAAGGAAAAAAAAATAAAGCTTTTTGGCTGATGAAGAAGAAGATGTAGACAAGGTTTTGTTTTTATGAATCCTTCATGATTCGGATTACACACACATCTCATCATTTTTATTTTCTGAATAAACATGAGTCAGATAGGTTTGCCAAAGTCTACAGTATAGAATCACTCCTCCGATACACATTTAAGGGACTGGAACGTCCTCGATGATTGCAGACCTGGAAGCATAATTAGCTGAATGGAAAGCCCCCCCTGGTATCATGGTGTGTCATGGCTTACTGGGACACTTGAATTGAACAGAGCCATCGTTAATGTTTTAAGTAACACCTGTACTTGTCCTGCTATGACAATCAAAATGTCTGCTGTGATGAGGCCTACTTGTTTTATTGTTTTTAAATGTTGCTACCTGACAGTAATCCTTTTTCTTTTTCCTTTGTTTGTCTAGCACTTTATAAACCTCTACAAGTCTTGTACATATCAAATACATATCATAGTTATTATTGATGTTTTTATTGTGTATTGATTATTATACTACTTGTGCCATGCATTTGAACTGGTTTGCTCCATGTTTTAAAATCTTCAGTAGCTTATAGTCATATACTCCTCGTTCTGGTTGTACTCAGTCCTCCGGCCTTTTGTGTGTTTTTAGGTGGTGTGGTCCCTGTAAGATCCTTGGGCCAAGGTTGGAGAAGGCTGTTGCAAAACAGAAAGGCCGCGTTGCCATGGCAAAAGTCGACATAGACGATCACACAGACCTGGCTATCGAATACGGGGTGAGACTTGCAGTATTTATGTGGCATCACTGACAGATTTGCCATCTAAACTTTTGTAGTTTGTAGAGAATAAAGGGCTAAAGGGACATCATTTGCAGTCACCGTACTTGATGTATGTCATGTTGTTAAGTCGTAATATTATTAGTCTTGTCTTATAACCCATAACTTGGTCTGTCTCCAGGTGTCTGCCGTTCCGACAGTAATCGCCATGCGGGGAGGAGACGTCGTCGACCACTTTGTGGGGATCAAAGATGATGATGCACTGGACTCATTCGTCAGCAAGATCATTGGACAATAAACCAGCTGTCCCCACCCTGCCATTCACCATCGTTGTGGCGTTTTTTGAATGATTCTGGCACGGTCTGCCGCCATTTTGAGCCTGTTTAGCAACAGCCAACAGATAAACAAAACCATGCCACAATCCCAGCTGGCAAACTCTCAAATGCTCACACCCATCCCGAGACACACTGCTTCAGCTTTGCATTATAGCTTCTGTCTCTCTGTCTCCCTCTGTTTTTCTTTGTCTAGTGATGGGTGTGTGCCTCCATTAACTTTTTAGTTCTTGCCCCGCTCCATTTTGCAGCAGGGCAAAGTTTCTCTTTTATAATGTGACGGCTCCATGGCTCTATTCTTCCTACTAGAGCAGCTGAGCTGATGTCTAACAGTTTGCTGTAAAAGTCTGTAGAATTGAAAATACACAGCTGTTCTGCACTTATACTGTATAACGTGAGGGATGAACGTTTCTAGCTTTAGCGGTGGAGAGGGTTTAACTTAAAACCTGACAATACTGAATGAGGTTTGTGACAGTGTTGCATGTAGTTCCTACTTTTGTCCACACAGGGGAGGCGTTTCTCTAACATCGCAGAGCCTCACATGGTCATTTTACACCATTATGCCTAATAATATGAGAAAGGAAGGCGTGTGTGAGAAAGGCAGGCGTGTGTTTCTGTGTGTTTCTGTGTGTGTGTGTGTGTGTGTGTGTGTGTGTGTGTGTGTGTCTGTCTGTCTGTCTGTCTGTCTCTGGGTCCTAACTCAAGCGGGAATTGCAAATGTGAGTTTGATTTAGTTTATTACTGAAATGAACTCTATGTACCGGAAACATGACCAAGTGAATCAATAAAGGAGTCAAAAGATGTTCTATATTTGAATTGTGTTTTTGTCTCTGGTTGAAAAAGAAGGCAAGGGTTATTATAGCAATATTTAAGTTATGCACTAATGCTAAGTTAAGTTTTTCTCGCCAGGGAAATGGATGGGAGGTTTTCACAGAGTAAGACAGTGTTAGAATGATGAACTTGAAGTAGCTCTTAATTATTCCCCGTTTTATTATATGTCAGTGTGTCTATGTCCCCCATCTCTCGACCTTCTGTCTGAACGTGTAGGTGTTACTCATGCTGTCACGACCCTGTCATCAGTGCAACTGAAACGCCTACACACCACCCTCCACTTATTGTTGCCCTTTAAATTACCTCTCTTCTGTCACCCCCCCCCAAATCAACAGCGTCTGCCCTTCTTTCTCTCTAATCTTGACTTTACAATGTCTTGAGTTTCACACCTGACCAAACATCCTCCACCAAACCACCTTTCTCTCCTCCATCAGAGTCGATGTCGCTGCAGTCAGATGGACTCTGACCCCCACCAGCACATATTTGGCTTCCCCATTCGACCTCTCATTTTCAGTTTCACATGCCTGTCTCTCGCCAGTCTAAATGCATGATTCCAGCCTTTGAACAGTGTAAACATCACTTCAACACCAGTGTGGGGCCTCAGACCCCCCTGTAGTGTAGATTTCTGACTTATGGGGCTGTTTGCTTGTTTGGAAGTTGTTATTGTTGCCATGGTTCCCAATTGTCAAATCAAGTCAGTCAGTTTTATTTATATAGCCCAATACCACAAATCACAAACTTGCCTCAGGGGGCTTTACAATCTGTACAGCATATGACACCCTCTGTCCTTAGACCCTCGATTCAGATGAGGAAAAATCCAGGAGGACGCCAGGCAACTTCAGGTGTCGTCAAACAGTTTGTGTTCTGAACCTGAAATGTAAAAGCAAAAGTAATAAATTGGTGTGTTATCACTGGACATGATAAATAATTAACATTGGAATAGTAGGGCGAGGCAATATTATGTGCATTGCACCTTTCAACAAGGAAATGTAAAGTGTTTTATATAAGACAAAATAAGTAATATACCTTTGCTGCTACACACACTTTCTGTGCAAGGACTCTTTCCTATAAAGGCTGTGTGTGTGTGTGTGTGTGTGTGTGTGTGTGTGTGTGTGTGTGGAGTGTAGGATTAAGGCATTTCTGTGTCATTGCCCGCTAGAAACACTCGAGTAAATGAGGTCAAATGAGGCTGAAGGAGACAGGAGAGCACCTGCAGTCAGAAAGTCCCTCCAGTCATCATTTCATCAATCCCTCTTTTCTCACGACTTGCTAACCGAAAAACATTCCCACCCCTGCCCGCCGTCCCATCCTGGCATGTCATTACAGAGCCCACAGCTGACAACGGGCCTCCAGACTGCTTATTAAGTGCACATCATTTGACATGTTCCGTCTGCACTTTTAGTGGTCCTGGCTCGGGTTAGATCATCGCAGATGAAGCCCGGTGGATGTATTCATGCAGAGCTGCTCAGTAGCAACCAGAGGCAGAGAGAGACCCAGTGGTTTTTGAATAGGGGGCATTCCACTGGCATTACATACGCAGGTGTGAGTGAAGCAAGTGATCCAGATGTACAAACGCTATTGTTGTGCGCTGGATGAAAGACATTCCTGCATAGTTTTGAGATGTCTGGGACTGCATGACAGCACCTTTTGTTAATGATCTGCCATTTTAACCACATTCTGCCTGTTCTGTCTGCTTCTTAATAAGTGACTGGTCTCTAGGCCTCAGGATTCACACTCACACAGAGCTGCCCCCCTTCACACACACACACACACACACCTCACCATGTTATCTGCTCATCCTCTTTTGTCTGCCCTCAGACAGAGGAAAGAGGTGACTGAATAGATGACGACAAGCTCCAAAGGTTCAAGAACAGCACGTAACCCTACACCTCTTCCGCCAAAAACAATAGACCACACCCCCATCCTCGCTCCCGCTGTCTCTCTCTCTTACTCAACCACTCTTGTGACCATATAAGGCAAAAAAAAAGACAGGGGAAGCCAGCAGCTGCTGCTGAACAAACGGGCCGAGGGGCAGAGTTGCAGATTTCTCCTAGTGACTCTGTCCCACTTTGCCCGCCTTTCCCAGAGCCTGAAACTGTTAATGTTTGCTGTGTGTTTGTTTGAAATGAACTTGCCTGTCTGTCACTGATCCAAATGCTTTTGCTGTGTGTGTGTGTGTGTGTGTGTGTGTGTGTGTGGATGAAGTGCATGAAACTTGTGTGTGTGGGTGGGAGAGCGAGCAACTCTGTAACAACACCCAGATCTGGCACGGCCTGAGAGCATTCTGTGTTTATAGTAAATACATAGCTGTATTTATATTTGAAACACATGCTGCCCTCCACCTTGTTAGGTCTCCTTTCTTTTCCAGAAAAATACCAGCCCAAGATGGACAAAGCAACCCCTGTTTGCTGTTTATATCACGCCATCTTTTTCCCATGCAACATACACATGGCTTACAATACCACACTGACTTGGTGTGCATTAGGGATGTTGTCAGATCAGTGCAGATGATAAATGAGACACATCTGAACAAAAGAGGGAAAGCTTTGTGTATTTTCCCTTTACTCCACATTCCTGCGTTTTGTGAGTCAACATGTGTCTTATCACTCCTTCCTGTGTACTAATTACTAAGGAAAGGAGGAGGATGGTGGGTGCTAGAAACAGGTCGAGACTGAACGGCAGAAGACAGAATAAATATAACTAGTCCCTCTGCCATAATCTCATTATTGTGGTCTTAATTATTCTTTGTGGTTCTGGTCTTTTACATACACACAAACAAACACTTTGCTTTATGATGTCAAGAGGCTGTGTGAAGTGAAGCAAGTTGCGTAAATAGTCTTGGCGGGGATGTACCCAGTCATGTACATGACTGGGGAATGAACAAAACACAAGGGCTGGGTGCTGGAATGAACGGCAATGTGTTTACACTGGGCTCACTTTCGAGCGTGTGATATTTCTCTCAGTGTGTGTCAGGTAAGAGGATCTGGGTCAGGCATGAGCTATTTACTCTAAAAATTTGACACAGATCTGAGCTACTGGATATATACATGTACATGTGTCACGCATGAGGGCACGGACACACACATTCTCACCAAGACCCTCGAGCGTGAATACACACACACACACACACACAGACACACACATGAATTCACACAAGTAATTACACAGCAAGAGTGGTCAGTGAGTTAACATGCCACCCTTTTATCGTGCTGTCACTGAATGGGTCCCTTTCTTTCTGACTGGATCATATAATGGCTTTCCACACCCTGAATTACAGACACACCCTGCTGCTATTACAACCAACTGAAGGAAAAAGAGAGAGAGACTAGGTCACAGTGAAAAGGAGAGCAAGAGGCAGCGCGAGGGAGGGAGATAGTGAGGTCAGAAGTGTCCATATTTGGTAATTCATGCCTCTGTTAAATCCCACATTTCTGTCTGTGCCCAGTTCTGTTTGTTTTGTGTCTTATGCAATTGCTGTGTAATTTATGTACTTTTTTGGTACAAGGTTTTTATTATATGTCAACTTTTTGTTATGTTGAAATTTGCTTTGAGTTCAAATTTGTTCATTTTAATATTTTTCCTCTCTTTTACTCCCCCCTCATTCTCCTCCTCTAGGCCCCTCTCCTCTCTCTGCATCTGGTCCTGCTCAAGTACCGGGTGACAGGGTGACCTCTGACCTCCCGGCTGAAGTTTCAGATATTTCCCATCCATCCCAGAGAGCGAGCGAGTGTGAGGTTTATTGAATTTTCCAGGCAGGCACGCCGAATGTTCGGTGTTTTGCTCTACATACATGTGATGCCCAGCTGCTAAACGTACAGGAAAACACACAGACACATTCCTTTCATAATGACACACAGCGAACATAAATCACACGTTGAACAGAAAATGTGATTTTCCTGTGTTTGTCAGTGGATGCCAGCCATGCCTGAGCCCCTGTTATGACGTGACTTCTTGGGGTAAATTGACATAAGAGTTGCCCTTGTGTGGTGTTCTGAATGTGCAGTTGTGTAATTTCATTGCACTGTGTGTTGATGTCACCTATAGAGGCAATATTTGCATCAGGTCTTGTGGAAAGTTGTTTATCCCTGGACTTCAGAACAGCATCATCTGTTTCGTATTCCTGCCTCTTATCTGGCATCACCCCCAAAGTGTAGAAGTGAAGACAAAACATAAAGGGGTCAAGCGTTTGCTTGTCTGAGTAGAATTAACTTTACAATTCCTCTAAACCAGTCGTTCTCAACCTTTTTTCAGAGGCACCCACACAGCCCAGCCAGATATGAACTCAAGTACGCATTCATCAACACCTCCGTCATGTTCCAAATGTGCTCATTTTAACTAGTTTTAAACTGGACGTTATTTAACATTATTAACTATACAAAAGTGGATATTGTTACAACATTTTTTTCATACAATTGAATACATTTAGTTAACTATTTATACATTACTTTAAGCTAACTGTTTATATATTACTTTAAGATAACTATTTCAACTGTTTATCTGTTAGCTGTTTTATCCATTTATCCATTACTACTTTTAGCTAACCATTCAAACTGTGTAACAGTTAGCTAGCTATTTTAACTATTTATCCACTACTTTTAGCTATTATTTATCCAATACATTTACCACCTGTTTCAACCATTTATCCACTACTTTTAGCTAACTGTTTAGACTTCTCTTCTCGCATCAAATTATAATTTACATTTTGTTTTCAGATTTATTGAGCTACTCCACAATCTTTCCATGTACCCCCTGGCAACTGCATTTAGTAACCCCTGGCGTACATGTACCTCTGGTTGGAAATCACTGCTCTAAATTGTCTTTCCATCTCAGTTTCTCCCTGATCAAAGCTGCTGATTTGTCAATCCATGCTTCACACTGAGAAAGTGAAAAATATTTATTTTCCATTGCTAATGTCTCCCTGCTGGTTGTGGCATGTGCGTTGGCTCTGTGCCTTCAGTTCCACTCGGCAAACTGGGCTCAGATCACCCAATCTGAATCCCAGGAGAGTATCTGAAGTAAACAGGTTCACGTTGTACTGTTCCATTTTTCTGTGTAGACTTTGGCAATGGCGCGCAGAACTTTCATCTCAACATCCATCATTTCACTCATCCCTTTTTTGTTCAGTTTTCTTGCACTGTCCCGCCATCCCTTCCTCTTTCCTACCAGCACCACACTGCTCCCTTTTTATTCCTCATTTTCTACATCCAATTAAACAACTATTTTCTAGATATCTGTTGCTTTGTATTTGATTTCACCTACATAAACACATTCTCTCTATATATCTATCCGTCTTCTCTATTGCTTACATTTTACAAGAACATGTCAAGCCTTTTTGAAGAGCAGAGAAAAACAAATGTCAGGAGTGATTTGAAGACTGAACAAGTGTTTCCCTCCCTCACATTAATTAGACAGTCACCTGCAGCGGTTCCCATGTAGTATTAACATGTCTGGTCTTGAATGTAGGCTTACCTGTTTGAGTGATGGGAACCTGTGCGAGTAAATCACATAACTGTACTGCACTTTATATCTCCTTAGTTCTCTTGATCTAATCCTTTATTTTAGAGGTGAACTGGTGCATTTAAATAAATGCAAAAGATCAATGCAAACTTCAAGTACACAAGCACTGACAGAACATGCTGAAAAGTGCAGTTGTAGAGATTTAAAAGTGAAATTGTGAAACTTTTGCTCCTCTGTTTGAGTAGAGGATTATGGAACAATCTGTCATGATCAAACTAGGATATGAATGTTGAATTATCATTACAGTTTATTATATGTATGTGAGTTTTATTAAACTGAAACTGGAGTTTTTAAAGAGTGTTTTAAACTCATCTATCCTTATGTTTACATGTAAAATAGATTCTAAACATCGCTATATTTCATCCATAATATTATCAGGCAAGCCAGAATAAACTGTTTACATAAAGTAGTTTACATAAATTATCTGAATTCCTTTGGTGGAAACGGGGCCAGTAGGGTGAAATTATTTATTTTTAACAGTGACATAGTTGCTGAGTGTTTTAAGTTGTTCAACAGTGAGAGGATCAAGGCCCTATATAGACCAATATCCACCGTGCTAAAGTGTCCTTGGGCCAGGCACTAAATCCACATCAGCTCCATTGGCCCTGTTCTGCTGCTGACCTCTGACCTCCTTTTGGAGTGGAGAAAGGAGCATGGATAATTAAAGTGCACCTATGAATATATCATCTTCATTCCAATATCAGACAAAGGCAAGTGTAGTTTCAACAAGGTTAAAATATTGACAAAGTTTTTGTTACAGTTAGAGAATACTCCTTTGTCTGTGGCATGAACGTATTTGATGTAACACAACACATTAGTGATATGAGTAGCAGTATAGAATAGGTCTGTGTGAGTGGGATTTGTCTGATATTTGACAGCCTAACAGCAGAAGTAGTATCAAACAGTTGGAGCCATCACTGCTACTTGTTTTCAAAGTAGACAGTGGTCAGACTGGATCCTGTTGACACACGAGGAAGACCCTGGATGATGCAGTCCATCCTGAGAGTGACTGGTACTTATATGGTCATAAAAATCCTTAGTATGCACATACCTTTCTCATTAAACACAGCTTTATCTGTACCCCCCTCCCCCCTCTCAACTCTTTCAAGTTCAGTCTTTTGCCCTGCCCAGTGGCTGTCACCCCTCCAGTTATGCGCGCCTTTAGGGTAACATGATTGGTCCAAAGTGTGTGCATTATCAAAGCGCGGCTGCCATTGGCCAGAGGGGCGGTACGTACGGACCGGGGCCCGCCTCGTCCTGGACCGCACCCCGGCTCCGGCTGGCTACGTACCGAGTGAAATTACGCGAACCAGTGAGCAGCCAGTGGAGGAGGGAGGGCAGAAGGAAGAAGGGGATAGAAAAAAAAGATAGAAAGAGTGACTGAAATAGAGAAAGAGAGGGAGGAAGCGAGCGCTGTAGTTTAGCCTGAACTCTGCGAAGCTGCTGTCGACAGGAAAAGAAGTTTGACTCACGGCGACGCTGACTGAGCCACCCGGTTTTTGTTAGCCACCCTCTGAAAGGCGTCCTGCACCCAAAAAGCAGGTAATATTTCCAACTTGAGCGCTTTTGTCTGCCATGCTCTCTACGTGTACTCTTCTCATAACTCATTCAATCTTGCCCGTCACTCCAGCAAGTGCAGTAACCCAGGAAGCACGGTTGCTAACGACTTCACTGCTGCAACTTCAGCAACCGCGCTGGGTGGAGGAGTGGGTCCTCTTTAACAAATGTAAACCGAGGTTTCTTTAACTCAACAGCACCCGAGTGCACATATTATTGTTTTCAAACTTTGATACGCGTACATGTGTGCGGTGTGTGAGACGGAGGTCGTCAAATACAGCGTCAGCATTGTGGCAGTTGAGAAGCTAAAAGCCATAACGGCAGAGGCAGGAAGTGATTCGCTTGAATGAGTTGCAGAAAAAGGCCGGTGAAGAGTTTGAGCTCAAGTGGGAATGAAAGAAAAGTGAATTCAGACTACATGCACAGCGGCTCCGTCGGGGACACCGTGGAGGGTATTATTAATATGTGTTTGGGTTGAACTTTTGGTTTTGTATCGGTCAGAAACGGACGCAGTGTGTGGCCGGTAATATGTCTGGCTGGCGGCATGACGTCACTGGTTCACCGGTGGACTGAAGAAAAAAAAAAACGGCGCTGTGCTTTTCCGCCGCTTTCCTCACTGAAGCATGTCATCTGCATGTCTGTGTGCACTCTGTCTTTCTTTCGTTATACCCCTGCTGATAGCATACCGGGGCCCTTGAGGGGTTTTCAAGGGGCCCCCGGCAAACCTTGAATACATTTGACTGTGATTTAGTCCACTAGAGGTTAACATAGTTGATCTTCATCATAGTTCTCCCTAGGCCCTTTTGTAGATGGGCCTCTTTGATGGAACAAAATCAGATGAGTTGGCGTAATGTGGATATTTTAAGTTAAAAAAAATATGCATTGTTTATATAACTTATAAAGTCTCTTGAGATACATGATCTGTTTTAAAAGAGAGACCTGGACAAAATTACAGTGTAAAAAATTAGTCACATAAAAATGTTCAACTTTGACATTTAGTACAATATAGGACCTGAGACAAGCCCAGACCAGAATCAGGGGGATAGAGGTAGATGGGCATTGGTTGTTATATTAGTTAGCCTGATTTATGCCAGAATGATTCCTGAAATACACAAGAATGCCAGCTCAAAATCACCAGGTTAGTCTTATAATTACAGGTCCACTGTGATGAACAATAGCTAGGCAACATGAGAGTTTTCCATTGTGATTTTATGGGGTATATCAATATCAAGCCAAGTTGAGGCAATTTTATTTAAACAGCCCAAATTCTCAAATCACAAATTTGCCTCAGAGGGCTTCACAAACTGTAAAACATAGTTTGACTCGGATAAAGAAAAAATCCACAAATAAACCTTCGGAGGGGGAAAGGGGAAGAAACATCAGGAAGAGCAGCAGACCTCTCTTCCAGGATGGACAGACATAAATAATTGCCATATATATACAGAGTAGACCAAAGTGGCGGTTGTAAAATTACAATATGGAGGCAAATAAAGTACAAACATAATATTAAGGATATGTTGAGTTTAATAAGTTAAGAGTTTCAGACAAAGTGTAAAAGTATTTGGAGTGAAGAATGTGGATCAGGAAAGGCTTCAAGCAACTTCTGGCCCCTATGAAATGTTGTTCAATTTGCAGCCAGTACATGAATGATTCATTCATTTAGCCTAATACACATGCACATGTTAAAGCAACACACTTTCATTCCTACAGGACAATCTCAGACAGAGGTTTTTACAGACTCAGACTTTCCTCAGATCTCATCAGACCCATCTATTCTGTGTCACTGTGCACCTATGTAAGTGCTCTGTCAGTACAATTTGTGTTTGCTCTGTTAGATGGCACATCATTGTGTTTGCACTCTGGGAAGCAAACAGACTCTGGTATGCTTGCACGGCCTACTGATTTTACTGAGTGTGGCAGGTTGTGTGGCGCGGTTGAGTGTTTGCAAAAAAAAAAAAAGATCCATGAACTCAACCTCAAGTCAGATTGGGAATCAAAGCCCTCCCAACTCTGGTGCTCCTTCACCCAAACCTGCTTCTTATTTTACAAAGTGTTAGTGGTCACAGAGAGTGAGAGCAGCACCTCTATGCTCTCATTTGTAGTAAGTAGAACCACACACTTGTGCTGATGTTTTCTGCCAAGAAGCTATTAAACCACAGTGTGAGCTTACCTCATTAATAACATTTTGATACTCAGGCATAGAAATAATTGTGCAAATAATGGTTAATGCTGAAATAGTAATTACAGTAGCTGAAAAATACAGTTATGCGCGCCGTGTGTGAGTGTTAGTCATTTGTAGGTTTTTTTTTTGTTTGTTTTTTTTTAAATCAGTCATCTCTCATGTTTCTCCGCATGATACACCTACAGTCCTCGTCATTTGCTGTGTTGCAGTGACACCTAGCCTTTAAGGGGCACGTAGGGTGACATCTGGTAGGCCTATGTCATATCCTGTTGTTGCATTTGAGTCATGAATCAAACCCTCACAATTCATTGTGCAATAGCTTCTCTGGAGGCCAGTTCTTCTCACTTATTGCCAGTTTCGGTGCTGTTATGGAGCCCCCTGCAGAGATCGTTACATTCCATCATTCGTGTGTCAGCAATGTCCATGCTCGCGCCCCCCCGGGAGAGTTATATACTGCAAGGCAGGCTGGACAAAATTACATACAGACATCTTAAAATGTGAACGGGGAGCTGGCGTGCGAGGCTGTTCAATCTTCTCAAAATGATACAGTCTGAGTGAACATGCCTGTGGATGTTTAGATTTCATTGAAGGATGGTCGTCCTGGCTGAGCCAGATTACTTGCAGGCCCCTTGCTTTTGTTGTAAATGAGAGTGCAGCGTGGGGAGGGCAGTGTGACACAGTTTGGCACACCGTTGTCTTCTGGTATGAAGTCTTAACAAATGTGAGGTATTTCTAATCTTTTATCTGTTGTGTGTGACCTTCTTACTGCATTCATAGGTTAAATTATCCTGTAAACCCAGATTGTCAAGCTAAGAGAAGAGAAAAGCATGATAATACAGGCTGGAAAAGCTAAAAAAACAAAACTGCTGTATTTGAGCTACAGCTGCAACGATTAGTCAGTCAGTTGAAGTAAAGAAAAGTAATTGGCTACTATTTTGATAATCGATTAATTGTTGATCATTTTGTTAAGCAAAGATGCTAAAATTCACTGGCTCCAGCTTCTCAAATGTGAATATTTTCTGGTTTCCGTTGTCTTTTTAATGATTGTAAATTGAAAATCTTTGGGTTTTGGACTGTTGGTCGGACAAAACAAGCTATTTGAAAATGTCAGCTAGGCTTTGGGAAATTGTGGGCAATTTTATTTGTGAGATTTTAACAACTTAACAAGGAATCGATTAATCAAGAAAATATTTAGAAGACTAATGAACAACGGAAACTGTCGTTAGTTGCAACCCTACGAGCCAAATCCTGCCACAATAATATACAATATGTTAACATATTAAGAGTTGACGAGGAGGCTGTTGGTTTTCTTTGAGTACATTACAGTACATGCGTTCTCTAGTAATACTTGACCATAGAATTAGATGTTGTCGATGGTTGGTTGGTTTGTCATGCATATCCTAGTTTCCTACGCAGTCAGCTGAGATTCATTCATGCAGGCAAAACATTCCAGTCAGAGCGGAGACTGTTAAGATTCTCCATTAACCGTGGCAGAGCTGATCATGCCATTTCTCAGTATGGAGTTATAGTGTTGCTCAGAGTCGGCACTGGGTGAAACTCACTTGTGTATATCCAGACATAGACATAATGTATGTTATTTTTTTTATTTTTTTATTTCAGAAAGATTGCAATGCAGACAGTATCTCAAACAACACACACTGTATGTGCTGTCTGTACAGTACACTCTGCTATATATCACTAATGGTGGCCTTTAATTCAGCTCTTTCAAACAGATTTTTTTCTTGGATGTCTTGTCTATTTTTGTTCTGCCCAAACATTTCTTCTGGTTGACATGAACAGCATAATTACGTTGCCTCAGTCAGAACAGTCAAAGTGACCGGGCTCATGGATATATCTGCAGTAGTGCTGTACTGTGTTGGGTTTCCTGCTTCCTTTCTCTGCTGTTTATTTCTTACATTTCCTCGTTGTCTCAGTCTCCTCATCAGACCTTCCTTGGTGATCTCTGCTCCTTGTCCGTGTTCTCCTTCATGTTCCCTCCCCTGCCTCTTTTCCTGTGCTTGTGTTTTTTTGCCACCACCCCATCCTTTCCTCATCCTCCCCCTCACAGCACGCACCTATAAGGTTTCAATACAATCGAACAATACCAGGAAATGGTTGCACTCTGACTTGGACTATATACAGAAAGGACTAGTTGAGATTTCTGATCTCAGCAGACGGCCCTTGACCGTGCCTCTTATGATGATTACATGTTGTGGCTCAGTAGATAATACTGCTTTCGGTTTTGTGGCATAAATGATGAGGTAATGCTCTATCGGAGATTACTGACCTGAGTCTAGCCCTCTCTGGAGTGCCAGCTTAATGATTAGGTGATAGTGAGCAGTTCCTTTCCCACAACGTCCTTGTAGAAAAGAGTTTTTGTAGGGTTATTCTTGTTTCTTTAGTGATAGGCCTATTCTTAACACTCTGCAATGCATTTGACTCATTAGTGTAAATACAGGTTATGCAATGTGAAGTAAAGCTGTGCATTTATTCAGAAGCTGAGAGACGCCACATAATAACCCTTAAACAGAAAAGAGATCTGTTCAGTGGGGATTACGGTAAAGCACAGTTGTATTAACTGTACGTCAGAAAATAGACTTTGTCCGTGGTTGGGTGTGTGTGTGAGCTGCACACCTGGCGTGTCATTCCATAGAGAGAAATGGTTAGTACTCTGGAAATTGCGCAACACATTCACCGCAGACACTTCAAAATCACTTTCCCACTGTGAACTTTGAAACATGCTGAGTAATGGATCTGTCTTCTGTCTCCCATTGGACGTTTTATTCCCATGTCAGTCCAAATTGTATTGCACTACACCAAATGTCCAGGTTGGCAACCTTCTTTAGCATGTGGTTCCACGAGGTCAGTGAATACATTGATGAGATGATTGTTTAAACGAGATAGCCTTGTGTCGTCTGTCAGCGACTCAAAGGGAGTGGCCCTAGGTAGAGATAACAAGTGATATAGTTAGAGAGCCACGTGATGATCCACAAGGGTGAAGTAGGGAGGGCTCTCTGGCGATAGGATTAATATTATGAGAATATAGAAGCAGAAGTGAAGTAGTAATAGCAGATTTTCTTCCCGCGGTCTGTCTGAAATAAAAGACCTGGTCGTGCCAATGTAGCATTCCACAGAAAAAAGTGTTGCTGACAAACTGAAATGTGTATCTTAACTCCCCTCCGCATTCTTTCACCGTCTGTTTAAAAGGCTTACGTAACCATCTATCTATTTAATGGTCAATACTGTCGGGAGGGTTTTAGTAAAAGGGCAAACTGGTGCTGTGCAGTATCTGCTCTGTTTTGTCAAATAACCAGTCAATTGTGCATTCAATGGTGTAATCAGATAGCTGTTTGAATGATAGATAGGAATTTGTTCTATGACCCTGACAATAATGTGCTTATCAAACCAACACCCTATTTCCAATTATCTGTCCTCCCTGTCATTTAACAATGGGCCTACCTTCGGACTCCCGCTGGACAGATTGTTGATCAGGCAAAACAGACTCATTATACAGAATGTTTCAACATAGCCGAAAACACTTGACTCGACACTTCCAGAAGCAGTTGTGTAGATCAGTGATTCCTGTCCCGGGGCAGTGGGTTTGTGTGTGTGTATGTGTGTGTATATATATATATATATATATATATATATATAGAATCAGCTGTAACACCTCAACACTGACTGAACTGAAACTAGTTAGCAGGTGAGCAGAGAAGTTTAAACGGTTAGCTAAAAGTAGTAGATAAATAGTTAAAATGGATGTAATAAATCATTGAAATAGCCAGCTAAAAGTAATGGATAGCTGAAATAGCTAAAGTAATACATAAATGGTTGAAACGCCCAGCTTCTGCCACACCAAGTGGTGATAGTAGTACGAATGCAAACTTGACCAAACCGACCGTAACACTGACAGTTCAAATTTATAAAAGATTATTGTAACATCCCCTATTATGTCTTCTTTTACATCATTAATAGTTAAATAATATCCTGTTTAACATCAGTTCAAATGAACACATTTTGGTACATGACTGATGAGTTTCTGACAGGGTTGTAGGGTACATGAGACAAAAAAGGTTGGGAACCACTGGTGTCGGTGACGTGCTGAGGGCTTTAGTAAGACCTAGTAGGGGCCTCTGGTTGTAAATGGTCGATGGCATTGGCCAGCTTACAGTTGAAAGTGAAATTGGATCCTGGTTGGGGCAGGAATGTGAAAAGTAATGTGGAAAGTGATGTAGATCTGTCATGCAGTGCGGTTATTTTCCAGCAAGGGCTTAATTTACGTCTCGGTCCACAGAGCCGCTCAGCATGTGCTCAAGAAAGCGCCACCTTCCCTCCTCCTCGAAGGACTCGCACACAACAAGTTCCGCAAATGGCAAAATAGTTTTCTCCGTTTGTCATTTCCTCTTTCCTCCCCTCTCTTCTCCTTGCCCCACCCTTCCCACTTTCAGAGAAGGGGGGTGGGAGAGAGGGAGCCGACGTGTGGGCCCATAATGAATTTTGACTGACTCGGTACCTCTCCAGTCGCTGTCTGGCACCCACTCCCACCTTCAGGAGGGAGCGAACTCGCAGTCAGTCGATCATTGGCCTGTGAGGGGGATGAAAGTGGTAAAGCCAAGACACAGGAGGGACGGACACTAGAAATTGAGTTTTGGAGTATTTGTTGGAAAGGGTAATATAAACAGAGCCAAACAGACATGGGTGACAACAGTGCAAAACAATAACCACAGCTCGAGGAGGACAGCTGAGGACGAGCAGATTTGGCGAGCTGGGATGCTGTGAGAGGATGCACTTGGTGGGAGTACAGTGTTATTGATTTTGCTGTCGTTCCATTAATGTTCCTGTCAATGGGGCAGTCAGCGCAGCACAGCTGGTTTATAGGTTCCCTTTAGCCAGGGCAGGAGGGTTTGACTGTACATGGTCATGCTGTGGTAGACTCCTGGGTTTTATAGTTACTCAGGGAGAGTCAGTGAGGTGGAAAGGAATGAGAGGGAGTCTGACTGATGGATGGATGGCCTCAGTTTTATAAAGATCAAGGTTGACCTGCTTTCTAAACGGGACAACCGGGACTGAAAAGGACGCTCTGTAGCTCTTCCCTTTTCCTCTCCTCTCCTCGTTCCTTCTCCACCTCTTGCTCAAAGTCCTGACTACTGCGCTACTTCCTCTTTGCAACCACATTCTGGTCTCTGTGATAAGGCCGGTTTCTAAAACTGGCCTCTGTTCTCTTCCTCGTGTTATTTATTTTATGGTTCCTCTTTCAAGTAGGCCGCTGCTTTGACAGGACACTGCTAACTCTGTTTTCATTTGGGCATTTTTAGAATATAATCCTTTAATGGTATCTCAGTCAGGTTTCATGAAGTTCAGGGATTTTTGCCAAGGGTTGGTTTTGGGATGGCTGTGTGTTGGACTTACTGCCATGTATTCAATTAATCAGTAATCTTTGTTATGAGTATCTAGACCAGCTAATCTCATCGTAAATGGGTCTCAACAGAATACATAGTGAGTGCTTTCACAGCCTAGCGGTGTTGCAAAGTGACAAGGAATCAGGGAAACCTTGATTCTTACAGGATTATGGAGGACTTGGCAGGGCGGCAGCAGGAACCTGAGCCATGAAACTCAAGTCAGGCTGGGTGGCGTGATGAGTGTTAATGCACACTGTTTAATCTCAAAGTCAAGTCAACATCCATGTCTTACTATAACTGTCAGCCTCCACACAAGAAGGCCTACGTCTAAAATAGTCTGATGGGAGTTCTTTATCCCTCCACTTCTTTCTACTTTTCAATATAGAACAGCGCTCGTCGAACTAGAATATCTGTTGGAGTAATTTTAGTCCTCATGGCACTCTCTGGAGAGGTAGTTTGAAGTGTGTCACTGAGATATCTGTGGCAAGCATGTGAGTTGGAGAGAGGCAGACATCAACAGACTTGACTATAAATGTCCAAATTTGAGCTGAAACGCTTAGCTGATCGTCAGAAAATTAATGAGCAACTCTTCTGATAAAAACGTAAGTCATTTTTTCATGTAAAAATACCAAACATTGTCTAGTTTCAGCTTCTAAATTGAAAGGTTTTCCTAATTTTCTTTGTTTTATGTGACCGTAAATGTCGGGTGTTTTTTTTTTTTTGTTTTTTTTTTTTGTCCGACCAACAGGCCAGAACCCAAAGATATTCAAAAGTCACCTTGAGGGTTTCACTGTTTTCTGACAATTAGACTAAAAGGATTAATCTAGAAAATGACTGGCAGATTTATTGATAATGAAAATCATTGTTAGTTGCAGCCCTAGTCCAATTGTGTCAGCAGCTCACAGAAATATACGATCAGGCTGAAGCTGTATTGCAACATTAAACATCTGTGATCTGCAGTCTCTTGTGAATGGATTTAAAATTACTGATATTAATTACCTAGTAGGTCCCTTTTTTAAGCAATACAAGCTTTTTTGCCATTTGACTGCAGCAACACATGGTGTCTGTATTTGTTAGAAGTGCTTGTGATGCTTTAATAGAGTGCTGCAGGAATGAGTCCTAAAATCCCGAAATGAGTTAGCATTTTTGCCCTTCTGGTTCCCTCGTCTCAAAGTCAGTGGGGTTTCTTGAATGGGTTTTTGGTTAGATGCCTGAAATAACGTCACTGGTTGACACAAGCTTAAGAGATTCTCACGTTTTTGTTCTACTACATAGAATACATCAGTAAATACCCCACTTGTGACTTTTGAAGCTTTTATGTGTATTTAAAAAAAGGCGTTTGCTAACAAGTGGCTAAATGAGACTACAGAGGTTGTCGGGGACATTAAACATCATCACGCCAAACACAGAAACTGATCTACTCACTCGTCCGCCTTTACAGCCTTGTTGTGTTTATACTCGTGCCCTTGCAAACTATTCAAACTCAAACTTTCTGAAAAGCTTTTGTAGAAGAGGTAAGCGTGCAAAGTCAAATTACAAGTTGGAAGCTTGGTGGAGGTGGTGATGATGAAGTCATGTGACCATGGTGTAGTTCGTTTATAGCCTAACGTTAGCTTTTTACTTCTGGCGATTGCATTTACGCTTCAAAAATCATAAAACTGTTGTTCATTTGTGAAGATTATCTTGCTGAACAAAACGTGTAAGTATCATAAACTTTTGTTTGCCACAGAGCTTATTTTCTGCAATAATCCAAAATTTGTCGAGGGAACCAGGGCGATGCTAACGTCCTACAAAAATACGTCATCCCTGAAGCTCTCTATAGTGGCCAACATGGTAAAACATAGCAAGCAAAAGCAACACCAGAGCTTTGGGTGTGTTCAGCCTGTTCTATTTCACTTCTTGTTTTTGCCAAACAACAAAGCTACAGGGATCATAATCAGTCATGGCTCATATTCAACCCTGCATGGGGCCAACCGATCCAAATGTACTGGAGTGAGTAATGGTCAAGTGGATTTTAAAGGAGCATGGGAACATACTCGGACACATACACAAAGGGACTGAGAGCTCTCAGGTTTTTTCGATCTATGCAGCTATGGGTGTGCTGCCAGTGTGAGGTGATGCTGATCTCCCCTGAGTGATTAAACCCCTAAAGGCACACATGACCTGCTGATGTGATGGGAATAAGGGGAGGGCAGAAAATAGGAAGGAAAAGCCAGAGAATAGGTCTGAGAGAGACGTAAGGGGGGAGGATAGAGGATAGAAATTTGTGGAATGCCTTTGCTCGCTGTCTCTCCCTGATAAAGAGTGAGTATGGGAGGAATGCGACCCTGAAAGGACTGGATAAACAGAACGGGAAGGGGGGTCGTTAGGATTCTGTAGAGGCATAGGAGGGAGCGTGGAGCCAGCTGAGATGTATAGCAGGACTAATTTGCCCCACGTTCTGAGTACAGGATGGGGTCGGTACACGAGATGAGTTTAGAGGCGGGTTGAGCAGTGATGGACGTCAGCTGTAGCGCAGCCTGACAGAGCATTGATAGAGGATGGAGGGAGGCAGAGGTCATGAGAAGAATGGCTCTCCCTCTGCTCTCTTAAAGATCAGGGTTAATGTGCTGGAACAGACGGGGCCGACATAACCCTGTTAAACGCAGCAACCTCTACATTTCTCTTTCTAAAGATTCTCAAGGGTCTGTGACCTTTTTCAGTACAGTTGAGAATGCTGCCTAGTTGGTTTGCATTTTAAGAGCATAGTTGAGGGAGTTTTGCAATGTTTTTACAGTTGCCAGAAATGGAGCTAGGCCGATAAATCGAGCAGGCTGATATATCGGCCAGTATTTACTTATTGTAGATATATATATCGGTATCGGTGTATATGTCAGCTGATAACTAGAAAATTGTAGTTCAGAAAAGCCAAATTAGATTTAAGGTAATTTAGAAATTATTACATAGTTTGTCCACCAGAGAGAATTGAAAGTTATCAGCATGTATCTTGGTCACAAAATCCCATATTAAGATTGTTGTTTATGTCTAAAAGAAATTACTGTTGTCCAAAATGTTCGGTATCGGTCAGGCTATAGTCTGATGTACCCATTAGTGCAAATATTAACTTTGAAAAATATAAAATTTTCAAATTAAAATTTGGAATTTTGGAGTTGCATCAAAGTTGATCTACTGTAATAAGCTTGGGTAATACAAAGTTAGTTTAATATTTAAGTCTATCATTAAGCTTGGGAAATGCAAGGCTTGTAAGATCAATATTTTTTTCCCCAGTTTTTGAAATGCACGTGTTCTTTTTTTAAAACTATTATTCTTGCATTGAAAAGGCTACAAGTAGTTTCTGCACTGTTGTGTACAAGCAGTTATTTATAATGTTGAGCATGGGAATTTGGCACTAGAACCATGTCACACTGGACAACACTGCAATGCGGAAATACTCTCATGGACATATGAAACACTTGCAGCTGACATATTATTTCAGACATGATGTTAATATAAGACTGGGCTGAGTCTGACCTCTGCTGTGATTTTCCTAGGGTTTGCATACGGGTAACACACCATATGCAAACAAGCCTCTATAGAGCAGCTCCCAGTTTTCCGTTGGAGGTGAAGGAACATTGAGAGAGGCTAATGACCCTGGTGGTGCTGGGAAAACAGTGTCATGCTCCTGCTGTGTCGGAATGATAATTGAGATGGTAAAGTCTGGGGCCCTGATGTCGGTGAAAGCACAGCATGTTCAGTTAATTGCCCCGAGTCTCTCTACACTTGCTTTAGTTTGGCAGGTTGGCTCAAGCACGCTGCCTTTTTTTCCCTCAATACTGGTAATACTCGTCTAGTCACTTTCTATAGGGGTTAAACCGCAACACTCCTTGTCAACAAGATGTTATTTATGAGCTTTCAGAGGTGTATTAAAGCAAGAACAGCTTGTGCAGAGCTTGTCGTCTATTGGCGGTGTGGTCATCTTTGATATGAAACTTCTGCATGCAGCATTTGGTGTCAACCATTTGTTAACCTACCACCTCAATCTGCTCATTGCTCCTTGCAACAGAGCATTTAAAAACAAATAGTTTGAAGGCAGTCCTCCAAATCCATAATCAGTGCAGTTCTTACATAAATTGTGTATTTAAAGTGCACAGCACATGTTGACTTTAACAGTTGCAGAAGCTCGTTGGCAAGTTTGTTACCAACTTCTACTCTTGGCCTGCATATGACGTGGGTCACCGTGTGCCTTTTTTCAACAGCCAGATATGTTTTCACCTGACGGCAAGGAGTTTCACCAGTGGCCCATTTCCACTGCAGAAACCTTTTTAGGATATGCTTTACCTGCATTGTGACCACAATAAGCTAGTTCCAGCTTTTGTCCCTGATGGTAGTTTTTCTGGTAGTAGTTTCCGATGACCCAGGAATAACGTCGCTGACTGGTCAAACATAAACCTTCAACTGCCACTCATTGATTGTTGCTAGAATCAATATTAGGTCTGAGGATAGGAATTTAATAAACGTATGCGCTGGATATCAAAGTCTAAAAAAAGGAAAACAAAAAAAGATTGTATGCTACCAAGAGAGTGGCCAAGACAAACAAAACTGGAACTTTATTTATTAATTGTTTTCAATGCTGTTCTGTACTAAATCAGAAGAATAACCAAGAAACTCTCAACAGATTATCACTACTTTTTAAGAAAGCCAGAAACCGTAAATTACAAAGACCATGATGACTCTGGTGTTGTATACTTAAAATGATTCTGAAACAAAACTTGCTTGTTACTTCTTTATCTTTGATCATTTTATCTTTACGGTTCAAGCAGAATGCGAACAGGAATGTACAAAAGGAACTTTTGTTTCCTAATTTAGTTCTTGGTGTTCACTGGAAATATTTAGTTAGTATAAAGGCCGTATGTCATGCAGAGCTTTACTCTTATCTCTCCAAAAGCACCCTCAGTCAACTCCCCTCCTCCCCCTTCTGAACAGATAGCCTGACTAACCAGTAAGAATGACAACAAAGTCATGCTCCCTCACAGGCTTCCCACCAGCAAACACACAGTTGTTTGTCGGAGCACTCAGCCAAACTGGAGGCACCTCTGCCGGGAGATGAACTTAAATCTCTGTGATCCTGTGCAAATGTTTCTCCTCTCTGTCACCCAGATGGTCCAGCAGCTGGAAAGTTGATTAAGTATTCACAGCAGTTAGCCAAGAAGTAACACTGAGCCTTGTCTGACATGGTTGTGTTTTATGTCGACCCGACCTAATTTGAGCAGACTCTTCCTGTTGTACATCCCATCAGTGGTGACCTTTGCATTCCTCAGAGATTGCATGTGAAGATGGAAGGGTAGCAACGGTCTGGTCCTGTAAACGAAACCTTTTTCACACAACGACCCTGCTTTTTTTCTGCCAGACGTATAGCAAATGATATATAGAATTAGATATTAGTGTGATGATGGATAACAAACATTTAAATGATCATTAAAATGACTGTTTTATATATTTTGTGGTTTGATGTCTGGGTTTCTGACCTCTGTCAATGACTTTCTCAATTTCCCAGCTCTAACCACATCTCCTTTCTCTTCCTCTCTGAAACAGCTACGATGTCAGCCGCAGACAAGTTCCTGTACGTGGACCGCAATCTGGTCAACAATCCACTGGCACAGGCTGACTGGGCCACCAAGAAGCTGGTATGGGTGCCCTCCGAGCGCCTGGGCTTCGAGGCCGGCTCCGTGAAGGAGGAGCGCGGCGACGAGTGTGTGGTCGAGCTGGCAGACTCTGGGAAGAAGATCAAGGTGAACAAGGACGACATCCAGAAGATGAACCCGCCCAAGTTCAGCAAGGTCGAGGACATGGCCGAGCTCACCTGCCTGAACGAGGCCTCTGTGCTTCACAACCTAAAGGAGAGATACTACTCTGGTCTCATTTATGTGAGTATGATGCAGTCATGGACGCAGTAAGCCTTTTAAACAAAGCATTGATTCATACATTGTACCTCATTTTGCTGAAATGTGATGCTTGTGGGGCTAGTTTCTTTCCCACTTATGCTTCCTGTGCGTGTGTTTTTTCCCCAAGACATTTCTTTAGAGTCTTAAATCAAATTGAAGATATTAGGTCTATGTCATGCTTTTAGGGTGTGCTGCTTGTCCACCAAACAATGATCAGGGTAACTTGGTCTCATTGGCACGGTTTAAAGCATTTTCCATTTTAATTGTTATGAAATCCCCACTGGCTTATAGCAAACAATCTGCCATGACCAGTCTCCAAACCAGTTCATCTCCCTGTCAAACCTCCTAATTATCTCATTAAGCCCCATTGTTTAAGACAGCCCATTGTGTGCACATTGTGCACTTTCTTTGCAGCGACAATCTGTTAACAATACTCAGGGTATGCAAGCATTCTTTTTCTGCACTCTCTTTGCCTCTGTCTCTCTGTTCCCTCTAGTGCTGTCTTGTTTGCTCTCTCCCTTCTCTCTGTGTGTGTGTGTGGCGTTATCTTGTAAACAGGAAGCTCCAGAGAACAATGCCGTGCAGAGTATGAGAGATGTGAAGAAAGAGTTTGGGGAAGGAGGGGCTTCAGAGTCCAGTTTTTGCAGAAATGGATATGGAATGTAAATCGTGTTTTAACTGCCCCTATAATTAATGTTATTTATCCCCATGTGTTGGGCTGGGACTGATTTGGTGGTGTGACCCGGTCATATCAACACATGCTGTTGTCCCCTCCCTTGCTCCCTCCAGAGATACAGGCTACGGTTGGTTAGAGTGGCTCCAGGCTCTGCAGCCTTTTAGATTGACCGTCTCTCAAGGGAGAGCGGGTGTACAACAGAGCGAGATATGCCTGGTACTGAGATGTTGGGAGGGCAGCACAGGAATGCAGCACATAGAAAAAACAATCAGAAGTTGTGGGAGGAGGAGAAATGAGTCTAGATACACAAAAGAAAAGATGTAGTGGAGTTTATAGAAAGGAATGGAGGAGGTTCTTAATATTGGCCCCAACGCAGAAAAGATAATTCTACCATGTAGAACTGAGATATGACTTGGCTAACCTGTCAAGTAGCTGTAGTTTTACAATACCATGGTCAACCATCAGTTTAAACTTGCAGCAGGGTGGGGTTGAGATTGCATAACATAAAAGGATAACAAATCAGAGTTCATGAGAAACTTTGAGCTCCGTGTTGATGGGGGATGGGAAGGCCTTATTATTGAATCAGTGCAGAGTGAAACTTCTGTTTTCTAGAGAAGCACATTTCTGGGGAAGCACCTGTACTTGCACATTAGCATATAGAACAGTATCCCAGTCCATGATCCTGATTCTTCTCTGCACACTAAATAGAGACTTGCAAAATCTTCTTCATGGTATTTTCACATGTCCAGTCTCTAGGATTTGGCCTAAAATCATTGTCTCTATCCAATTTAATACACCCCCCCCCCCACTGGTACCTTCACTTCTTCTTCTTATTATTATTCCATGATCCATGAAGTGCAGCTTTTTGAAATGCCACCTCTATCTGTCCTGCAGACATACTCTGGTCTCTTCTGTGTCGTCATAAACCCCTACAAGAACCTGCCCATCTACTCAGAGGAGATTGTTGACATGTACAAGGGCAAGAAGAGGCACGAAATGCCGCCTCACATCTACGCCATCACTGACACAGCTTACAGAAGCATGATGCAGGGTAAGTCACCATCTACGCTGTAAACTGTTATGAGTATTGCAAGAGAACATTAGAGTGAAATAATGAAGTGGAATTTATTTTAGCATCCCCAAGCTTATAACATGGGTCCCTTAAAGATTTCATTGTCAATGAAGCTACTGTGCTCTGAGTGGTACCACACAGGGCTATAAACTATAAGGCTCCTAAGAGACTATGTTGTACGCATACATACTGTAATATTGGCAGTTTATTTGTATCAGTACCCTCTCTAAAATGTTTAATGAGAGTAGCTTGTATATGGAGTTTGGGCCTTCAAATGGAAGACAGAACGAATCGCTGCAGAATATTGGATTTGATGCTAGCACTTTATTTAATATGGTTTTACTTGCCCCACTGGCCTCAGAAAATGCCTGACGCTCTCAATTCTAGCTAAGAAAGCTTGTATTTAAAACATGAGGCTTGTGTAGATTTCCTGTGTTTTGCATATGTCATCTTGCTTTTTTGAGACTTTTATCCTTGGTAAAAGTATTTGCTGCAGGGCTATTGTATTATAATGTGTTTTTCTTTAGGCCACCTCCTTTATTTATTTATTTATGTATGTATGTATGTATGTACTCTCTTGGCTTGGAACGACCCCTGTTTTTAGGCCTGTTTTCCTGAGGTGCTGAGCTGTGTAGTCTATCATGCACACCACCCAAACAACTCCGCTCTGTCCCATTAGTGCTCCTTTTCTCCATGTTTGGCTCCAGCAAAGTGTTCAGGCCACATTATGGCTAATTAGCTGGTTAGTTAGAAACCCGGCAGCACCTCTTTGCAGTCACAGGAAGCCGGATACTGATTTCCTGTCTGTGGCCAATGTACTTCCTGCTGTACAGACAAAAACTGTATGCTCACTTAGAATATGCAGCATTGCTGTTCTGCAGTCGCATAATCATTGCATTTGCATGTCTTTTCTGCAGATCGTGAAGACCAGTCCATTCTTTGCACGTGAGTTACAAAAATGTCCACATAGACATCACATTTATTTTTTTATCAGCTCTTGACTGGCACTCTTTTGTGTTTTTAGACCATCCTTCTCCAAATCCTTTGACTCTGTATTTTTCTCTGTGTCTCATAGAGGAGAGTCTGGCGCTGGTAAGACAGAGAACACCAAGAAGGTCATCCAGTACCTGGCTCACGTGGCCTCCTCTCACAAGACCAAGAAAGATCAGGTCAGTCCTGCCTCTCATCCACACGGTTCATCCTTCAAACCTTCTTCCTCCCATCACTCTTTTACATCCTCCAGTCATTTTGTCTTTCAACTTAATCCCTTCACATCCAGCATTTTTTTTTTTTTTTTTTTTTTTGGATTCATTTTCAAGTGAGACACAATCGCTAATTCCTCCAGTGCTTTTTATCTTACAGGAACATTTTCCTATCTCTCGTTGCGCACTCGATAAACCACTTTCTACCACGTACATGCTTATTAATCCATCATCACATTGTTGTAACAGCTGATCTTCTGTGGTTCAGCTGCCACAGAGAAGAACTGCCATCAAAGGAAAAGGGGAGGCAATCACGATAATAGCCCTGCAGGCACAGAAAAACAATGGTGTAGATTTAAAGTCCTCTGGCACTCTGACATTTTATATAGACAAGAGGGCCTTACTTCATCTCTGATGTATTCGGCCTTGCTGATTTTGCTGCGTCTTCTCATCAGAAATAAAACTCAGTTGACCGCCCAGCAGTCAAGCATTACGTCAGACTCTGCTGGGAAACCTGCACTACTGTTATCTGACCTGCCAGCATGATAGATGCAACATAGTGGGGTTTGATGAAAACCACATCTATCATCCCTTTTTTGAGGTTGTTGTATTTCTCTCTTCCCATCAACAGAACAGCTCGATCCTGTCACATGTGAGTTAACTCTCTCTCCCTCCATTCACTCTTCCTCCCCACCTGCTTCTGTCATCACCTTCCTCCTCCCCCACCCCTCATCCCCCCTCCCTCCTCCCTCGCTGGAGCGCACTGTTGTGGGAGTCACTTTGTATAAAGGGCAGAGGTGACATGTCTTGCCAGCCAATAGGAAGTATGGAGGAAGTTTGTTTGCAGATCAGTGGCAGCAGTATGTGTTCCTGTGAAAAATTCAGCCAGACAATAGTAGGATAAGGGGGGGCTATGCTGAAAAAACACAGCACTTTTTGGTCTGAAAGGTGTATTTATATATATATATATATATATATATATATATATATATATATATATATATATATATATATATATATATATATATATATACTATATATATATATATATATATATATATGTATATATATATACATATATATATATATATATATATGTATATATATACATATATATATATATATATATATAATACATATATCAACAATATATATATATGTGTTGGTAATGGCAATATTCGTATATATGTGTATGTGTATATATATATATATGTGTACATATATATATATATATGTTATTATGTATATATATATATATATATGTGTATATATATATAATATTGGCCATATACTTTCTCTTCTCTCTCTCTCTCTCTCTCTCACTCCTGTATATATATATATACTCTCTTTCTGCTATATATATATATATACCATATATATGTGTATATATATATATATATATATATATATATGTGTCTCTTTCTTTCTCTCCACTATATATATATGTTATATATATATATATATATATATATATGTATGTAATAACATCAACATGTCTGGTTGAATTTTTCATAATTTGTATTGCTACTCTTGTACGTGAGTCCAAAGTTTGACTGTGCTTTTCTCTTTTTGCATAAAAAAAATTGCTTGCGGGGCAGTGTGTATGTTCATACTATATGATTGCAAATGTCAAATTCTTCAATACGCTCTGGACAGACATACTGATATCTCATGTAGCGTACATGTCGTGTGATGGCCTGTTTTGTGTCCTTAACATACACCCAAGTGGTTGGTAATAAATCCAGCTTACAGACTTCTGGCAAACATTTCTACAATAGGATGTCATTGCTTTGAATTCTAACGCCTTTTTTAGTCTCAACATACAATATGTACAGCTGCGGCAGCTTTTGGATTTTAGCTGATGTCATTCCATGTTTTCACTGGATGGATATGAGTGATCATCAACCAAATGGGTGAAAAACTTCTTGTGTGAAAAGCCAGGTAGCTGTGGCAAGACACAAATGCTTAGCAAACCATTGTTTGGGGAAAAGAAATGGGTAAAAACATGCTAATTCTATGCTTCAATTTTGTAATGCACATGGTGTGTGTACACTGTATAGGCGCAGAAACGTCACTGAAAGCCAGCCAGTATAGCTTGAAGGCAGAAGTTTAAAGCTCTATTGAAGCTGAAAGGACCGTTTGTTTTGTGCTTGGGTGTTCACTGGATTATTCTGCTCTGGGTAACAGGTGATGGGTTACTGATGAGGGTCACAGGGTCTCTGGGTGTTTGCAGATTTGGGCACTAACATGGCGATATGTGTGGGGGAAAATGCTTGGGTGCGATGTGTGTGTTTGTGTGTATTGCTGGTGCGTGTATATGGTGTCCCTCCTTTTATCACTTTTTGTTTAAATGTTTTGAACACTCCATGTTCTCCCTTCTCCACAGACGTAAGTACACCATGGGTAAATTAACACATAACATTATGTAAGCATATTTATTTTTAAAAAAGCAACTCAGTTTCTTAAAATTAAGTCACATTCTATTAAGTGAATCAGGACAGATCATAATATGAGGTTCTCACGATGCAACGCAGTGAGTTACCCATTTTAGTGATAAGGTCTTGATAGTTCTGAATCCATGGCGGTGACCTATCCTGATTTTTATGGTGGGTATTGGTGTGCTTTATATGTTGCCTTGCTTTTCTCTTCATTTCCACCAGGGGGAGCTGGAGAAGCAGCTGCTGCAGGCTAACCCCATCCTTGAAGCCTTTGGAAACGCCAAGACAGTCAAAAACGACAACTCCTCCCGATTCGTAAGACTTAGTGCTACATCTTGTAATTCAGACTTGGTTTTTCAGCTGGACTGTTCCACATATCTTTCTTAAATGTTCATGTTTTTTATTTTCTCCCCCTAGGGAAAATTCATCAGGATCAACTTCGATGTCAATGGTTACATCGTTGGTGCCAATATTGAAACTTGTATCCTTCATACTGTCGTGTGTGTGTGTGTGTGTGTGTGTGTGTGTGTGTGTGTGTGTGTGTGATCACTGCAGGACTTTCTCCAAACTGATTTGGAAATGTAGTCACGTTAGCATCAGAAAATTTGTCCTTGACAGATTGACCACTAGACTTGTTGGAGAAATCCCGTGCCATTCGCCAGGCCAAAGATGAGAGGACCTTTCACATCTTCTACTACCTGCTCACAGGGGCTGGAGATAAACTGCGCAGTAAGCAACATATTACGTAACACAGAAATCTTCACTTTGTCTTTAAACAGAGTAGTAATGAGTATTTGTTTTATTCTGAAAAGGTCCTTCCTGTAAAGATTTTTAGCTTCTTATTTGCCATTTATCTCACACCGACCATCCTTTTCTCTCAGATGAACTCCTCCTTGAAAATTACAACAACTACCGTTTCCTTTCCAATGGGAACGTTACAATTCCTGGGCAGCAGGACAAGGACCTGTTTACAGAGACCTTGGAGGCCATGAAGATCATGAGCATCCCAGAGGATGAGCAGATAGGTATGACAGACGGCTAATTACTTTAAAAACACTGGGACTGCCTGTGCTTACCTACCAGTGCCACTGCAACATGAAACCATGTTCATTCTCCTGTTTGTTCTTTTTGTGCAGGTATGTTGAAAGTGGTAGCGTCTGTACTGCAGCTCGGGAACATGAACTTCAAGAAGGAGCGCCACACAGACCAGGCCTCCATGCCTGACAACACCGGTAAGTCACACCTTAACCTTAAAAAGTTGACTATGTCCTGCTGCTAAACTAAGAACCTTCACAACCGACTCACTTTCTTCCTCCTCTTTCCTCTGCAACAGCTGCCCAGAAGGTGAGCCACCTTATGGGCATGAATGTCACAGACTTCACCAGGGCCATCCTGTCACCCAGGATCAAGGTGGGCAGAGACTACGTCCAGAAAGCCCAGACCCAGGAGCAGGCAGAGTTTGCTGTGGAGGCCCTGGCCAAGGCCACATATGAGAGGATGTTCCGCTGGCTCGTCATGAGGATCAACAAAGCCCTGGACAAGACCAAGAGACAGGGAGCCTCCTTCATCGGCATCCTAGATATCGCTGGCTTTGAGATCTTTGAGGTAAATAAGTGAGGCAAACTGTACATGACTTGACAGTGTAGTATATAGTATAGGTGATCTGTATGTACAAATGTGTATTAAATCATGCAAAATCTCACCTGTGTATTTAATTGTGCTGGTGATCAGCAGTGTTCTTAAGCATTTTTTCCTCCTGTGTCCCCCAGCTGAACTCATTTGAGCAGCTGTGCATCAACTACACCAATGAGAAGCTGCAGCAGCTCTTCAACCACACCATGTTCATCCTGGAGCAGGAGGAGTACCAGAGGGAGGGCATCGAGTGGAGCTTCATCGACTTCGGCCTGGACCTGCAGCCCTGCATCGACCTCATTGAGAAACCTGTGAGTTTGAAAATCTTTCTCACCTGTCAAGCATTAAGTCCTGTTTATTTCTAATCCCATGTTGCTATTTTTGTACTTGAACATGTCAGTTCTTCCACTGTGTTCAGTACTTAGTACTCAGTAAAATCTGCATTCTCCCTTCTTGTGTGCAGGCCAGTCCCCCTGGTATCCTCGCTCTGCTGGATGAGGAGTGCTGGTTTCCCAAAGCCACCGACAAGAGCTTTGTGGAGAAGGTGCTCCAGGAGCAGGGCACACACCCCAAGTTCTTTAAGCCCAAGAAACTGAAGGATGAAGCAGACTTCTGTATCATCCATTATGCTGGCAAGGTAAACATACAGAGTTCATTATGATGCATTCTCCTTAATACATTTCTTTGTCATAAATGTTTATCTATTTTAGACAGTTTCCTTTTCTGTAATGCATTTGTCCAGTTCTCTTTATAACTTTTATAATGCTCCAGTGGTATGTGTGTCTAAGAAAGTGACTTGACGATTCCTGCCTGATGTTACTCCTCAGGTGGACTACAAGGCAGACGAGTGGCTGATGAAGAACATGGACCCCTTAAATGACAACGTGGCTTCACTGCTCAACCAGTCCACTGACAAGTTTGTCTCTGAGCTCTGGAGGGACGGTGAGTTGAGGCAGATGTTAGCGTGTTGTGGTATCCCAGGAATCACTGCTTCTCTGGGGGCGGTTCTTGACGTGGATGAATATATTTCATGTTGGCTTCCTGTTCCTGTTTTGCATTTCATCATGCTTTCTTTCTCTTTTATTGTCCGGTGTGTGGACCTTTGTTTTTACCTTCTCAAATCCCACTTGTTTCCATCCATTTCTTCCTCTGTATGGCCCAATTTTGTCTGTCATTTTTTTTCTTTTACTGGGTCTCAGAGGTACAGAATTGTCAGAGAGCCTATTTTTATCAGCGTTTTCCTATTCTACACTCTGACTCAGGTGACAAGGTTTCTTTTTCATTTATTTAGTTGTTCCCTCTTACTCCTGCTGTCTGTTTCAACATGCTCATTTCCACCCTGAACCCCCCCCTGCTGTCCATCCCATTTCTCCTAAATGTTCAGACTTGTGTTTTGCGTTCAAAAGATTAAGATTTCATGAGCTGTTTCTGTGTCTTTAACCAGCTGTGTGTGCGCAGTAACAAAACCTTCTGGTCATCTTACCACTTGATGCTCTGTCATTGAACTCTCCTTTTCTCCCTCTGTGTAATAGTGTTGTTTGGGGACTCCTGGTGTTGGTCATGGGTACTACAGCGATGGGTATTTACTGCATGGGTTTGGTTTGGTTTTTTTTTTTATCACCATGAAAAATACATGCCCACTGCAACCGCCAAAGTTTGCCACCTTCCTGACACACATACATATTTAATTGAACCATCACACATAGTTTCCACTCAGGGGACTATAAACTGGTAGTGTTAACAGTTGATGAGCCCATTCCACTCACTGCACTGAAAATATTTTTTCGTTATGGTGTGTAATAATCTCCCCACGCTTCACTGGCTTTTTCTGACTCCACTCTGTCATCCAACTCATTTTCTGTTTCCCTCCGCATTCACTCGGTGTTTGTGTGGTGTTTCACTGGTCCTGGTATTATGAACCGCCTCTACTCTCCCTTGGTGTATGTTTACCAAGAGGAAGTGGAGAGACAATGGTCATATTCATTCCTTTTTGTGACATGCATTTGGTTTGAGTTTGCCTGGTTGAATATTCAAATTATTAAATTAAAACCCACTGGCTTCTTACATGATGTCTCTCTCCTCTCCATTCCTCTGTTTTTCTCTCTGTATTGTTTCCTCTTTCAGTGGACCGCATTGTGGGCCTGGACAAGGTGTCTGGCATGTCCGAGATGCCCGGTGCCTTTAAGACCCGCAAGGGCATGTTCCGCACAGTGGGCCAGCTGTACAAAGAGCAGCTGTCCAAGCTCATGGCCACTTTGAGGAACACAAACCCCAACTTTGTTCGCTGCATCATCCCCAACCACGAGAAAAAGGTATCCGAGAAATGCTGGCATCTATTAGGAAGTTTCAACCGCAGGAACTTTCCCAGGGGACCAAGAACATTTTGAGGAACTCAGGAACTAAGCTGCGTTTTGGCTGAAGGAACTAGGGACTTAATTTAGTTCCAGGTGTAAAGAAATAAAAGCCCCTGCAGCGGGGGTAGTACTTTCTAATAGTTACAGGAACTTTTGAGGCAGAGTTTGCACGGCTGACACACACAGACCCCATGGCGACTGCAACTTGTGTACCGCCTCATTCACAAAACCAGGAAGTACTCTAGTATTGGTGGACATTTTTTTTTTTTGTTTCTATACGTTAAAAACAAAGTTAGGCTTGGCTTTTGGCTTCCTGACTTGTTTAAAAAAACAGTGAAACTGTGCGAATGAGCTGAGAGCACAAGCTAACAAGTGAGAGAGGGGGAACTGAGGCGAGAGAGCTAGAGAGAGAATTAGAGAGAACAAAGCGAGTGAAGGAGAGAAATAAAACTTTATTTGCTGATAGTTTCATGGCACATTCTAATACAGAAATAAATAACCATCAAACACTCAGCAGACTGGCTGAGTTTTCAGTCTCTATTTCCTCCTATGCGTTTCTCCTTTTCATTTGTTAATTACATCCAACTCAAACAACAGAGCTGTAAATACACTGAACAACAGTCACTCTGTTTCCTCATATGCTAAAATTGCATTTCAAACGGCGCCATCTTTTTTGAATCCATTATCTGTCTAATATGCATAATATTCGCAGGTCTTAAGATGAGATGGAAACGTAAACAGGAATGTGCAAAAGGGACTTTTTAGTTCCTGAGTTTAGTTCCTCTGGTTCCATAGTTCCTGGATCTCTTTGACTTATAGCCCTTTTCGACCACTGAATAGAGCTGTTGGTCTCTCTGTTTTGCCTCAGTGCTGATCAGCAAATCTTCCCCTCTCTCAGGCTGGTAAACTGGACCCCCACCTGGTTCTGGACCAGCTGAGGTGCAATGGTGTGCTGGAGGGGATCCGTATCTGCAGACAGGGCTTCCCCAACCGCATCGTCTTCCAGGAGTTCAGACAGAGGTAACAGAATAATAACGCTGTTCCCATCATGTCTTGTTCTCTGGCAGGTATGTGTAAGAAAAAATTAAAATCCTCTCATCTGCCCCTCTCCAAGGTATGAAATCCTCACTCCCAATTCCATCCCAAAGGGCTTCATGGATGGAAAGCAGGCCTGCGTGATCATGGTAAGGGGGTCCACAAAATTCTAGCTAAGCTCCACGATAACTAGTCCCTCTGCAATGTGAATGATCAGCTCTGATCAGTTTTCCTGTCCTGTCAGATCAAAAGTCTGGAGCTGGATCCCAACCTGTACCGGATCGGCCAGAGTAAAGTGTTCTTCAGAGCGGGGGTCCTCGCTCACCTGGAGGAGGAGAGGGACATGAAGATCACAGACATCATCATTAGTTTCCAGGCCTGGTGCAGAGGCTACGTGGCCCGCAAGTAAGAAGAGACGATCACCACTTTCTGACTCGACTGTTATCAGGATCCTGTTTAGTAGCTTCTGGAAAAATCATTTGGAGCATAATTTGAGTGACATTTAAGCACACTCAGCACATTTTCACTCCGACTTGAACAAGACTTTTTCTGCATCTCAGCCTTTATTTGGTTGAATGTTATAAGAAATTGACTCTGAACTCTTAATGTCACAATAATCAAAGGAAATTACTTGTTTATTGATATACACTGTAATCTTAGGGTATAAGTGTGTTGCATTGAACTGCATGGTAATTTAAAGTGCGAGTCTTAAAGAGTCTGTGTCTAATATTGCTCTGTAGGTCTTTTGCCAAGAGGCAGCAGCAGCTGACTGCGATGAAGGTGATCCAGAGGAACTGTGCCGCTTATCTTAAACTCAGGAACTGGCAGTGGTGGAGGCTCTTCACCAAGGTGAACCTCAGTCTCCTGCAACTTCTTAGCCTAACATTTCGGTTACTGCACTTTTCACAACCGTACCTTGCTTTTTCCCCTTTTTGCCCGGGCTTCCCTTTTTGTCTGTTCTAACTCCCCTCATTTCCACTATTTTGTCTTCAGGTGAAGCCTCTGCTGCAAGTCAGCAGGCAGGAGGAGGAGATGCTGGCCAAGGATGAAGAGCTGATGAAAGTGAAGGAAAAGCATCTGTATGCTGAGCAGCAGCTCCAGGAGATGGAGGAAAAACAGCAGCAGGTAAACTTTAAGAAGCCACAGTCTTAGTTAAGTTCATTTCCTGTTCCACGTCAGGAAATCGGTATGAAATGTGGGGTAAATGCCCTGCCCTTCCATCTCATATTCATTGATGGATGATGGTGGAGGATGCTGTTTATCCTTGATTAACTGTGATATATTAAAGTCATCTTTTTGCTCTGCTTGCAGCTGAGTGCTGAGAAGATGGCCCTGCAGGAGCAGCTTCAGGCAGAAACAGAACTCTGTGCTGAGGCAGAGGAGATGAGAGCCCGCCTGGCTGCCAAGAAGCAGGAGCTGGAGGAGATCCTCCACGACCTGGAGGCCCGTGTGGAGGAGGAGGAAGAGCGTGCCTCTCAGCTCTCGTCAGAGAAAAAGAAGATGCAGCAGAATATTGCAGTAAGTACGAAAGGTTCACTCACTCTACACACCCACATATTTACATATGTATGCACTGTAAACACTACTCACAACAGAATCCTTTCTGTTTGATTTGCCTTGCCAACCCTCCTGTCATTTATTATCATTGAACGCAGGACTTGGAGCAGCAGCTGGATGAGGAGGAGGCAGCCAGACAGAAGCTCCAGCTGGAGAAGGTCACCTTAGAGGCCAAGATGAAGAAGATAGAAGAGGATGTTATGGTTCTCGATGACCAGAACAACAAACTAAACAAGGTTAGGATGAAAAGAATTAAAACCATTGGGGTGGATTATTATTGGTTAATTGGAGTAGCACAATAATATTATGAGCTAGTAACTACTACTCTGCTCGATTTTTAACAATTTCTGCTAATTTGCTCTGAAAATGACAAAATTGACCAAATGAAAGTGCGGCGTCTCTGTGGATACTTACTGTTTACGCTGTTTGTGAATACAGGAGAAGAAGTTGATGGAGGAGAGGATCTCTGAGTTCACCACCAACCTGGCGGAGGAGGAGGAGAAATCAAAGAGCCTGCAGAAACTCAAGACCAAACATGAGGCCATGATCACAGACCTGGAGGGTAAGAGAACATACAGTCACTTACATGATAGCCATAATACATCCCACTGGTCATAAACAGGACAAAGTGTTATCCCAGTTTCCAGCTTTCAGCGTCTTTTTGTTTTTGTTTTTTCTTCCTCCCTATAATCTCATATTTGTTGTTTTTTTTTTTTTCTTGTCAGACCGCCTGCGCAGGGAGGAGAAGCTGCGCCAGGAGCTGGAAAAGAACCGACGCAAGCTGGATGGCGACTTCAATGAGATACACGACCAAATTGCTGAGCTGCAGGCCCAGATTGCTGAACTCCGTGCCCAGCTAGCCAAGAAGGAGGAAGAGCTCCAGGCAGCTCTGGCCAGGTCTGTATGGGACTCTACAGCTCATAGTTTTGACTGATTGTTTGCCATTGTTAAGGTGTACTCCATTCATCAGTCGGTAGTAGCATTGTAGGTTATTTTAATCAAATGGATGACGGAAGGATGATAGTTTGATAGAGGTTCCCCACCTCCTGCTCCATTTACTCATTTTTGCTGACCTCTTCCTCCCTTAAGGATCGAGGAGGAGGCAGCGCAGAAGAACCTGGCCCAGAAGAAGATCCGTGAGTTGGAGGCTCAGATCTCTGAACTGCAGGAGGATTTGGATCTGGAGAGGCAGGCCCGCACCAAGGCAGAGAAACACCGAAGGGACCTGGGAGAAGAGCTAGAGGCCCTCAAGACTGAGCTAGAGGACACTCTGGACTCCACCGCCGCTCAGCAAGAACTCAGGTAGAGATATACTGGTGTAGGGATAGCTACAACAGTCAAACCTCTGGCCTTTACGTTACATGGTGTTACTTTGAGTCCGTTGTACATCTTGACACAAGCAGATTAACCTCTGCCCTCCCTACTCAGGTCCAAGCGCGAGACAGAGGTGGCACAGCTTAAAAAGACTCTGGAGGAAGAGGCCAAAGTCCATGAACAGCAGCTGGTTGAGATGAGACAGAAACACGGCCAGGCCTTTGATGAGCTCAATGAGCAGCTGGAGCAGGCTAAGAGGGTAATTTAAAAAATCATTTTCAGCGCCTTTATCCAAATGCTTTGATTGTCTCCTTAATGCACATTTACTGCAGAAACCATTAATACGTGTCCTTCCCTGCAGAACAAAGTGTCCATGGAAAAGGCCAAGCAAGCTCTGGAGTCGGAGAGGAACGAGCTAACCATTGAGATGCAGACGCTGATGCAGGGTAAGGGAGAGTCCGAGCATCGCAGGAAGAAGGCTGAAGGCCAGGTCCAGGAGCTGCTGCTCAAACATTCAGAGAGCGAGCGTCAGAGGATCGAGTTGGCCGAGAAACTCACAAAAGTGCAGGTACAACTCTTTAAAACACTGATATGACTGAGGGGTTTGCTTGTTCTTTTGTCAGTGCTGTTTGCACCTACAACTATTACACTGTTGATTAATGCTTCGTTTGCACTCCTAATCACATCTGTGGTCAGTAAGTGATGACCTTTATGTGATAACATTGCTAAAAGCTAAATGTGAATCTTTAGTAACTGACTGTCAATACAAATTGAGCACTAAGTAGATGATGTGTTGTTGCTGTTCAGTGGTTCATTAGTCGCCCTTTTGTCCACAGGCTGAACTGGATAATGTCAGCACCCTGCTGAGTGATGTGGAGGGCAAGTCCATCAAGGCAGTAAAAGACTGCTCTGCTGTGGAGTCCCAGCTCCAGGATGTTCAGGTACACAGACATGCATGCTGTTTATACCCTCCTGAGGTAACACTACTGTGGTGTAAAACTAGAAAAAACGTTCCCTCCCTTCAGATGCTCTCAGCACGTACAGGGCATGTCCATTTGAACTAGAGACGTTAAAGATTCATCCATAATCAGTTTGTGTTGGTCTCTGTTAAGACTTTTATCTATCAAATAGATTAGATATTCAAGTCTTTGATAATATGAAATTATCAAATGGTCTGCTACATATAATTCAGCTTTACGTGTCCATGTTTACAACAGGAACTACTCCAGGAAGAGACGCGCCAGAAACTGGCACATAACACACGTCTGCGCCAGCTGGAGGACGAACAGAACAACCTGAGAGAACAGCTGGAGGAAGAAGAAGAAGCCAAGAGAAATGCAGAGAAGCAGCTTCAAACAGTGCAGGCTCAGGTAAGAAAAAAAGCAGTCCTTCGGGCTGTCTGCTGATTACTTGTGACATTCAGACCTCTCGCTCAAAGTGGCACTGGCTGTAACAAAAAACTTGAAAGGCATTGAATGTTTGAGTGACACCACCTGTTTCGTTATAGCTTGCTGAAATGAAGAAGAAGGTTGAGCAGGACGCAGCTTGCCTGGAGACTGCTGAGGAGGGAAAGAAGAGGTTTCAGAGGGACCTGGAGGCATCAAGCCAGCGCCTGGAGGAGAAATGTGCTGCCTTTGAGAAGTTGGACAAAACCAAGACGCGTCTCCAGCAGGAGTTGGATGACCTGCTGGTAGACCAGGACCACCTTCGACAGATTGTCTCCAATCTGGAGAAGAAGCAGAAGAAGTTTGACCAGGTGAGATGGCGTGTTTGAAATGGATATACATCAAATATAGAAGGATACATTTTTAGCGATTAACACTGACATTCTGACACTGTCATCCTGACTTTCTCTAGATGCTGGCAGAGGAGAAGACCATATCTGCCCGCTATGCAGAGGAGCGAGACCGAGCTGAAGCTGAGGCCCGTGAGAAGGAGACCCGGGCACTGGCTTTAACCCGTGAGCTGGACTCTCTGATGGACATTAAGGAGGAACTGGACCGCAACAACAAACTGCTGCGAGCTGAAATGGAGGACCTGGTGTCCTCTAAGGACGATGTTGGCAAGAATGTAAGTCTGGAAAACTTGTGTTCAGAGGTGCGTTTGGGCCTGTGTGGTGTGTCCGTACAGTTGTTCTCATCGCAGAATCCTCTTCCCTGTTCCAGGTCCACGAGCTGGAGAAGGCTAAACGTGCGATGGAGCAGCAGCTGGAGGAGATGAAGACTCAGCTGGAGGAGCTGGAGGACGAGCTGCAGGGCACAGAGGATGCCAAGCTGCGTCTGGAGGTCAACATGCAGGCCATGAAGGCCCAGTATGAGAGAGACCTGGCAGGACGTGACGAGATGGGCGAGGAGAAGAAGAGGTCACTGGTCAAACAGGTACTAAAAGGATATAGACTGAACCAAATCTTATGTAGATGTTGACTGGTTCTATACTGCTAGATAATCTGAATACAGTATCTTACAACAGTTTTGGTTGCAGACAAAAAATACCTTCTTAATCTGTATTTGTGCTAGCAGCTGCTTCTAGATCAGTATTCTTGTTCTTGGTGCTTATTGTCTCACAATTTGTGACATAAACATAAGTCAGTGCCTGTTTGTCCACCTTGACAATCATTGATAGTAAATGAGCATTAAATGAAATTGAATGGGCTGATGCCATATGCCTAAATAAATTGGGAAATGTCTTACACAGTGGTGCTTTTTAAATGGCTGCTGCTGTAGACCTGATCTAAATAGATGTAAGTGACTAATTTGAAATCAATGACGACTTAACTCAAATTTGTGATGGAAATCAGGAAACTGGCTAACTAACTTGTGAGTGAAGAAGTTTCAGGAGACCTGCATGTCTTATGCTGAAACATTTATTGAAGCTTGATCAAGGAGAATGGAGAACAGCAGTACAAGTAAACACTGTGTATTGCCACCCAATTCTGAAGGTTACTTCTTGGAGAGAAGTATTTAACTCTGTATTAGACATAGAGATTCACTACGTGTCCAAATAGTTATCCCTCACCCAGCTAAAGATGTGTGAAGATTTCATTGGGTATTGGATTCTAAACAAGGAATTATGCTTACCTAAGTTAACAAATGGCATGTCATCTGTTACTTCACGCCATATTTGTCTCTGAGACAAAGAGGAGACGGTATATCAATGTGGAGTCTGGGGCATAACGCCGTCTATCTCCAATGACCCTGGTCTCCTGGGAGATGGAGCCAGCCTTTATCAGGACTGCTGCGCCCTGATCAGTCATCCTTGGAGACAGAGAACTGAACTATTGCTCTGAAAGAGACAGTATATGACCTAATGCTTTTAGGTTTACAAATTACCTGAATTTGACCTGGGGAACCACTGTGTCCTATTACCTTTAGCCTAAAGAAAGAAAATTTGTTCACAAAAATAAATTATTTTAATGGGCATGGACATTAACACGGCTTCGAGGGTGTAAGCATGCAGGTGCAGTTTCTTGGTTCTGGTAAATGGGACGTGGCTGAAATCAAATGTGCATCCTTTAGGTGCGGGAGATGGAGATGGAGCTGGAGGATGAGAGGAAGCAGCGTTCTGCAGCCGTGGCTTCGCGCAAGAAGCTGGAGCTGGACCTGAAGGAGCTGGAGGCAGGCATTGACATGGCCAACAAGAACCGCGATGAGGCCCTGAAACAGCTCAAGAAGCTCCAAGTGAGTCGGTTGTTGAAATATCTCCACATCATCTCGTTCAAGTGTTTAGATACAAACCATGTAGTGTGTTCCCAGTTTCCTTTGACTCCGTTTGACTGACTGCTTTGACTCCGCAGGCCCAGATGAAGGATCTTATCCGCGAGCTGGAGGATACTCGCATGTCCAGAGAGGAGATCCTCGCTCAGAGCAAGGAGACGGAGAAGAAGCTGAAGGGCATGGAGGCTGACATGCTCCAGATGCAGGAGGTCGGCATGCACGCCTCCCCAACTCTCTGTTCTGTTCCCCTGCCTCTTTCTCACACTTAAACCTGTTGCTCTTTTCTTTTTCGTCCCTGTGCAGGAGCTGGCAGCTGCAGAGCGAGTGAAGCGACAGGCCCAGCAGGAGAGAGACGAACTGCAGGATGAGATCAACAGCCAGGCCAGCAAGAAGTAAGGCATCTGTCAAACGGCAGTAAAATGGAAAAACTGTCTGTCTGTTATTGACCACTTCTGTATTCCCTGTGTCTCTTTTTATCTCTCATCTTAATCTTCAATCTTAATCTCTCAGTGCTCAGGTTGCAGAGGAGAGGAGACGGCTGGAGGCTCGTATTGCTCAGCTGGAGGAAGAGCTGGAGGAGGAGCAGTGCAACACTGAGCTGACCAACGACAGGCTGAAGAAAGCAGTGCTGCAGGTCAGTGGTCAGGTTTTATCAGTACAGGTTTTGATGTGAAGTTCCAGTGATTCAAGGCGTAATTCCAGCAGAAACATTTGAAGCATGAAAATGTTAAAGCGTCCCTGTCCAACTTTCTTTTTTTCCATAGACTGACCAGATGAATGTGGAGCTGACAGCAGAGCGCAGCAGCTCTCAGCGTGTGGAAGGGGCTCGTGCCCAGCTGGAGCGTCAGAACAAGGAGCTGAAACTGAAGCTGCAGGAGCTGGAGGGAACGGTCAAGTCCAAGTACAAGGCCAACATGGCCGCCCTGGAGGCAAAGATCGCTCAGCTGGAGGAACAGCTGGACATGGAGACCAGGTGAAAGCCTCAGCCATGGAAATGAGAGAATCAAGATTGCACATTTATTCTACATTATATATGTGAAGTAATGGAGGTGGTGTTTCCTGAATGCTTGGAAAAGTCTTATGGATATTTGAGTTTTATTAATGTCCAACTAAACTCTCATGGTACTGGAGTATTTCCATTTTTCGCTACTTTATATTTCAACTTTGCTACATGTCAGAGGGAAATATTGTATTTTTTACACCATATTTAATTTGACAGCTTTAGTTACTAGTTATCAGATTAAGATTTTACATACAAAACATATGAGCAATATGATGCACTGGAATAGATTAAACTACCCAACAGTATATAAAATAGTTTAAACTAGCTCCACCTGAACCACCTACAACAGTAAAATGCTACTTCCACATTAATGCATTGGTAATAATAACCCAATAATACCGACGCAACCAAAGGTGCACTGTCTCTCGGTTATATACAATAGTATACCACTCACAGGGGCCATTTTTCTGCATTATGAGTACTTTTACTCTTGATACTTAAAGCTTTAATAATAATACTTTTATTTTTTATTTTCAATGCAGGATTTTAATTTGTAATGAAGCATGTTTATATTGCAGTATTGCTACTTTTACTTTAGAAGATCTAAATACTTCCTCCTCCTCTACCGCCAGGTTACACCAGCCGACAGTATGTGACATTGTGTTTTTAGTCTGACCAACCTTGTGCTCTTGACTCAGGGAGAGGCAGGGTGCCACCAAGATTGTGAGACGCACAGAGAAGAAACTGAAGGAAGTCATCCTGCAGGTGGAAGACGAGAGACGCAACACAGAGCAGCACAAGGACCAGGTCAGAGGTTTTCCATCACCACTGTCGAGCTGATTATCGTCACGGGAGCTTTACATTGGCTGTTTACCTGTTCTGACTTTCCTGTTATCAATGTAATGTAGATCTACAGCTCTACTTTCCACATTCCTGGTTGCTGATCTATGATATAATTGTTACAGTGCCAAAATAAGCGTTCTGACAGAGCGAGCTCAAAGTGGTGATTTAAACGCAAATATTAGACTGCTCCTGTGCAGTATGTCAGACATATTATGGAGATCAGTATTGCATCATTGTAGCCTGCTTCTGGGAGAACGGATATCAGTACTTTTTTGTGCATCCAACTTTATCTGTCTAATTATAGGTCGACAAGTTGAACTCTCGCATGAAGCAGCTGAAGCGTCAGCTGGAGGAGGCTGAGGAAGAGGCTCAGAGAGCCAACGCCAACCGAAGGAAACTGCAGAGAGAGCTGGAGGACGCCACAGAGTCGGCAGACGCCATGAACCGTGAAGTCACCACCCTCAAGAACAAGCTCAGGTGAGGAAAAGGGACTATGGCGTCCCAGTAGCTTTCATTTTTATTATTTTCATTATTCTACTCGGAGTTGTAGAAGTCCTACACAGATCCTCATAGACTAAAAAAACTATATACAAGAAACTAAATGCAAGATTGTGCTCCTTGAAGTGCCATCACATTATTTGACACAGTATAAAACCTTGAGTGTTCTGTAGTTTTAGCTTTAATTGCTTTGAATCATTAATTTGGGCAGCAGAAGTTTACAAAATGAAATCGGAATACTCTTCCACTGATCATCGATAAAATATATTGAATTATCGCCCAGTCCTGCTGCATATAAATGTAGTTGGGAATTATTGTGGTCACTGTTTCATTGTATTTTTTTCTGTTTTAGGCGTGGCGACCTCCCCTTCACCGTGCGCCGCACTGTTCCCCGCGCTGGCATCGAAAGCGATGAGGAGAGCGAGCCCAAGAGCGAGACCTCTGAGCCCAAGCCTGAATGAACAGCCACAGTGCCACTTGACTCCTTAGAACTGCATCATAAATAGACAGACCCAAATTCACGTACGCGCACACATTACTGTACCTACTGACTGGAGAGGAACACAAACATAAGAATGTTGTCGAAACTAGAGGCAGGGATTCGGCCGATTCCTCCCAAGTTTAGTCCTGCGACAGGCTGATCTCTTCACCACTGACAATCTATGCATTCTTAACACACGTTCACACATACAGACGCCAGTAAACTCGGACAATCAACATGCTGACAAACACACACACACATATGTTATTTTTGGGCCAAATTTTTGTTTTGCTTCATTTTTCATTCTCTGGGAAAAAGAAAAAAAGAAAATGATATTTTTATAAGGAAACATTCCAATAATAATAGTCCTGATTTAGGATCTATTTTTCTAATTGAAGTAAAGAGAAAACAAAGAAAGAAGTATACATAAATGAAGACCGATTACTGGAAGGGGACCAAAGTAAAATCTCAATCTATAGAATTGTATTTTATGCAGAAGTTTTTATAATGGTTAAGAATGGAAGTGCTTCATGTTTATTATGCTCGCGCTCTCGCCTCAGTTTAATATGAAGGTTTATATGCTGAAATGTATTCTATCAATTTAGCTGCAGTTAGTACTCGTGACTCCGCTTTTTGGCTTAATAATTTGATACCCAATTGGAGGGCAGATTTCAAGTAACACCATTGGAGACTCATTGACGCATACTGAAGGCATCTGATTGTGACTGTGCTGAAATTTCTTAATTTTGCACTGAGATGAAAAGGAAAAAAAAACACTTTAGCCTAGACATTATAAACCACTGCATTTGTGTGTTTCATTGAAACACTGACAGAGAAGCTTGGAAGTTTTGGAAAGACCATGCACATGCTCGCTCAGTCAGTAAGTGCACAGACTGCCAACACACACTAAGGCCTTAAATGCATCTGAATTGTACTGGGCAGGGTGGTTGGCTTTTGTTTTTCTGGACATGCATTGATTTTTACATTTATCACTATCAGTGTTTTTGTTAATGTTCAAGGTAATGTTTAAATGGGGTGGTGGGGTAGTTTATTACTCGCAGCACACACTGTATTCTCAGAGCACAGCTTGTTGAGGGAGGAGTAGCTGAGGTTACAAGGCAAAGGCAGATTCAGGAGGTGGGGCTGTACTTCACTGTAACCTATGCACACCATACTCTGGCTTCATATAGACATGGGGAGTTAATGTGTGTACTGAGTAGACGTATCAGATGACCAGTTCTATAGAGATGCAAGCTCTTTGTGTCAGGATAATGTAAACCCCTCACAGGCTGTGCTCCGGGGCGGCTTTAGGCTCACACTGCTGGGAAGTGAGAGGACCGTGTTGTTGTTAAGAATAACAGCTCACAATCAAAAGGATCACTTTTTCGCACTTAAAAAAAAAAAAAACAACAAAGGAAAAAAAAAAAAACAGCATCTCCAACAATTCTTCTGCAATGTTTGTCTGTCTTCACCTCTGGAATGGAAATCATGTTGTGAAATGTTGGTATTATTGCAATTAAAGAGGCTTTCTAAACTGCTACATGTTTGCTTCCTGTGTCTTTACAATGATCTCGCACTGATGTTAATTTTCAGAGGTTTTTAAACTCAATAGTTTGAGAGAACGGAGTGAAGTAACATCAGGTTTGAAGTCCAGAGCTGTTTGTGAAATGATGTGTTATCACCAGCAGAGGGCAGTCAGGGTTTTCCAAAAGGGACAAGCGGAGCACAAGCAAGTCAGAACCGGTTTCACTATAGAGTAAAATACAGTAAACAAGGATGGGAACTTTGGGTGAGAACTTTTTTTCGTAGTGTTTTGTCTTCTTGCATGTTTGTGTTACAAGACAGCCTTCAGCTCTTTTCATGACATGATTAACCACAATAATTTGAAAATAATACAGCTTTTTTAATTGTTTCTTAAGTATTTTTTTCTGTTACTAGAACGACATTTGTGATTCAAATATGGATAGAAATGCCCCGGGTATTCTTTAATATAGTCAGTGGTGGAAAGTAACGGGATGCATTTATTCAAGTACTTGAGTACAATTTTGGGGTGCTTGAAGTATTTCTATTTTCTGCTACTTTATAATTCTACTCCCCTGGAACTCGGGGAGAATATTGTACTTTTTTACTCCACTACATTTGACACTTACTTGCTAGTTTAATATTAAAAATGACTTAATATTTGTTTTACATAGAAAACACGCACTAAAGTGTATATATACACGCTCGTTTAATATTCAGGGCACGGCCAGCTGGTTAACCAATCAGAAGCCAGCAGCTCCCGTGTGGGCGTGGCTTCCCCGCAGTTACAACACACCGCGTCGTCAAACAGGAACCGGCCGGTTAACTTATCAATGAGACGCCCACTTCTCATCTTTTCTGTTACAGCACAGAGCTGCTGTGGCGGGAGAGGTCCAGGTGTGTCCGTGTTACGGTTATTACAGTCTGTCAGAAGGATTCACGCGCACACATTTAACTCCGTTGCTGTTATTTTTCGGGGCCTCGGCGGAGAGAAAACTTGACTGCGACACAATAGTAAGGCGCGGAGCCGCTCTCAGAGGAAGAAGAAGAAGACGACCGTCCTTTTTAATCACACAGGAGGCCGGTGAAACAGCCCTCACCGTGTCCTTTATGAGTTTATTGAGCGCTTTTGAAAATTATTCAATTATGCTAGTAGCTAACCAATGGCTCCAGACTTGTGATATCAGTCTGTTCAGTCTCCCCATGCTGCAGAAGACTTGAGAAGAGGGTAAGCGACAGAACAACAGACCCGAAGTCTTTTATGCTGTTTGATATAAATGACTAATAATAATAATAAATCACACAGTGTAACATTTCAGTAGCCCTATAAGAACATTAATAATCATATTGACATGAGCAAGACAATACAGCACACCTGGTCTTTGACTGGTTTCTGTCTGTCTGCATCCTATGAACATATTGGTGTTATCAGGTTGTTAGGTACCAGACTGTCCAAGGCTGACCACTTCACATGTACCTCTTTGGTTGAAGCGGCATACATGTGTTGTCATTGTGTCTCTACTGTGGAGTCTTACTAAATTATAACCAAAACTGCAGATGTGGGATTTAACCCCACAAACCAAGACACTGCTCAGAAAACAAAACACATGGTGTTACCAGACCTTTCAGACCCCCTGTGCTGAATCCATCCTTACCCAGATGACTCCAGAGCATCATGCTTTCTACACGCGCGCATTGCATTAGTTCATTACGTGTTCACATTCATGTAGCAGAGTGACATGCACCAGATCCATCCTAATATGTAGCTGATGATCTTTGGCTAGTTAATGAATAGCTGTGTGTTGGGTGCTCGCAAATAGGAAACACAGTGTTGGTCAGATGATCTGTATATTTATCCTGCTGTGTGTGAGTGTAATGATCCGCAGCCTGATAAAGACAGCAGGACTGTGCACATGCGTCATCAGCATCTGTAGGCCGAGACCGTGTTGTTTAAGCGACTGACCCCGTTACTAAAAGGTCATTTTTCCTCTCTTTTTTTTTTTTCAGGTGTGCAAACGTTTCAGAGAGGACAGCAGCAGAGTGAAAGATCAACAAGAGGAGGAACACAAGATTTTGTGTGTTGAAAAAACGTAGTCATCGTCCTGAAGAACTATGGAACTGTCACTGGTGAGTTTTCCAGCCGCAACAATTATGTAGACTTTTGTTTAGCTGATATTAGTCATAAGCGATGAGGTGTGAGCAGAGGGATTATACCTGTCGTTGTGCCTTTTCTCAAGGTCAGGGCATCCTGTCTGACAGATAACACCATTCTGATAACCTATTTTACCCTCCTGTTTCTGGTCAGACATGCAGGCAGGGAGTCCAGAGGTGGTTGTAGAGCAGCAGATAAAATGAAGGAGAGCTGCTGGATTATTAAGTTTAGGGAGGCAAACTGTGTTATTACATCACAGCTGAATAATACAACAAGGGTGGACATGGCAGAGTTCATTCTTCAGTGTCTAGCACAGTGTATACAGGCTGCGAAAATAATAATAAAAAATTACAATTTAAAATCGAAAAGGTTAGTATAACCTGTGCGGTAAATATTTTCCTGATAGTAAAAATATACTTGCTTATCAAAGCTGTAAGGGTCATTTTTGACCTGACATAATTTATAGAAAGTCGCAGTACCAAAACAAAATCTTTATTTATAAAAACAAATTAGTTTGATTTGTGGCTCAGCAAAGAGGTTTCAGGGAGTGCACAAACATTTTCCAGCATCGTATCACAAATAAAGCCTCTGCTAAAAAAATCTGTTTGTTTTTAGCACACAATGCTAATGCTGTAAATCAAATTATTATTGGCTTTCATTGTATTCTCCCTCTCTTTCTCTTCTCCCACTTCTTTAACCCCCCTCCTCCCCCCTCAGGCTCACCCAGCTATCAAAGCCTTCATGTGTGGCTCCCTCAGCGGGACCTGCTCCACGCTGCTTTTCCAGCCTCTCGACCTGGTCAAGACCCGTCTGCAGACTTTGCAGAGTGGCATGCAGCCTGGGTGAGTCTGTGCGCACACACACACACACACACACACACACACACAGACAGACACAGGGTTATCAGTATCACATGGTTTCTTGCCTTGTGACGTCCAAAAACTACCATATTGACTGGTTGAACACAATAGAAAGTTTTGCCTCAGCTAACCTTTGTATCACACATGCAGCACGTCGGCCTCACATGAAAGCACTGTTCATTATTTACCATTGATCACCTTTTCAGGTCGGGCAGAGTGGGCATGGTGACTGTGCTCCTGAGCGTGGTGCGGACAGAGAGGCTTCTGGGACTGTGGAAAGGAATTTCACCGGTTAGAACATCTTAATACTGTCTTTTCTCCGCCCCCCTGTCTTACTGAAAGTCTTCTGTGTGTATGCAAAAAATCACAAATTCACCAGCTTCAGATTTTCAATTTTCTAACTCTGCTCTCTCATGGATCTGCTCCTCTAGTCTTTTGTTCGGACCATCCCAGGAGTGGGGATCTACTTCAGCACCTATTACTCTCTAAAGCAGCACTTCTTCCAGGACGGCAGCCCAGGGGCCATGGAGGCTGTGCTGCTGGGAGGCGGGGCCCGGACGGTGGCAGGGGTCTTCATGCTGCCGGTCACTGTCATCAAGACACGCTTCGAAGTAAGCACAGGCAGACGTGTGTGTGGTTCCCTGTTTGAAGCAGCAACAAAAATGGCAGTCGGTTGGGTAATAGATATTTGGCCTGAATGCCCCAGTACTACGACTTAAAGCAGTGGTTCCCAAACTGTCTTTGTCCGACGTACCCTCACAGCCCAGTCAGATGAACTCAAGTCCCCCTTCATCAACACCACCAGTCATGTTCCAAACGTGTTCATTTGAACAGGTTTTAAACTGGATGTTGTTTAACACTATTAATTGTATGTTACAGTATTTTTTCATACAATTGAATTGTCAATGTTTAGCTTGATTTGGACAAGTTTGCATTTGTTGTAGCTAGCACTTAGAGTAGCAGGAGTTTTACGTTTTAACAGTTAATGGGGTACAAGGCAAAAAAACAGACCACAGACCTGCCGTTTGTACCTTCGTGTACTTTATGTTTAAGTTTAGCTCAATTCCTGAATGTCCATAATATCCCAAAGTTTTATTGGGAGTTTGATATGGTCTCACTTTTGTGTTATTATGAAATCTATTATGAAATGAATATCAATATTATAACAGCACTCTACAGAGCTGCTACTGATCCCCTTAATATCCATGAAATATGCTGATCTAATTTTAAACTGTATGCACAGACATATGAAAGGCATCTATTAGTTTGTCAATAGTTAAGTTTTCCACTATATAAATCAGTATGAAGAGTAAAAACCAGACAAACAACAAAATTCCATTAAAATGAGTTGCACAATATGTTTCTAGTTTTGTGTGTTGTTTGCATTTGGACGTGTGTTATGTGCGTATTAATCTAAGCTAAATGTGTGTGTTCTTGTGTTTCAGTGTGGCAGGTACAGTTATGGGAGTGTGATCGGGGCTCTGCGCAGTGTGTGTCACACTGAAGGTCCTGCAGCTCTGTTCTCTGGCCTGATGGCCACCCTCCTCAGGGACGTTCCTTTCTCTGGCATCTACGTCATGTTCTACAGCCAGACCAAGGCCTCTTTGCCAAAAGGTAAGTGTACACCCAGAGGCCATTCAGTAATAACCAGCAGCATGTCAAAGACACAAAAAAACAGTAACTGTTGGTCTAGGCTCTATTTTTTCTTTACATTTAAAAGTCTAAAACTGAACAGGGAGTCGTTTTTAACTGCCTATACTGTCTGTCTTCCTTCAAGAAATCAGCACGTCTGCTTCTGCCCCCCTGGCCAACTTCAGCTGTGGGATCCTGGCGGGTATATTGGCCTCCCTGATCACGCAGCCTGCTGATGTGGTTAAAACTCAGGTCCAAGTGAATCCACAGCTGAGGACAGCAGAGGCTATCAGATACGTCTACATGGTAACTATCTCACTCCTCTTTTACTGTAACTGTCCGGTCTGAACGTGGTTTCTTGCTTTATTATCTTGCTGTTCGGGATTTCAAGGCCAGCATTAGTTGCATTTGGGGAAATCCAGTTAAACAGACTATGTTTTAACTGTACAGCCATGGCTGCACGATTCTATTAATGATTATATCTGACGCCCGTCCTCGTTCTCCCACCTTGTCCTCTCTGTCTCAGGAACATGGACTCCAGGGGTTCTTCAGAGGGGCAGTTCCACGGGCACTGAGGAGGACCATGATGGCCGCCATGGCATGGACGGTGTATGAGCAGATGATGGCCCGTTTCGGACTGAAGTCCTGAAGAGGAGAGTTGATGAGAAGCTTGTGAAAGACAGAAGAGATGAAAGTCAAGTCACACTTGTTGTCTAAATGACTAACATGCACATTACAAGAGAGATGTGGAGAACTTGCTCCATGAAATGTGCTTTGCTGGTTTATGGCTGAAGTTCAGGAACCAGATTTTTGGCCTGTGCTTCATAACCCTGGAGAAAATATTTCAAAATAATATAGGTGTGCTATGATGTTCAGTATTGCACTACAAGTTGTAAAAAAAAATGTTGATCCTTAATGAGTATTTGGACTCAGTCATAAACAGAGATTTTTCACATTTTTGAAACGGGAATTCCTGCCTCTCTGGTTTTTCACAGTCGTGGAACATGTCCACATGATGTCAAAGAGACTGCAGTGACGCAGTCCATCATTACTCTAGACGGTGTCCCAGATACAGTTCAGACTTCTGTAATGCACTTTAACCCCCCCAGCAGTTCTGCCATGGCACAGTTTAAAACCTGGAGAAGGTCTTTAATGCCTTTCCAATAACACAATGCTATTTATATTCCTATATTTGTTTGTAAAACTAAATATGTGCTTGTAGTATTTACTCAGTACATTCATCTGCCTTTAAAATGTAATGATTTTTGTTTTGATATTTGTTGTTTACCACTGTAGATTAAAATATGCTACCTTTTTTAAAGGGTGTTGAAGAAAATAAAGCACTGTACAATATATCTATGTGGAACAGGAATCTTGATGTTCATTTTGTGTGCACCATATTTTCAGTGAAAATTATTCAACAGCCCAGCTGACCTCTGAAATGCTACAGTGCAGATATGGCATTTGTGTCTCATGACACTGACTTCTTGGTCGGGGGTCACTGTGACACAGCAGACTTTAAGCTTTCTTTCTTTTGTGCAGAACCAGAAATAGGCAGCCGGATACATAATTTTGTTATTTTTATATATTGGTCAGATAGCAGTGGTGAAAACTGAATTAAATCATTTACAAAATTAAAAGCCTATATCCTAAAACCTCAAGTCCAGGTACTTTTTTACTTTTCTCATGAATTGGACAGGATGTAAAACAATGGCGGACTTTGCCAGTGGGGTGGCTTGCTGCTTCAGCTGTGGCGTAAAACTATCACAGGCACTTCCAAGAGATTAGAAAGACATATTGCTCAGCATATTGCAGTGGACTGCCAGAACATAAAGGCCAAAGACTTATCACAGTGCAGTGAGACAGATAAGCAGCAGAGGGGGAGTGGTGACATGATATCAAATAGGACATAAGGACAAGGAGTGCAGGATTGTCAGGCTAAAGTAAGACATTAGGCTGTTTAGGGTGAGCTATCTGAGAAAATATAGGACTACTAAACTTTAGAAAGACTCATTCCTCTTACTTTTTATTTGATTTAGTCTCCAAATATTGTTTGCAGTTCATCAGATACGTAAACCTCTCTATTACATCTGTGCTGTATTTCAACAAGCTGTATACCACTGTGTCACATCCAATGACTTTTTCCACTGTTGACTGGTAAATTAGTGATTTAAAATAGGACTTCAAAATGAAAATGGACTACAAACAACATATACACTCACCTAGAGGAGCAGAAAAAAAGGATAAATAAAATAAATAAATAAAAAATATGAACAAGGTGAGATTTAGCCATAACCAATGTCATTATGTATATACATATACAGTACATATATGTACATATGCCTGCATCGAGGTAAATACATAGTAAATACAATATACATACATAATAGGCATATACCCTGTGTGTGAGTTTGTGTCAGAAGTATAGGCCATAGTTTCAAAGGCTGAATACAAATTTACAGGAAGCCAATGTCTTTTCTTCGAGGGATCATAATAAATAATAATATATAAAAATGTATATAATAATATATAATAATAAATATATATATATATAATAATAAATCAAGTCTGATTTACTTTGTGGCGACTGACCAAAACGACTCTAAACGTGTTGACAACCCGGATTTTCCCCAGAAAACAACTCCAAAACATGTTATTCCACCATGTGACACATCGACCCGCTCCTTCTTTTTAGCCTTATTTGTAAGATCTATCGCCTCTAATGTCCTTGACACTCATCCAAACCTAAGTTTTGAATCAACACATCATTACCAATTAACCATATCTGTCTCCCTTATCTGTCTGTGTGTCTGTTCTCCCTCCAATATTGACTTCGGCGTTATTAATATCTATAATATCTGTAAATTACAGTACAATACACAACTTTCAGAACATTAGAGACGTTTTATTGAAATTATTTCTCAACCCGTTGTGTCATCATTGTGTACATATTATGTTCCCTTTGCCTGGGACGCTTTATCTCTAGCAAATATAGTTGCAACACGGGTCAGTCTTTCACCGGGAAGTCAGCGTCTCAGCATTGTCTTAATATGGTCTTTCCATCTCCACTGTCTTAATATGGGATACTCATCCGAGCCGCGGCTCGACCTCTGGTCATCGCTGCCACCTTCATTACAACACATGGCATAAAACCCCACCTAGTGGCGAACCTACAAAACTACATCCACCCCAACCGCAATAACCAACCAATCACGCGCTTGGATATTTGGTATAAATACTACGTCATTTCCTTCCAGCGGCCTCTTTTTCACCGTGTGGTCAGACTTCCATACGGCGTTGTTTCGTGGTGAGTTTTTAACTGCCATATTTTGGTTATAACCCTTTAAATGACGCCAATAAGACGAAGTAATGATAGGCTGACTATAAAGGACGCCACAGGGCAGCATAGGTCCCGGCTGTCGCGTCTTTATTGTCTGAAATTATCCTAAAGTAGATCATGCTAACGTACATAGCTAACTTGCTAGCTACAGACACGCGCTCATCTCGCAGTGTTCCCCTCGCGCCCGACTCTAAATACTGGTCAGCCTTCATAGTCACAACTTGCCCAGATGAAATATAATTATTAATGTGCCATTAGAGATGTAAGAATAAGAGGAAGTAGGTGCACACTTGGTGTGTAGCGTGGTTCTACGCTCCTAAAGGCTGTCTATAACCCGGATGCCTTTTAGTTAGTGCCTCTTATCCTGCTGGAGTGCCCTTTTAGCAGGATTCTTCAGTCTCATCAGCTTTAGGTTTTGTAGCCAACAATGCATCCTGACCTCTCTGGTTAAAAAAAATCAATGAAGTAAATAATCGTGATGTTTGAATAGATTGTAAAGCTTCATATTCAAGTTTGTAGTCTAAACTGCTTGCACACACTGAGCCGACATTATGATTGCCTGACAAATGCATTTCCTCCTTTTCTCAGCTCTCCCATCTAACTCGTAACGCAGGGAAAGTGGTCACGATGTCCGGAGGTCTGGATGTCCTTCAAATGAAGGAGGAGGATGTGCTGAAGTTCCTGGCTGCAGGGACCCACCTGGGAGGTACCAACTTGGACTTCCAGATGGATCAGTATGTCTACAAGAGAAAAAGCGACGGTGAGTGGTGGAAATACACTCTCCAGCACGGTGATACTTGTACATGTTATAAATGACTATGAAGTAAGAATTTGTATTCATGCTCTGGGGTTCTCTCATTACCAGGTGTGTACATTGTTAACCTGAAGAAGACCTGGGAGAAGCTGCTGCTGGCTGCCAGGGCCATTGTTGCCATTGAAAACCCAGCTGATGTGTGTGTCATCTCCTCCAGGAACACTGGACAGGTACAGTAAAACACTCTGTGACGTCTACATTATTGTACTGTATGTGGGGCATTAGTATGTTATGAAATGCACACTGTTAAAGCCGGGCACTGATGTCGGTGTTCAGGTGTCGGAAGTGTGCAAGAGTGAGCGGGCCGGGTTTTCGCTAACACCATTAGGACTGTTGTCCCATGACTGGAGTTTGATAGTGACCTGAGCCACAGTTCAACTTGTCAAATGAAGCTAATCATCAGAATTGAACTGAGATCTTGAGTATAACCTGTTCTTTTTGGCCACTCTAGAGAGCTGTGCTGAAGTTCGCCTCTGCCACCGGTGCCACCACCTTCCACGGTCGCTTCACCCCTGGTACCTTCACCAATCAGATCCAGGCAGCTTTCAGGGAGCCCCGCCTCCTGATTGTCACCGACCCTCGTGCTGACCATCAGCCACTGACTGAGGCTTCCTACGTCAACATCCCCACCATTGCCCTGTGCAACACAGACTCCCCACTGAGATATGTGGACATTGCCATCCCATGTAACAACAAGGTGAGACCAACTGAATAAAAGATCAATCACATATAGACTGATCCTGACAACAGAATGTGTTTTCTGTTGATACTCCAGGAAATCCTTGCATCTTGCACACTGTTAGAGCCCGGCACTGTCCTGTCTGTGCGGTGCGGGGTGTAGGATGTGTGCTAAATAAAAATGCTTGGCCTCAACCTCCCCTCTCTGAACCACACGGGGGGTGGAGGTAGAGGTCTTGCCACAACTATTTTGTAGATCTTTATGCCTCTGTGGATATTATGAAACATACAATCATACTTATTTTTCTGTGACTGTTTCAGGGTCACCACTCTGTGGGTCTTATGTGGTGGATGTTGGCCAGGGAGGTTCTCAGGATGAGGGGAACCATCTCCAGGGAGCACCCATGGGAGGTCATGCCCGATCTGTACTTCTACAGGGACCCTGAAGAGGTAAGACGCATGCAGTGCACCTTGAGGAATGTACAGTGGCTTGAGGTTTCTTTATATACTGATTACATGAGCTGATTTTCGCATATTTTCAATGCAGATTGAGAAGGAGGAGCAGGCCGCAGCTGAGAAGGCTGTTGGAAAGGAGGAGTTCCAGGGTGAATGGAGTGCACCTGCAGCCGAGTTTACCCAACCTGAGGTGGCTGACTGGTCTGAGGGTGTGGCTGTGCCATCTGTGCCCATCCAGCAGTTCCCTGCACGTAAGATAACTAGTTTTCTTTTGATTGACCAAACTTTGTCTTTATTCAAACCTGACAAAACGGCAATTTGATGTTTGTACCTTATTTGGCACTCAACTGTTTGACTTTGTTACAGCCGCTCCAGCTGTAGCGAAGACGGGCGAAGTCTTTTCTGGTGAGTTTTTATATGGAATCTCAAATTATCTGAACATGTAAGAAGTATTTATTTCTCCACTCAATGCTAAGTCGGTATGATTTTGTTTTCCCCTGCAGAGGACTGGAGTACTCAGCCTGCCACAGAGGACTGGTCCACTGCTCCCACTGCCCAGGCAACTGAGTGGGGTGGTGCCACTTCCGATTGGTCTTAAATCGTTGACTATGGCCACAATAAAAGTGTTTTTTACGCTTGGACTTTGTTGTTCTGTTGGTTCATTTATTTACTGTTGCTGTAATGTTCCTCTATCTCAACATCAAATGCAGCTGATGCAGCCAAATCCCTCAATACCACTGGCTATAAAGGGAATTTATTTTATGTGAAATTAATGTATCTTCAGGTGTAATTAAAATGAACACTAATGACAAATGGAGAACATTAGCGGGGTTTAGTCAGAACTACATTTACAGATAAGTAATGTCGTGAGGGTTATTTGACTGTAAGGGTGTGTGGCTGTGTGCTCTGTCAGCCCAATACAGGTGAAAGGGAGAATGCAGACATGACTGTGCTTTCCATATTGGGTACAGTTATAGATCCAGAGGACTTCACATACTAGCTGGCATATTTTACTTAAGTTATCTGAATGCAAATGTTGCATAGGCTCATAATACCACACTGAATTTAATGGACACGCTTGTTGCACACTGCAGGATAAAGGATCACTTGACTAGCTACTGATTAACTTAAAAACATGCATGTAACATAATCACAATTTACACTTGAAGGAATGGGCTGAAACTTGGAGATAAGGAAAAGATAAAACAATGGAGAGTTCTACATGGAAAATTATCTACTAATCAAGTTGGGTCTTTGCAGCTGACGCTTACTTTATATTGATATGAACGTATCAAAATAGCACTGCAGCAATAGTTTGATTGTAGACTGGTGGAAATGGCACTGTGTGGACGTGTACATAACATTATTATTGGTGAATATTTCTTTTTGAGAAAGAATTTGTGCTCGAGACACTGTAACCAAAACTGTCATCAGTTAAGTTTTTACTGATTGACCACTGACTTCAGTAGAAAACTATTGGCGAGTCACTGGAACAGCAACCAACAAAGAATCAAGGTAGAACTGCAACTTGAAAGAACAACGCTGTTCTTGGTGCAACACTTTTACAGTTTTCTTACTGCCTTTTTCTCTGTGTTTTTAAGAAAATGCTGGACAAGGTGGTGCATTTGGAAAAAGTATGTAAAATACATGGTTAGGACTATATGAAGAAGAAGAATTAAGGCCAACAGAATATGTGTGATCTGATGGTGTCATTACTCATGCAAGGACTCAAGCACTAAGATTGGACAAAAGGTCTCACTTGTATTATCATTTTGCAGTGCCAAAATCCCACAACTCAACTCAACCTTCTGCAGTTCCGTCTACAAGTGCAATAATAACTGTATAAGGAAAGAAGAGTGAGCAGATGGACAGGAACATGTAACCTACAAATAAACCAACACAAATAAATAACTGAAAAGGTAAAATAAGGCAATCAAACCAGGGGTTAAATCAGATCATACTGTGTGATTACAGAGAGTAGGCTAATTTGGGGGGTTTTACCACTCATACATATCAGACTTGAAAAAAGTATGCATTTCCTTGTTGTGGACTCTGCGCCATTTGCGTTTATAAATGAAACATTTTGCAACAATATTTAAACTCCTATATGAGAAATACAAAATCCCTGTCTGTAAAAAGCACTTCTAACTTTATATTTCTAGTGTAAAAGTTGTTAACTAGTATTAGTTCAGACATTTAAGTGTGACCAAAAACTTCGGGTAATGGCACGATAAAAGAGCAAATGATCTGTAATCTCTGCATCTGTATTACAAAATTGTCATGACATTATAAGAGTGAATTTCCCTCATAATTTTGAAGTGCACCACTTTAGCTTTTGGAGGGATGGGGGATGAAATATTTATTTTCCGGATTTTACGAGCAACCAGGGCAGAACAACTATCAAACATATAATTTGTCCTTGTAGTAAACAGTAGGGAGGCAATTCAGGGGATCCGGACATCCCGCCTGTGCAGAACAATCATCCCCTCCACATTCGCGCTAGTCTGTCAGGTGGGCGTGTTTCAGCTCTGCCATTGGACAAACACTTCCCTTTTCTCCCCGGCTTCCGCTTTCTTTTCATACGCACGCCCAGCCACTGAATAATGATAATAATGATCAAGATGGCTACTACAGAATCCTCCTTGCGGTAGCTAACCACCGATTTCATGGAAGCACTGAAAACTGCGATTTCCCACAGTTTAAGTCCCTCGTAGGTGACGGGGTCGGTGCCAGGGATACTACTATATGGATTAATACGGGCTGGGAGGAGATAAAAGTAATTGTGTTGCCTGCAGCACTCATTCTGAGGAAGCTAGCTAGCAGAGCAACTAGCTAGCTCGCTGTACTTGTCGACCATCTCCAGGTTTAGCTTTCCAGCCCAGCGGCGGCTCAGAGGAGTGTGGCGCTCCCCGTTTTGCGTGGCCGGTCGTCGGACGGAGAGCGTCAAATGGCAGAGCCGAGGAAAGTGCCGTTCGTCACCATCTCATCCTTCAACACCTCGCCGCCGACCCCGGAGTCCAGCAAGAAACGCCGCCGCGAAGACGAGGCCGTCGACATCACTTTTGGGAAAGATGGAGGTGGAAGTGCCGCGGCGGTCGGGTCAGGAGGTGGCGGGGGAGGTCTGTTCGGTAATGTTAACGCGAAAGGAGGCGACGCCGAGACCGAGGAGGCGAAACCCACCGTCCGCCTCAACCTCCCCCTGACCGAGCCGAACGAACGAGCGTCCGCGGAGTTCAACTACGGCGAGCTGGTCAACTCAACTCTTACTCAGGTAAGGACGGAGAGAGTATAGACACACAGCGGGCACCATGATGCCAACAGGAGGGGCCTAAACCCGGCATCACTTAAGGAGTGTTTGTTCTGAGAGGTCCCACTTAGAGATGTTATTTACTTTTGTGCATGTGTGGTGTTAATAAGGCACCCAGCAGTGTGCAGTGTTATGCTCAGTATTTATTTATTTATTATGACCCTGAGCCTGTCTAGACAGGAACATTTAGACAGGAAATTAATCAGTGCTTGGGATGAATGTTGCATGTTAAAGGGATAATCCAGCGATTTTGGTGTTGTATTTCCATAAAATTGGAGTACTTGCAACAGACAGACAATTGGTAAAGCAGATGCTGAGATATCTTGAATTGTAGTCCCTTGTGTGAGTGAAACTCCAGAAACAATGGATCCTCCTCTTCTGTTAGACCCTCCTTGCCTGGTTAATGCTGCATTCAGGTCATTCATACAGGATGGATGGTAGAGATGGGGAAAATTCCCATGTTTACGACTTGCAAGGGACACAGGACAACTCAAGACAGTTGTATGATTACAGAGTTGGTCCAGTGAGGGTTACAAATACTGTGCAATATGACACTATATCCATAATATTTACTTTGGCTGATGTGTGCTGTCCCTGTTTGCTCCATTTTGAGTTGGATATATCGGAGCTTTCAGAAAAGTCAACAGTTTCCTAGTTGTAATTACAACTTGGATGTTGACGTGAACCGATATGACATGGATGCGGCATAATATCCACATCCTTCAAACTCCACGCCCCCAGTTTGTAATACAGACCTTTTCAGATTTTAAATTGCTCCCTCGAGAGCCGCAGAGGACATTATACAACTGTTTTCACAGGCTTTTGTAGTGCTCCACGAGAGTAAACTGATCTTCATGTGTAAAATCGGTGGAGTTCCCTTTTTTGAAGAAGATGAGGTTCATATCCCTTTGTAAGAACAGGCCCTCTATGAAGAAAAACACCAGAAGCCCCTCGCTCCCGTTTCACTCCTTTACCAATTTCCTTGTTTCCCTCAGGTAAAGCATGCAGGTTCAACAGTCCCCAAAGGACTCGCTCCTCCGCTGGACCCCAACGACCCCTTTGCTGACGATGAGAGGGAGAGACGGGAGGTTGAACAGCTGGCCAAGAAGTTTGAGAACAAATATGTGAGTGATATAGTCTCAAGATGTACGAATATATTGTTACAGCTGTGACTGTGTGGATGTTGTGCACGCAGAAGGATGTCTAATATATATTTAAAAGGTTTTTGGTCCCGGTGTTTCCCTCTGTTTGCAGGGCGGCGTCTCAAAGAAGAAGAAAAAGGACAGGATGCAGGATCTCATTGACATTGGCTATGGCTATGATGAGACCGACCCTTTCATAGACAACTCAGAGGCGGTGAGTTCCCTTTTTGATAACACACACTGATCACTCTCTGCATTACTCATCTGTCGTCACTGATAGTTCATGATAGTCAGCAATCTGGTGACCTAGTATACCCTTTAAGTTTACTATACTAAGTTGTCAGTTTTGCTTGATTAATTTGTTTATTTATTTTTTGAATGTGGTGGTAATGGAAGGTATTGTCCCATAATGCAATGTGCAGTGGAAGTGAGATCCTCACTGCTGGAAATCATAAAATGAATTGTGCTCAGTGGGGAAACGGCTTCAGAAAGATTTTAGAAAACAAAGAATAAAGTTTAATTGTAGCACCTGTAACAGTGCATGACTTTCTTGTATACTAACTGCAAAAACAGTACATTACCAAGATTAGTATAAAATGCATACAGTTAAGTATTATGTGGAATACATTTGGGACAACAACAGTGTAATTTTTGTTGTTTTTCTAAGCGGTGGTAAAAGCCGTAGTAGAAGAGAACAGTAATTATACTTCTCTCCTGACTTCAGTATGACGAGCTGGTCCCGGCCTCCCTCACCACAAAACATGGAGGCTTCTACATCAACACAGGCACTCTACAGTTCAGAGCGGCATCTGACTCCGAGGGAGAAAATGCAGGCACGGAGGATAACCACTTCAAGGTAGCTTCTTGCTTCTCTGCACTCGTATGAACACATAGTAAAGCATAGATACAGGCAGATTATACACATGAAGTATGTGATAAACCAAAATGTTTTTTGCACCTGTTTACAGAAAATGAAAGATGGTGAGGAGCGGGTGATTAAAAAACGTAGGAAAAAGCAAGATGGTGGAATTCTGGAGGACAAGAAGCCCAGAAAGAATAAAGTACCAAAGTCTGGGTGAGGTTTTCATTTTTCTTCAGTGTTTTATCTCAGGCTCGTTGTTTCTCCTGTATTTCCCATGCATGGAATATTTCCTCTTTCCTCTGCCGTATAGATTGGATCAACAAGTTCCCTTATTGGAAGTTAGAGATGGATCATGGTTTCCAATCAGCATCCTTAAATTTCTTTCTTCTTCTTGTGTCTTCTGTGCTTCTGCAGAGTTTCAGCCCTGAACGTTCATCGGCCAGAAAAGAAAAAGAGGAAGAAGCTGATGAAGGACTCTATCCACCTGGCCAACATGCTGCGCCGCTTCACCAGGGAGAAGGAGGAGATGCGCAAGAAGCACATGGTTGCAGGCGGTTTGCCACGACCCAACACCAAAGTGCCCAACACCAACAGTGCACTCATCAACACCCACCCCAAGGCTGCTGGCAGCAACGACTGCAACATGGCTGACCTGGCCGCAGACCCGGCTGTGATGTCGCTGCTGGGCTCGGCCAATAACGACATTCTGCAGGACATGATGGGTGACCTGGACTTTGGGATGCTGGACTCTCCTCAGCCCTCCAGTCCAGCGCAGGGAGAGAACGGCTCCTTCGGGATGGGGCATAAAGCAGGCGGTGGCAGAGTGTCACAGGGCAGTGTGATGGCTCCCCCTCTTCTGCCCAGCGGACTCCCAGGCCCACTCACAAAGCGCATCGAAGACCTGAGAGCGGTACGAACCTCAATATTCTGCTGGACCACATGTTTTAGATCAGGGCTGCAACCAAGAATTCTTTTCATTATTGATTCATCTGCAGATTGTGACATTTTGACGATTAACCGACTAATCAAAAGAAATAAAGTAGTGAAGACTGTGCATTATAATTTCCCAGAGTCTAAAATCACATATTCAAATTACTTGTTCAATCTGACCCAAAGATATTCAATTTATTATGTTATAAACCTACAACAAGCAGAATAAACTTCCAGCCAGACTCGGAGCATGTTAGTGAAACGATGAATCACTTATCAAAATAGTCGCAGATTAATTTTCTTTTGATCAGCTAATTAAATCAGTGACTAATCGTTGAAAGTGTAGTGTAAATGAAATCTGATTTGGAACATTCATGATACAAATCGTGCTTGTTCTGATGTGACTGCTGCAGAAAACCATTTTGACAGTATTTGGCACGTAGAGATTAAACATTTCAGTACCCTCACCCCTTTGTGATCTCCGTTTGTCAAGTCTGTGACCCATTCTGATGACAAACAGGACAAACAAAGACATTGCTTGTGTCTAATGCTTGTCCCTTGACACAGGCGTCCCGTCTGTTTGATGAAGAGGGCAGGAAGAAATTCTTCACATTGGACATGAACAACATCCTACTGGAGTGAGTACCATTCCCATTTTTTTCCCACAATTTTTACAGATATTAACACAGCCAGTGTAAATCTAATTAAATCTCCTCATGTCTCTGTGCGTGGCAGTATTGAGTTGCAGGTTCAGGAGCAGCCTGCGGAGGTGCGGTCAGCCGTCTACTCTCACCTGGAGGCCTTTGTGCCCTGCAATAAAGAAGCCCTGCTCAAACGCCTTAAGAAGCTCAGCCTCAACATACAGGTGTGCAGGAGTCTAAGACACGAGGACAGGAAATGTTGCCACAATGCAGTTGCTGGGGGACTGTTTCTGCTGTCTGTTCATTAGATACCGTCCTCTGCACAACTGAATGGCTAGATGTTGTTTATTGCAGGAGACCAATAGTAACATGAACCAAAGAATAGTTTTCATTATATTTATTTATAATATAATATTTCTTTCATTAAAGTATTTCAAAGGACATAAGCAGTAGTGAGAGCCTCTGTGCAGGCGTATCTCAATGTAACTGTGTGAAGTCACAGTCATTGTCATTGTATTTGTTACTGCGGTGTCCACTGGCTCTGTGCCTGTTATCCGATTCTATATTTAGCATTTGAGTGTGCCATGCGGAATATGTGTGTGTGTGTGTGTGTGTGATTTCTGACTGTGCTTATCTCTGTCACCCAGGACGACCGCCTTCGAACACCCCTGCTGAAGCTGAAGCTGGCGGTGTGCAGCGTGATGCCGGAGCAGATCGCTCGATACAACATGGACTGTATCGCTAAAGTGGCAAAGTGAGGACGCTTCTCGAGACAGCCGTGGCTCTCATTTTGAATCACAGATTATCCCTCACTGTATCAGTTTCCTTTTTTAATATATTTCCCTCCACATCGTTGATATGTGATTGATTTCTGCGTTGACAGGCAGCAGTCTGGGGAGGGAGAGAAGAACGGGTCGGAGGATGATGATGAGGAGAAACCAGGGAAGAGGGTGATGGGCCCTCGAAAGAAGTTTGTCTGGGACGACAAACTCAGGTCAGTTTCACTTCATTTCCCATGCAATCACTTTGCCCTCTGTAGTGATGGAGAACTGACTGTAGATCGTGTGTGCCTTCCAGGTTGCTGCTGTGTAACCTGGTGCGGGTGAAGCTGGGCTGCTATGAGCTGGAGGGCAAGAACTCGCTGTCTCTCGAGGACTACCTCAAAGCCTTCATGGAGACTGAAGTCAAACCTCTCTGGCCTAAAGGCTGGATGCAGGCCAGGTGTGTGTCTTGCTAAGATGATTTAGTTTTAGAGGACTGACAATAACTACCTGCTGTATTGTATGTCTTCAACAATAGCTTTAACTAACAAGACTGCAGCCCACCTCATGTTTACTTGCTAGCTATTGATATCTCTGACATGTATATTTCTGTTTACAGGATGCTGTTCAAAGAGAGCATCATGGCTCATGGTCACCTCACAGGCTACACGTGAGTCACTTGTTATGAACTGATTTCTTAACTAGCTCTGTCTAGCTTGTTCTCACTCACTTGTGTTGTTTTTTCGCTCCAGAGCAAAGAAAAGGATGGTCTCCACTCCCAAGGCCAAGCCAAAGGTTAGACTTGACTTTTAGATTTACATGACTGCCTACTGCTTTATATCTGTATGTGTGAACGCAGAGTTAGAATGCAGTTAGGAGGAATGATTAGAGCTTTAAATGTACATGTTATTACCTATCCTTTAATAAGACGAGGACATGTGTAATAAAGTTAGGTTGTGATATAGTTTGTGTAAATGTGTGTATTCTGTAATTCCAGGAGGCTGTGTGGGTTCAGCGGCCCACACCTTCAGCAGGTGCCACTCCCTCTCCTGCAGCCCAGGTTGCCAAGCGACCGCCTCAGTCACCGTCTGAGCCCATATGTCTCGATTCCCTCGACGAGGATCTGACGGCTCCCTGTCTGGACTCCATCTCCCAGGCCCTGGCCATCCTCGGCAACGCAGCCAAAGGCCTGGCCCATGGGGACAGCCCCCCGTCCCCGGACGGACCCAAGACTGCCACCAACCCCTCTTCTCTCCATGCCTCGCCCCTCATCCAGCAGCAGAAAAAGAACTCTGTCAGCACTCCCAGCTCCAATGCACCTCACTACATCTCTACCTCTTCGTCTTCCTCCACCTCTCTGTCTCGGCCTCCCTCCATCACATCCTCTCCTCTGCCCTCAGTGAGGGTGGATGGGATGGGGGTGATTAAGGGCACGGTGCAGGCGCACAGACACTCAGTGCTGAACACTCAGAGACCTATGGGTGTGGCTAAAGCCAACATGCCTGCCTCAGCGTCGCCACCTAAACCGCGTCCACCACCCACCGCGTCTCCGCTCGTGCCCCCAGGATTAAAGACGGGGGCCTCCACTCCCCCGTCTGGCCTCCTCAAAGGCAGCAATAATAATAAAGCCACCAGTGGTGACACTCTCATCATCACATCACCTCAGTCTCGGCCACACACCCTCCCATCCCCCTCACACATGACCCACAAAACCTTCCAGACGCCGCGCCTGCCCCAGACCCCACAGAGTAAATCTTCCCCCTCCCTCTCTCAGACGCTCCCTGGAGTTCAGCCCCAGCCCCGGCCTCAGTCTAACTTCATCACCCCTATGCACGCCACTCTCACCAAGTCCACCCACAGCAGCATCCCACCGATCGTCAAACTCACTCCCCGCACCCCCAACCCGGTCGTGACCACTACCACCTCAGCCTCACCCTCCATCTCTCAAAGCCCCAGGTCTCAGGCAACCCCCTCCATACACCACTACTCTTCCAAAAACCCAGCAGGGTTCCGCCCGCAGTTCTCAGGTGCCCAAGGAGGAGCAACCAAGCCGGGGCAAGGCAGCTACGCTCCTCCAGGCAGCCAGAAGACCCCCAACAACAACAGCACCACCAACACAAGCCTTATTAACACCATATCCATAAGCAAGCATTCAGGATCCAGTGCCTCCCCCACAACGGCCTCTGCCAACCCAGGCCAGCGTCAGAGGCCCGGGGGCGGGACACCTCAGGGGGCCAAGCCAGTCGCGTCTGTCCCATCATCATCTGTCTCTTCTCAGTTGCCACAGGTTTGTACTGCCAGCATGTCCACATTAGTAAGTTATGCGTTTCCTATTGTCCAAATGCATTATTATTCAGCACATTTAGATGCACTGCAGTCATTTGATCATTCCCCACTTTGTCATTGAACAGGGACACGTGGTTACTGGTTCACTTGTTCACTCGTGAAATGTCCACTGCCAGCACAATGAAACAGCGTTTTATTTGTGATGCTTGAAACACTGCAAAGTGACGCTTACAAAAATCAATAGCAGCTTGGATTTCCAGAGACTGCGTTCTGTGTAACTCGCGAGAATCCAGATACAGACCTCAATGTGAACAGTTTTCTTTTGGACTATGAAGGAGAAGAAATATTGCGGCCCAATATTGTGTCAGAGTAACTTGGACGGCCTCTAGAAAAGACATGTATTTGTTGAATTTGTTAAATGTCAGTTTTCAACCCTTCGAGTGCCTCAAAAAAAAAAAAATCCATTGACCTTCAATGTGTTGGGGTGGAAGTCAGAAGGCTCAAAACCTCGGCACATACAGCCAAAATTACCTGCATGATTAGATACAACTAGTTGTTAGTAGCAGTGGTGTAACGGAACTCAGTACATTGAGTCGAGTACTGTATTTAAGTGCAGTGTTGAAGTACTTTACTGAAGTACTTCCATCTTATGCTTCTACTCTACTTTTTACTTCACTACATTTACTTGACAGCTGTAGTTTCTTTGCAAATTCAGATTTAATACACAAAACCTAATTTGTTATTATGATGATTATTTTAGAGGTGAACCAATTAGTCAGCCGATTAGTCGATCAACAGAAAATTAATCAGTAGCTGTTTTGATAATGGATTAGTCGTTGCAATCATTTTTCGAGCAAAACATTCACTAGCTCTCAATCTTCCATTGTGAGGATTTGCTGCTTTACTGTTTTGAGACTGCAGGCCTCCCCTCAGACAAAGCTTGGATGTAGTTACTTAGTTTACTTGCTTAGTTTCACTCAATTCCTGGATGTCTATGGGATCATGATTATATTATTTGATCCCATAGACAAGATAGCCTACAACTGCTGTTTGACACAACTTCAGACTACACCAAATACATAAAAAGAGATCTGTCCTGAGGCATTTATTAGTTTCTGACTCTGAGAAAAACGGTACAATTCCCCAAAACTACTGTATCTCTGAACTCTCTCTCTAACCAGATCACACACATTTAGGCTGTTCTATTCACTGAACCTCCCCTGAAGCAGTTTGGAGCCCCCCACTCTGAAAACCTGTTACAGATGAAACTAGGCAACAGTAGCTATACAGTATATAGTGGTAAACACGAGTTTCCTCTATAATGCTGCTTATGTTAATGCATCAGTAATAATAATTACATAATATAGTATACAGTATAATACGATGGGGCCATTCTCCTGCTTAAAACTATGGCGGACTTTTACTCGTAATAGAGTAGTTTTACATTGGAGTATTGCTACTTGTACGTCAGTAAAGGATCTGAGTAGTTCCACCACTGCTGAGTAGGGAAATATTTAATTGTGATTTGGTTGAACTTTAAGTCACATATGGGAAGTAAGCGGGATTATCAGAATAAGGCACTGCAGAGGTGTTGTCCACTTTCCTGCCCTGATTTTGTTTTCTGACACATCTTGAATTTGCAGTTTGTATTAAACTTGTAAGATTATGAACCCCCCCGTTTCTGCTCAGGTCTCCACGGCAGCTAGTGGCAGTCTGCTCGGCTCAGCCTCGTCTCTTCCCCTGGGCTATGGGATGCTGGGGGGCCTATCCATGCCCTTCCAGTTCCCCCTGCTAAACCTGCCTCCACTGGGTACAGCAGGCTCCAGTACAGCGGCCGGTGGCTCTGCAGCCAGTAGCAATGCGTCGTTCTCTACCCTGACCCAGAGTGAGTGTTGCACGCAGGGCAGAAACATAGATACTCTATAGTGATGACATTTCAATTGCGCACCACACATACATCTCAGTTTGGTGGCAGGCACTAAATATAATGTAAAAAATTCTGTCGGTGTGATTTTAATTGAAATATTGATATATTTTGACACATTAGGCGGGCTCTCTGTGTAGGTTTCTCTGCTGTTGTCTGTTTGGGTGTTCCTGTATAGGCCTTGTTTTGTGTTATATGTTACAGCATCATTTGTTTTATCACCATATTGTGTGTCCAGATGTAAGCTTGTGATTTTTCTCCTGTTTGACATTATTCCATTTTGTTTGCTTCATTTCCCCAAATTTCTCCTTTTTCTATTTTTTTTTCTTCTGCACTCCAACAAAATTATGCCAATCCTGTATTTGGTTACTTTCCCCACCTGTCACTCACTTGGCCTCACAATTCTTCTGTCTTTTCCCCCTCCTCTGTTTGGCTGTCATTACCTGCCCTTCACCTCTTGCTCCTTTTCCTTCCGGCCCTCCTCCTTCTCCACTCCCCCCTCCTCCTCCTCCTTTCCCTCTCTTTTGGTTGGTATCTGTTCCTCCCTCATCTCCCTCCCTTTCCCTCCTTGTTCCCCTGTCCTGTCTCCTCAGATCTGTATAAGAGTCTCCAGTCAGGGTCTCAGGTTGCTCTGCCTCCTCACTTGCAGCTCGCTTTCTCAGGTAAAATCTGACCCTCCCTTCACCCTCAAAGCCTGCTCCATTTGCTCCGTCCCCCGCCTTCCTTTTCTCCTTTCAAATGTGTCTGGTGTTCTCTGTCTCGGGTTGTCCCTTTCTGTCTGGTCCTGGTCTGCTCTCTGCTCGTCTGTTGGTGGCAGCATGCCTTTTATGTAGTCATTTTAGCTGTCGTCCAATCTCTGTGTTTTTGTCTATCAATGCTTTTCACTGACATTTCAAGAACTGTATTATTCCTGTCCAGATGTCAGTCAAAGCCAGGGAGGAGATGCTAAGAGGAAGACTCTATGATACAGCTGGATTTCAACGCCCAGCGGATGCTGTCTAATGAAATGACAAAGTGTCGGGACAAATCAGGATGGAACGTGACTTTGGGTGACAGATGGACAGACCACTTGCAATGGGGGTCTGAAATGAGGACTGGGATGATCTGAGAAGATCAGTTTAACTTTTCATGAATACCACAGTTAAATATAACTTTTTAAAAATGATTTGATAAATTTTAAATACTATTCTTCATAGAATTGTTAAATGAAATGACAAATAACAGTTTGTCAATGTTTACAGATAGACCTATATCACTGTGGACAGGGAGAATGAATGAATGGGATTTTTAGGCGAGTGTGTGTGCGTGAATGTGTTTGGTTGGTGGGACTGAAAGTGTGCCTTTGTATGTCTCCTCCCTCTCTGATGCATGGTCAGTGTATCTATTTGGTGCTGTTTTTTTAACATAATGTAATTATCACTGATACCTGTAAGAAATGTAAACTGCAAATTGAATTTGAGCTTTTTCTTTTTCCCATGAGAGCTGTACACTTTTTCATTGTACTTGAATTCTTGAATGAATTTGTTTCTGTATAGAACTCGAAACCTACTTTTAATTAAAATCTTTCCCTTCACAATGTAGTCATTTGATGCAAGTCTAAAACAAATACTTAAAACCATGTTTCCTCTGGATTCCCTGCCACACGATTCAAAAGAAGTGTCTGTAACACAATCTAACAAAACTGAGGCACAACACCACACGTTAATGGGCAGTGTAGATTTAATTGACACCTTGATTTGGCTATTAAATCAAAATTCAATTATCAATCAACCCTAACTTAACCCAAACATGACAAATTTGAAAATATTTAACAATGTACGCCAACTTGCTGAAACACCTTTTGACACCAGATTAAATTACCAGAGTCCAACAAATAACAAGCAAGACAAAAAGAAAAAAAAAAACTACAAAAAGGAGAAAGGCCTGTCAATCTAAGCAGTTTGTGAAAGACTTAATGTTAAGGGTAACTTGAACTGGCAGTGTGAGAAGGTCAGGATTGGCCGGCCCTCCCGGAGCTTCTCCCAGATGGTTTCCCCCTCAAAACATAGTCGCTTGTGGAACCTACTTGACCAGAGGCCTGGTCTTATCGTCGTCGCCACACTGGTGGGCTTTGTACTTTTTGACCTCAGCCATGTACTTTGACCAAGCATCGCTCTTGCCTGGCTCAACCTGCAGGAGAGGAAGAACAAGGTGAATTAACAGCAGAGTCAAAAAATACACTATTCAAAGTGACACCCCACCACCAAACCCCACTTACTTCTGTGTCGTGTTTCTGCTTCTTCGCAACCATGCCGGTCTTTAGGAACACACCGCCTCTGCGCTTCCCCACCTGGGTTAGGGGATAGAAGACTGAAACCGTTATAGGAGCCCTTGCAGAGGGACTGCCAATGAAGGAGACTACACCAGAGCAGAAGGTCTACATTTTAGTCTCTTGCCGCACCACCAGCGAAACCATCATCAGTGGGGAGCATCCCTAGTCTTGACTGGTCTACAAATATTACATATTGCCACAACGTGTTCATAAAATAATGCAAGTATGACAAAAAACACTGGCATGTGTGTGAAATGCTACTGGCAATTAATACTGAAATGTTGGCCATTATTTCAGGATGTAATAACTAAAGTGCCAGTTAGAGTAAGACTGTCAATCAGTGCATGGTGCTTCAATTTGGATGTGTGTTGAACTACTGCTATCTCATCTTACAACTGCCAAACCCCTTACAAAGCTCGTCACGGGAGGGGGCTTCTTTTCCACTGAAGTCTGTCCTTGCTCGGTGGCTCTCGCTTCTCCACCTGTTTGCTGCATCTCCTTTTTCCTCTTCTCCTCCTCCATCTTCTTCTTGAACATCTCCATGAAGCTGCCGTCGTTAGCGAACGCGTTGCCCCCAGGTACCGGGGTTTTACTTGATGCCGGTGCGGGGCTGCTGGAGGGGGACGCGGGGCTGCCGCAGCTGGAGTCGCCGCTGCTGCCGCCGCTTGTTTGAGGTTTGCCGTGTGCGGGCTTTGAATCCATGTTTCCTGGCTGTAATGTTCACAAACAGGCTCAGTCCAGCGGCTCAAAGCGAGTATGTGTCCGTCTTCTGAAAAGTATGGCTTTGTTGCTTAGTTGGCCTTAAATGAACAGCACTGCCAACACGCTGCAAGACGGGCTGGACCCCACCCGCAATTCAAAAGCTCCGGAGTCTAACTGAAGAAGTACACAGTCCAGTTCAGAAAAGCATGTATTTTGTAAGAAAAAGGGCGAAATAAAATGCTTAAAAAGTGCTTCGCAATGTCAGCCCTCTAACGTATAACGTTACCCCCTGACAAAAACAAAAGGAGGTGCTGCTAACGTGGCTAATACTGCGGGCTAATGCCCCGTTCAGTCAGGCCTTCACGGACGAACAAACTCAACGTGAACCTCCAATTCATGTGTGGGATGTATCCAAATATAATAATACAGTCAAAGTGCACAATAAAGTTCGAATACCTGCAGCACAGACTGGGAGGTTCGCAGATTTTACCAACGCTTTTCGCTAACTTTCGCCATCCATCAGTTGCTGTCGGCCATATTTAGTTTCTCTTGATGACGTCACGTCGCGGCTGTGGCGCCCCCTGCTGTGCCGGAAGTGAAACTGATACTTAAAACCAAGAAAATGTCATTTCCTGCAGAAAATGCGTGTGAATGCTGACAGCTGAAATGATCTTGAAAGCACTGCGGGAAATGCAGAATTGTGAAATTAATTGCCTGAAAAATCTGAACGCTTAAATGTAAAACTGGCACAACTGGAAGCTGAACTGCATCACCTAAAGAAGCTGAGAGCTGAAATACATTGCTAGAAAAGCTGGAAGCTAAACTGTTATACTGTAAAAGTTGGAAGTTGACATGAATGAGATGATGAACTGAATTGCTTAACACTTTGAGAGTTAAAGAGCTAAAGAGCTGAGAGTGGCAAAGCATTGTATGAAAACGCAGAAATGTGAAATAAATTGCCAGAATTAGAAACTGAACTGCATCACCTAAAGAAGCTAAGAGCTGAAATTACATTGCCAGAAAAGCTGAAAGCTAAACAGTAATATTACCAATGGTTTTCACTTCTATTGTAATAAACTTGAAAAAAGCAGTAAAAGTAGTATGTGTGTGTGTGTTTGTGTCAATATATGTGGGTGTCTATCAGTACAAGTCCCCACAAAGATAGAAAACAACTGTTTGTGTGTGTATGTGTGTCAGTATCTGGTCTGTCAGTATAAGTCCCCACAAATGTGGGAAACCCAGTTTGTTTGTGTGTCAGTATCTGGTCTGTCAGTAGAGGTCCCCACAAATATAGGAAAACCAGTTTATATATATTGCCAGTGGTTTTCCGGTCTATCATTTGTGATAAAACGAGTTTGTGTGCGTCAGTATGTTCAGACTGAAGAAATACTGTATACTGCAATTTGTAAAATTAAACAAAACATTTTGCAGTGAAGCCCTGTATCTGTCTCCAACATGCCATTTTGTTTTACATGGTTTTGCTGAGTGATTCATTGTTGGCTTGTTAGATTTAGGTAGGCCGGTTATCAAGTCTTTGAGACATGCTTGTTGAAAGTGGTGCGATAGATGAACAATGCTTTCACCATTTCACTACACTGCTCAGGCCGTCGCACAAAGGATGTGAGAAGTCTGACTAATCAGTTTGGCCTTTAGATCATGACAGAATTCAAGTGTACCCACAAGAAGGACCAAGGTGATAAAATCTGGGTCAGTCTTCTTTCTCAGATCCTTCTGGATAAGTGTTTAGAAATGGTTTAGTCAGTTTACTTTAAATGTATTGGCAAAGACAACACCAGACCACCATCTCTTAAGATCTCATTTATTTGTAGTGCAAAAGTAGAACAGACAGGACTACAAATCTTTAACTTGCCTCAGATCCCTGTGTGAAGTACACTATGCTATAATCCTCTAGACCATTATATAATACAAACAAACACTGACAATCTAAAAGTTAACCCCTTCAAGCCATGCAAATGTGTAGCAAAGACAGTGACACCATAAATATCAACTCAAATAATGAAACATCAGTAGAAAAATGTGTGCACACAACAGCAGGATTCTGGTCTGTGTAGACCATAGCACAAACATTCACAGGGACCAAGTACAAGTCACAGAACAGCAGCTCTGATATGAGACAGACTAAAATGACTACATCTGTTGAAAAGGAAAATTAATAAGTAGTGAATACAGGCAGACGTAGTGTTGATGTGCCATTTATTACAGGCTCAACCTTTATGTCCGCCTCTGACTTCCTGTCAACAGACAAAAGAATTCCAGCGTATTGATGAATACATATCCTTCCAGTTCAGTTCAACTGTAAATGAGGTCTAGCAGCGGTAAACAGCCATTAGCTGAGTCATTACTTTTAGTGTTTTTATCATTATGGACTCGATCGCGTCGTGTATTGGTTTTCCAGTATTTGTGATAAACTAGGAGGCCTTCAATTGCCTAGATTTACATCAGTTTAGTGTCTAAAGTGGTGAGTGCAATTAAGTCCAAGCCAAAACCAACACCCTGTTTCAATCTTTGGGAAGAGGGAGGGGAATGAAAAAAAAAAATCTTGAAGAAATAATCAAACTTATAGGCGAGAAATGAGAACGTTAAGAAAAATCATATGCACACATCACATTATCACCAGCCACATGAAAATGAGCCTGCAGTGTGACGCATTCTTTAAGTAAAATCTATTTGTGCCAATGAGACGGGAGAAGGGGCTGACACTGCCGGTCTCATCCATAGAGGGAGTATTTGTAGTATTCTGAGAGGCACTGAACAAACCCACCCTTCTAGGAAAGTGCTTTGGTGTATCTTGGGAAACAAATTCTTACTATGAATATTAAGTTTAGAGAAAATGATTCAAGTGAATACAAAGGGACTGAAGCCATTAACACACCCTCATCGTCTTTACATCTTTTCGAGGTCCTACAAATTAAAAAAAAAAAAAAAAAACTCACCTCAAAACACATGATCAAGACAAAAAAAAATAGCTATGAAAAAATTCAAAACAAGAGAATAAAACCAAGGAGATGCACTAACGGCTGAATGTGATCATCTGTTTTCAGTCTATAGCCAGTGTAGCTTTATGTCTTCTTTAGCACTTACAGTAGTAATTGTAATACCCCTAATAACTCCTCTGTCATCGTAACACATTGGAACTGTAAACTTGACAAAACTAGTTCACATTCCATCCTATTGTATAACATAAAAGATGACAACAAAAAAAAAAAAATTAAAACAGACCTTAAAGAAACAGGAGGCTAAAGAGAAAATAAAAGTCACCTTAAAAGGTGAGACAGCCCCTCTTCAGGCCCTACTCCTTCCACTCCGTTCATTTCTGTTTCAAACACAGAGTTAAACACAGTAGTATCTCTCTCCTCTGGAGCTCCACAGAGAAACTAAACATTCTCGTACCATTAGGAGCCAGCAGGGGGCAGTAGCAGCATGAAGAATACTCTCTGAGGTGCAGTGATCCAGTAAAGGCATAAAGGCAAAAAGGTATAGGGAGTCCAGATGAAGTCCACTGTGGATCACCTCATCGTCTCTCTGCTTCCTTTCAGCAGGTTTGTTCTCCCGCCTAGACGTCTTATCTGGGATGGTGGCGTGTCAGGCCTCTCCTGGCGTTGGTGGACTGCCTCTGCTGGGCGAGGAAGGACATGGCCTGGTTGGAGGGACTGAGCCGCTCGCCAGACACTTTCTGATGCAACGCCATCCCCTGAGACAGAGAAAGGAACAAAGGAAGAGTGAAGAATCAAGTGGGTGTGAAAAAGAATGGAGAGTAAGGACTTGTGTCTTTCCAGTAAAAAATCCTTGTTTAGCCTCAAAACTCTTTTCCCAGTTTCAAAAAACCAAAGGTGGTAAAATTGTTTACAACTACAAAGGATCATGCAAACCACTTAGAGGAACGTTTTCCACATAAAAACCATAAAATGCCTTCTTCATGTTTTTATGTATTTGTACACTCACTTACCATGTTGTACCATGCAGTAATGATGAGTTTCTCCTCCTGGTCATGTCTGGCTCTGCTCTTCTCATAGTCATGCTGCGCAAAAGGAACAGATCATCATGTATTAGTGAGATTTAAAGAGCTAGAGTGACCTCATTTGTCTCTTTACATCAAAAGGTTCTCACCTCCAGGTGCTGGATTTTCCTTTCCTTCTCCGTCAGCTGGTTCTTCAGTGCCTGAATGTCAGGAGTGGCAGTCACCGGCTGCTGCTTGGGATCCAGGGTCTTGATCACCTGCACACACAAAGGACATTTCTTAAAAGAGTATTTCACTCCTATAACAGTGTCAGACTCACGATGCAGTTAAAAAAAGGATTAAAATCAATGCAACACAACCAGAAACACATTCCTCTTCCTTGTCAAAAGGCAATTTATCAGACTGTACAACTTTTCACATTTGCAGTAATACTCCTTAAGACCTGTAAACAAACTTTTAAGTGTAAAATCGCTGGAGTTCCCCTTTACCCAGTGAAAAAAATAACCCTCAGATTTTTATTTTAGAGCCATATGCTGAGGACAGCATGTTCCGTTTAGGTGGACTGACCGTTCTCGCCTTCTCCACATAGCGCTTGTATCGCTCCTCCATCTGCTTCATGTCCTCATCCTTCTTTCGCAGGCTCTCCTGGAGTTCGTCTATCTTCTTTGCCACTGAGAGGGAGAAAAAGAAAGAAAGAACAGGGTTCCCACACATTTTTACCAATGATGAAATAACATTTCACCCAATTTCCACTTTAAAACAGGTAAGCCTATATAGCGATCATAGGGTGCAATAATGAGGCTCTTACTCCAGTGTGCTATGCCTTAAGACAGGCATTGTAGCAAAAATGTAGCACAGAATATTATTATGGCACTCATATTCTTTTATTATCACTAATGTTGCATTGGCTTAAGTGAATGCAGGGTTTTTTTTGCTGGTTTGCCATCTAAAAGTTTATGCTCAGTCTGGCAGATCTGCTCGGGGTCCTGCATTTACAGATGACGCACACACACACATTCACACATAATGATTGGCTGTACGTTGGAAAGTGTACGGATGCTGTGTGTTCATGCTGCGGATAAACACACTGCTAGCGCTTGCTAAGTTTACTTGCTCGTTAGACATTCCCGCCACCAACTAGCTGCATACGCCAATGTGTATCACGTGATACTAGTGACGTTTCAACGGTCACACAGCGCAGCACAAGATTTTAAATTTGTAATAAGAGGAACGTATTTCCCCTGTAACGTTATGTTTTGGGATATTTTAAACAACAGCCAAAACAATGTATATTCAAAACTTTTCCAAAACTTTCTGTTAATTCCAAACAGCCTGGAAAACTGTTTTTCTAATTTCCTAACTTTTCCAGGAAACCCTGAAAGAAAGTGTCGAGAAGAGGAGAAAGAGTGGACACAGGCAGGTGCTCAGAGAGGCAGCAACGGAGATGACGTACTGTTGCTGTCCACTTTGGGCTCCAGGTCATCAATGACCTCCCTTTTCTTTTGGAGGTCCGAGTGAGCTTCATGGAGCTTCTCCCTGCAATAATCACATATCATCAAGAGTGCGTGAATTCACTTTGGTTTGGAACCCACGTGGATAAATAAGCAGTGGACAACTTACAAATGCTCCTCAAGCTTTTTCTTCAGTAAGGAGGACTTCAAAGAAGAGGGAAAAAAAAAAAAACAACAACATTAAACTCAAAACTAACACACAAGGCTTTCTAAATGGTGCACACACAAACACACAAACACGCAGTATAAGCTGTGAAAGTCAAGCTGTCAAAGAGTTAAATCACGGGCCAGTTGCACAGAGGGTGGGCCGTACTTACGATGGCCTGATTTTGGCGGAGTTGATAGATGGGGGCAGGCAGAGAGAGACAGACAGACAGAGAGGGGCAGGCGTTAACAGTGAATCACCACAGCAAACATGGGTTAAATCCCACACAACATGTTTCAACGCAGCAGAACAGACACTGCGGTCCCCGATGGTCGACAGTGACCTTATCAACATATTCAGTGTGCCATGCAAACATTTTGCTCTCACACATGGGGAAACATTATTGCTTCAATTATGAAAAAAATATTTTGACTTCATCACTTCTAGGAATGACGTGAAATTCATATCTTTGCCATTCAAACTTCAGTGTGGTAGATATATAACAGCTCTTTGTTTTCATACTTCACAAAACACAATTTAACACTATGAATAATAATATAATGATAATAATTATCATCTAATGAAGATAAAAAGAATAAGAAAAAAACCCCCCACACACACACTATAACTGTATCTCAATTCAATTCAAATTCATTATTCTGTCAGCTGGATTGTAGAAAACTATGGTTCGTGATGATCGTTATAAGAAAAAGTGACAAAAGTGGGGCAGAGGAGAAGGAAGGAAGAAGGTCTCTCCACTCACATCCTCGGTCTTGCTGTCCTGCTCCTGGAGCGCTTTCTGGAGCTCCTCCACCTGAGCACGCAGCTCTGCGATCTGCTGCTGGTTTAATCTTGGGAACGGACGAGAAGAAAGAAAAAGATACAGGAAATGGAGAGAAAATGAAAAGGTTTCAGGAACATTGTGGAGAGAGTGACAAAGATGAAACACAAGGTGGTTCCAAGTTGCTAGTGTGGGGTGGGGGGGTGTTTGCAAAGTACATCTGCTGCAGGGAGTGTTCATCTATTCCACCAAGTGTGCTGCCTGGCTGCTCTACTGAGCATGCTCACTCCTCTCCTCTCCTCCTGTTACTGTTCCTGAGGATGCTTCCCACACCCTGGGCCTGGTGTTGCATGGACACACACACAATCCTCCCACATGTCCACATGCCCACAAGCATGTAAACACACACACACACACACACACACACACACACGGGACAATCTGGCTTTCTGCTGTCTGTCCTCCAGTCCGGCCCACACAGCTCAGTTGAGCACACAGTCCAGAGGGCGAGTTGACATTTAGGCAGATATCACTCCTACCATCAGCCAACCAACCAGCTTAATGTCCAGGAACACACAATATGGTGGCCTAGAAGGACATACAGTCCAACTTCTTGTTCAGTAGTGTTAAGTACAAACACACACACACACACACACACACACACACACACACACACACACACACACCCCCCTCTACCTGTTCTGAGTTTCCAGGGTGTTCTTGCTGCGCTGAGCCTCCTCCAGCTCCGCCTGCACCTCCACTAGTTTCTGCCTGTAAGTCTCCTCCTGGACACACAACATCTTGTTTTCACTCTGTAGGCGCACCACTGTCTCCCTGTCGAAGGGGAAGACAACAGAAAGGAAAAATAAATAAATAGGAAGAGAAGGAAGGGGGTGGGGGGGGGGGGGGGCAAGAAAGAAGTGGAGGACAGATGAAATGGGTCAGAGAGTGGCGGAGGCAAAAGGTCTGCCCAGTTGGCCGAGCCTTCTATCCGACAACGCCCCGGCCAAATGTGCAGCACTGACGTGTCGCTATTTTGGGCGCCAATTGCGCCTCAGACTATAGAAGATTAATATAGTGCACAAGTGGGCTACTGATAGTGACACTAATGCATTTCTGAAGGAAAATCTCATCTGTTACGCTTAAATTTGGTTGCTACGTACACATTACCCCCCAAATCAAACGGCTTATACACACACACACACACAGTATAACAGACATACTTGATCTCAGTAGGCATGATCTCTGCAGCGAGGTTTCCTACTGCGACACCATTGTCACACAAGCCTCCTGCAGAGAGAGAGAGAGAGAGATTAAGTGTCGGTTACTTTACAGATTTTATTAAATAGCCCGATTTGCTTATTTTTGTTTTAATATAAGAAAAAAAAATCCCATTTACATGTATATATTCAGTATGTACAAGGTTAATAAATGGTCAGCCGCCACCACCACATACTGCTCCAAAATTGTGAATGGTGGTCCTTTAACATGCAGTTACACAGCAGTAGTGGAATTTTGCTTTTGCCTTCTTGCAGTGTAGTTATTCGTTTCTAAATCGAGTGCAATTACAACTCACCGGCTCCACTGAGACAACTCTGCTGGACTTGTGCACACCTGAGGTCATCATTTGTCTCCCGGAGTGTGTCTCTTTCCGAGATCAGACGCTAAAGAACAAAGCACAGCGCAACACAGACTTCAGCTTCAGTTCACACTGCTTCAGTTTGTATGTTGAAAGAATGATTCGGCTACCAAAAGGCATCTATAAACTCAATCCAGTAGGAAGCTGTGTGGAAGTGTGGAAAGATAAATTCTAAATAAAACAAAGTGAGCTCGGCGCCCTGATAGTCCAATGGTTAAGGTGCGTACATGGCCGTAACGTTCATGTGGTATGTGGTTTGGTGTTTGCATGTCATACCCCTCTCTCTCCCCACATTTACTCTCTCTTTACTGACTGTCAAATAACAGCTAAAATGCCAAAAAATTATTTTAAAAAAAAAATCTGATATTAAAAAAAAAAAAAAAAAAAAAAAAAAAAATGTCATGCTCCATTAGGTCTTTTTAGACCAGCTGTGGTATGCACATGGAAATGGACTTAATGTCTTTGTACATTTGGTCTAAGGGCAGTTATTGGGGGAACTCAGATTTACATAACCGCATGACCCTCAAACCCCATGGAGCGATGAGTTTCCTATATCTAGACTCACACACTAACTAGAAGTAAATGTACACTGCATGTCAGTACAGTATGTATTTCTTAAATGACTCCCACGAGTAACCGAGGACATTAATCACTCCTGTCAGATTGCAGAAGGTGCTAGAATTGACACAGGATGTGGGAGTCCACTGAAGAATAGTACGATATTTGCCTGGCAACAATCCCTCCTGCAGGGATGTGCGTCCTGTAATAATCACAGCAAATGTTGAGCCACACAGGACTGCCATCACTGAAATGAAAACTATATTACTGCAGCTTGTCTAGTAATACGACAGGGCTGTAGTGTGTGACCATGTTATCAGACAGAGCCCCTACAAACAGACGCTCCACACTGACAAAACAGCACAGTAAAAGCACATGTGCTCATTCTTTCCCCACCACAATTGAACTTTTATTTCCCGACAGTGTTCACCGACTCACTTCTTTCTCCTTCAGCAGTGCATCATACTTGTCATGAAGGTTCTTGTACTCAAACTGCCATTTCTCAGCTTTCATGGCCTCTGCCGAGTGCTTGGTGTGAAGCTCATGAGCCTGCAAGTCAGAGAGCATAGCAACAGTCTGTGTTGGCAAGAGCTCTCTATAAAAACTGCAAGGTTTTCCAAACACGTGCACAAGCCAGACTGTGTTTAACATCACTTGGACGTCAACACAGGGACAAGTATCACTCTCCCTCCTGCTTCCAACCCACAGCTTGCCTGTCTCTTGTAGGTGTCCAGCTGACTGCGGACAGCATTGGCCCTGCGGAGCTCCTCCTCCAGCTCGCAGGTGCGCTGCATGTACACGGTGTTGCGCTCCTCCAGGAGGCGCACCTGTCTGCGCAGGTCTCCCAGATCCTCCAGCTTCCTCTTGTACGTCTCCACCAGCACTTCAAGCTGGTTCACCCGGTCAGATGAGTGCCTGAGGGGGAGGAGAGGACAGAGTGGGAGGCGTTGAGTACCAGCACAGGAATACGACTTTTAGTTTAACACAATACATCCGTGTGGATATGTACTTAACTATTGAAAACCAACAACTCTGACGCAGGCCAGTGTTAATACATGAAATTCATATTATCGACACAGATGTCAGAGAGAGGAGCTGAATGGACGTCTGTGTGTGGGCTGTGTGGGAGTTGTTTCTGTGAGTGTAAATTGATAATAGATGAACTACTGTTTAAAGGAAAAGCCTGGTGATATTCTGCATTTTTGATACTGTCATCAAAACCCTTTAAAAGATCAAAACCAACAACGTGTTAGTTTGTCTCTCAATACTTTTTTAACTTCCCTTCCCCGTTTGTGTCTCTCCGCTCCAAACCCATTTGTTTCCTAAAACACCTGGGACTAAGATTTTAGCAAACGCTACTCAAACAGGAGGAAATAGTGCATTTGTTGGGAACTATTTTCAGCTGCAAAAATATGCGCTAAAACAATGTATGTGGGACTGACTCAAAATGAACTACAGTGCCCAAGTTCACGGTTATAAAGGAACATCTGGCCCAGTGCAACAGTGTGGCTCATTGATGTGTTTTTAATGTTTTGGACAACAATGGAGCTCTATGGCACAGAGGAATAAGCTACAGTAGGCTATGGCTACACAGGCAATACTTTAGAGGGATCAAATCATTGTTGGTTTGAAGAAATTCCTGGGGGCAAACTTCTCCCGTGTGCCTGCTGCATCTGGATTTGCCTCTTGGCAAAGATGAGTGAGGACAGCAAACGTCGAAAGGTTGACGATGAAAACAGGCAATTCAATGAAAAATGAACAGATGAATTCCCCTTAATTTTGCCACCTCATACCAAACCTCTGTGTTTAATTTGCCAAATGACATGCAAGGTAACGTTGCTGATATCAGGCGCCACCATGAGTCAAAACATGCTAGCTTCAGCGCAGCGTTCCCGTCTTGTAGCACCGCAAGATATCTGCTAAATATTATTAATGTTTGTTTATTAACTGGCCCCTGGCCTCCTGTCATTTTGCAAAAGTGCCCCCCCGGGCAAACAAGTTGAGTATCCCTGCTTTAAAAAGACAAGAGAGATGTTTTCAAAATGGTGCTTTACTGACCAGCCTCAATAAAAAGCAAAAATAAATGCCTATTATTATAATTTATTCACAGCAATTCCAGAAGTTGTGAGAAGCTTGTGAGAAGGCCTGCACTATTTTGGCTTCACGCAATAAAGTCCATGCCACCGCCAGTCTCACCTGAGAATGTCCATCTCATCTTTGAGGGCCTGGGCCTCCTGCGCCAGGCTGGTCAGCTCCTCGTTACGTTGCTGCAGGTCGGCCATCTCACGCTCCAGTATCTCCCCCCGCACGCGCATGTCGTCTCTGCTGTTCTCCAGTCTGAGATATACATGATACAAGAGCAGTGGTTTGTGTAGCAGAGTAAACTGAATGGACTCATTGTGAGGTACTAAATGGAGCAAGATGACTCAACAATAACATCTGATTTTGTGTATATGATGTTAACTCATCGATAACTTATGAAGTTTTTATATCATTTTTAAAAGTTGTCAAAATGTCTATTATGTAAAAGGCCTGTGTGAGTGTTTCCTTACGCATTAAATACTAGATAGAAACCCTGGACCTGCTTGTACCTGTAGTTCTCCTCCTGAAGCTGCTCCATCTGACTCTGCAGCAGCAGCAGCTTCTTGCCAGTGATGGCAGTGGTGGAGGCGTCCAGAGAGTCACAGCGGCTCAGCCTCTCCTTCAGGGAGCGGGTCTCCGCCTGTAGGGACGACTTCTCCTCCAGAGCCACCGACAACTGTGGGGCAAGAGAGAGACAACAAAGGATAAACATTGTTAAAAGGAGGTGTAAAGACTGGGAGATAAATGCTGAGAGAGAGAGGTGACGAAGATGCACAAAGGGACAAATCTACAGCTGTGCGAAGGGAGGGAAAAAGAGAAGAGACAGAAGATGCATCAGGAATGTCCTCAGCGCTGTAAAGAATAACATATCCAGAACACGGACATCTTTCTGAAAATAAACATAAGAGAGCCACAGTACTGGCACACGACAGATTCACAGGAGAAAAACACAGATACACAGCGACAAACTCACCACTTTTCATGCTTAGAGGACCTCGAACACATGCTTTGTTCTCATTTGACATGCTCAGTCGTCAAAAGCTAGTTAGTCAGCTGATGTGCAGTGGTCTCAGGCAGATGGAACTTTCACAATAGTGAAGTTGTTAGCATTACCCTCAGGGTCAAAAGCAGATTTTCCTGATATACATAGATGAATATGCACAGCTCATTGATGACCATTAGCAATATTGGTTCCACTGTTATAGTTCAAGAGGGAGAAATGTTGTAACTTCAGGCCGATGAAGTTGGTTGGATTGAGAAAGAGAGAGACTGCAGTTTAGAGTTGCAACAATATGCTCCCAAAATGTTTGAGTTTGAGTCAGGCTGAACTGAAGTTGCAGTTAGACAAGCTGGCATTCCAATATTTAAAAAAAAAAAAAGGGGGGGGGGTGTATACTTACCTGCTGGACATCTTTCCAGTTTGAACACAGCAAAACCCTACACTGAACTTTAAGGACAGATTGCATGCTTTAGCACAGGACCAGGAACAGTAAATAGCTTTCAAAACAACACAAATGACTAATCCCTAACGCGTGGGCTAAATAAGTAAACAAACATGTGGGCTGAGAGCGGTACAAATTATTGTTGGCTACTGCTCCATCCCAAGGCAATGTGTCAGTTTTATCTCCATGTTATGCAATTATTGACTAGAATGTATCTTTAAAAAATACCAAATTAGTCCCCTCTCAGTCAGTGGTGCAAAAACAAGCCAAGGGAACACAAACAAAGTCTCAGGCAGACTAATCAATAAGGGCCAGAGCACAAAAGCAGCAGGCACACACAGTCAACAACATGCTGCAACCACAGTACAGCAAAACTAGGCCTCAAAGTATCAGAAAGTCAGGTACACAAAAGGTGAAATGGTTTTATATTATTCCAAAACCACAAAATGGTTTGCCTTTTGAGATAATGCCAACAGCTCTGTTAGACAAATGGAAGATAAAACAAACCTAAGCCTCAGTGTGCCATCTTAAAGTTATAATCCTTAAGATTCAGCAATAGACATTCAATGTATTTACTTTCAGTAATTTCCTCTCTACATAGTAGTTTTCATTGTTAGTGGAAGAGTCCACCCTTCCCGCGCTGGATTGAGATTGCCTAGCTACACTAAAGGGATTCACAGGAAATAATGCAGCGTGTAATCCAGCGTTACTGTTTGTAATTTTATGTCACTGTTCACTCTACAAACACGGTATCAGAGCTGTATTTAGTTACCGCTAACTAGGGCTGCAACTAAAGATTATTTTCATTAGCAATTAATCTGCTGTTTTTTTTCATGATTCATCGTTTGGTCTATACAATGTCAATGAATTGTGAAAAATGCTCATCACAATTTCCCAGAGTCCAAAGTGACGTCTTCAAATTGCTTCTTTTGTCCGACCAACAGTCCAAAACCCAAAGACTCTTCATTTACTGTCATAAATGATAAAGAAAAGCAGCAAATCCTCACATTTAAGAAGCTGGAAGCAGCAAATGTTTGACATTTTTGCTTGAAAAATGACTGAAACGATTAATCGATTATCAAAATAGCAATTAATTTTATTTCAATCAACTAATCCTTGTAGCTCTACTGCTAACGCTAACCCAACATTACTTACTGCAGCTGCTTCACGTTAAAAAAGTTAAACTCGTAAAACACAAGGTGGCTTTTATTGTTAAGCAATCACAGGAAACACAATGTAGTTGTCACCAAGGTTAGCGCTGACAGCCATCGTTCATCAAAAATGGGTCTACAAAACAAGACAACAGAAATTTTGGGCATTTTTCAGCAGGCATCAGGCTGCACACCTCCAACTCCTTTTTGATCGTCTGCACTGTAAACAGATACACCAGTTGCTCTCTATTGTATTTCTGTTAAAAGGAGTGTTTGCTGCCCCGAGAATTCTGGGTCCTGTAGTACTAAAATGCACTTGATGTTGCCGCCAGTTACCACACGTGTCACCAAATTAACCAGGACCGAAATCTTAAGGATTCTAACTTTAAGGTCTCAGGAAATGTTTGCCAAGTAAGACGTAGACCCCATTTGGTGGACCAACCTGATGTTCCAGGTCTCGACAGCGCTGGCTCAGGTCCTCCTTCTCGTCTGCCTCCTCACTTAGAAAGTAGTACTTCCTGGACTGCAAACACAGAACCAACAGAACACGGAGACGGAGGAGATGTCATACTAGGCACAGTAGGAGGGCGTAAACATGAATGAAAGGGAAAACACAGAAGAAGGATGTAACAGATCTGCTGAGGGAAGAACAAGTATTCAGAGGGTGGAATGAAAGTGTTGCGGGTTTCACCTGGTAGTCAAAGTCCCCATAGGTCTCTGGGCTTCCTGGTTCAGATGAAGGCTCCTTTGATAAGAGCTAAAACAAAGCAGGCGTAAGAAATGAAAAGCTCAAATAACAGGAAAAATACAAGCACTTGTTCCCAAAAGGTTTTCTGAATAACTTTATTTGGTAAAACCTGGAAAGGGTTGTTTTTCCCCCACGTTCAACATTTTTCCAGTCCTATGGGTGCCAAAGAAACACTCTCAGAGGAGGGTTTCTGGGACCCTGTTCAGTCTTATGCTTATCCGGATTTCTTTGATTGTGAATTAACCATGACTAAGAGCTGGGATTAATGCAAAGCAGAGAGAAGCGGGAGGATAAGCGAGAGGCTCACTCACCTCCTGAATGGCTGTCATCACAACGTGCTGGACAGATTCCTCAAGTGTCATTATCTGCTGGATTTGCTCTGTGTTTAGCAGAAGACAACAGAAAGCAGTGAAGGTGCGGCCAAATGCAGATTAACACAAATACTCTCCTAAAAAAAAAATATCAAACCAGCACGGCATATACCAGCATTTTCAGAGACCCTGTGCTCATCAGGCCCATGTTTAAATATCAAATGAGCCGTTTTTCTTCTGAATTGTAGTTAGTAAAATGGCCTTTGGTGTGGGGAAAAAAGCATGTGGTCAGTTTATCAACTTGTGATTATCAGGCCATGACTGATATAAAGCAAGAACCATGTGATTCTCCGAGTTAATCCTGTGTGTTATTTTCACAGATGGCTACCTCTACTTGGTTTTCATCCTTTTACAGCACGCACTTTACCTTGTTTCTTCTCACAACTGACGGCACAGCCCAATACGAGCTGCACCAGCTTGCCCAGTTCAGTGACATCTCCCATCTCTCCTATAAGGTTCACGTCTGGCAAGTGCTCTTCCGATACCTGGTGGCCGAGCACCTGCCCATGGAGAGTAAGGCAAGACGTTAGGATTGAGCTAATTTTAAAGTGTACAGGAAGCGGCAAAGTTAGTAAAAATAATAAAATCTTCTTACATCATGATAATACTCCAGCATGCTCTTAAGAATCTTTTTCAAGTTGCTGACCTAAAAAGAACAAAACAAATCAGAGTTACAATCTTGATCCTCATTTTAGGCAGGGGTAAAGAAGTTAAAAAAAACAAAAAACTTCTAGGTTGCCGTAGGATATTCTGTCATATCCTACTGTTTCACAAATTACCTTGAGGCGCCAGTTCTCCCCACTCTCCTCCTTGATCCTGCCGAGCCATGTCTCATTAAACCAAGAGGGGTCTCTGTTAATGAGAGCACAAGAGAACTCAAGTGACAGCACATTTCTGGACATCAAGATTCACAGGAGGCCACAGGGCAATGTGGCCCCGTGCTCGTCTTCTGCTGAGCCCAATGACATTTGAGTTCATTAAAGCCACATGTCACACGTGGGAATAACGCTCAAGAAGCAGTTAAAATGACCTTAAGATAAAGGAACATTTGTTTGATTTGTTTATTTATCAGTGGGGGTGTGGGTACAAGGAATACACAAATACCCCTCCATAAGCTACAAAGGTCATTAGGCCTGGACAGATTGGTTTACTCAAAAGTCAAATCTACGCTTCAAGGCCACAGCTGGGCAAACTCACTCTGAGAAAAAAACAAACAAAAAAAAAAAAAGATGACCTAACAAATCCAGCCTCGTCTTTAAATGGTTTAAAGTTTTCATAGATAATGGGACTTTTGCAATTGCAACATACAAATCAAAAGGCAGTTTAGTGCAAATCACACAGATAAGCAAATCTCTGAGTAGGCTCTGGATGAATTTCTATCGGCTGCTTCCTCTGACTTCATGTTGTGCTCTTACATATTCAAAGCAACACAATAACCATAAATACTTGTGCATAAGTGTGCCCTTACATTCTGTGCAGCACATGTGCAATGGCCACTCCACTTGTTAGGTTGTGCTTGCTGTTGCATGATGGCACCTGAAATGTCTGTAACTGAGAATGAAGACATTAAGAATTAGTCATTAAATAAGTAACCTTTTAAAAAAGCTTATACATTTGATGCACGGACGTATTTTCCTTTTAAACTAAACCGGACTGATGTATCTTGATTGCATACTTTCTTGGAAAAAGAAACAGCTTTAATGTTACTAAAAAGCGATTTGGTACGTGTAGTAGTAAAACACATTATGGTAGCCTGAATATTACAAAACCACTGACAAATGACGCAGGTAAATAACTTTGTCTAAACTTATTCAATCTTTGTAAACACTACTTAAATCCCTGATACTGAGCAGTTATGGGGGATTCCAGTCCTACTTGGCAAGCTATTAATATGGGCCTTTTTCACGGAAGACATTTTGACATGTCACAGTAGTAAAATCAAAGGTGTAAATAATAGACATAACGATGGCTGAATTCCATTTAGCTGCTTCGGTGTTGTGCATGCTGGCTCACTATGACGGCTTACACCTGAATATAACAGAGCCATCGTTAATGTTATTAGTAACACCTGTGCTTTTCCTACTATGACAAGTCAAAATGTCTGCTGTGAAAAAGGCCTATTAGTTGGTGTCTCTGTTTAGTCCTACACTTGCCTCTGTGTGGAAAAGTGACAAACAGGTGGATTTGTCCTGGGCTTGAGAAGTTACTATGTTGGACAGCCTAACATTACTGCATAAGTCTCTCAGCTTACACTGAGCTATTTGGGTTTGTTTTTCTGGCAGTCAAGTTTGCTGACACCGCAGTCAGTTTGGTACAGATAACAAGGTAAAGCAGACCACCAAGAGCAAACTTCCAATGTATTTACCTAGCTAGTTAGCTTGGCTAGCTAGCGATATTTAGCTTCCAAACACTCAACTTTCATACCTGCCGACTGCGTACATGTTAACCTACTTAGTCAACAAGGTAGCTTTTTATCGATAATGCGAGGCCTTCACTTGCAAAAGTAACGTAATTTTCCCTCTTACTTCGCCAACACCTGCTGTCACCTGTTAGCCCGGCGGTTAGCCTTGCTAGGAAACCTCGCTAATGTCAAACTTACCCAGGTTAAAAGTGAATCACACAGCTCCGCTTTATCCAGACTCATTCTGCTGTGCCCAGTGAAACCCGCAGGGGCTTAACGAGAAGCGATGGGTTTTCCTCTCAAGACTTGTTTTCCCCCGAAGTTTGTTACTCACTCCTTACACTTTCCACGTCAATCATCGTCCAGCCATGGCCTCCTGCTGCTCCTACCCCCTTCGCGTTTCAGCGCCTGTTATCCAAGCGAGCTTCCGTATTAAGAGCGTTCCCATGGAAACGGATTACATTGCGGGTCAGCTTGTCTGGTCATGGTGAATAATAATAATGATGATAATAATAGCTTACTGTCTGTCCAAGCTCTCATAATCACGTTGGCTTGAAACGAATTTCATACATTTTATTTAATTGATTTAGGATACCCGTTATTTAGCTAATCAGGAAAATTATTGAGATGAAACATCTCTGGCTAAGATGGGAAGCAATAACAATGAGTTACAGACACACACATAAAAAAGATAACACACAAAAACAATCCCACAAAATCAGAATTAAAGAGAAATGTGAATACAAAATCGGGAATAACATTTCTAATACAATAATATACACAATTTCATTATAAAACCAGCCTAACTGGCACCATAACACAACCCAAGAGGTATCCAAAACCATAAAAATAACTAAGACCAAACCAAAACAATGTTTTGTAATGAGACTAATAAATCAAAAATACCCTCAAAACATTGGCAGCCAGCAGAGAGGGCACCCAGTTTCTACTTGACAAGACTAAGTGAAAATATATCAAAACTAGTGGGAAAGCATCCTAAATTTTAAAGGGAGGAATGTGTTTTCTGTTTTGATTGATAACTGTGATTATTTCCTACAAGAAATCTGCCACCTTCTCACCAAGTAGAAAGAAAGAAAAGTAGTTCTATAGGCTTTTTTTATTTAAAGAGAATCCCAATAGTGAATAGTGGCCAGTATCTCTGTTGAAGGCCCCATTGTTTTCTTTTTGCTATATTCCAAGTTCCTTAAAGCACCACTGGATGGCTCTAGTTAACAAACAGCTATAGAAAACAGCTCGATGCACAACTGGCTGCCCCACAGCTTACACCACCCATGACAGGTGTTTTGTATAATCTTTCTAATAAGACATGTTTCTGAGTATCCAAAATGTTAGTTTTAAAACAGCAGGAATAACATAAATACATTTTTAGTTTACACTTGGCATCTTTTTATTCAATATGTGACACCTCCTGTGATACAATGTTCCACACTTAGTCTTTTTTCTTGTAATAAGGACCTCCAGTGTGGGAATGTATTGACCAGTTCACACTGGTTTGTGATTCACAACTTAGGAAAACCTTTAGCAGGTTTCTGTCAGAAGCCTCTCTCTCATTATTAACATGCTGTCACACACGTACTCCGTTTCCTTAGTAATCTGCATACCTGTCTCCTTCCTGCGCTCTTTGTCGCTGTCACAAATCCAACTACAGCGACCAATCACAGTGAAACACTGCCCACTGCTTCCTGTTTGCTCTGGCAAACCCGACCAGTGACTAAAAGTCCACTGTGCTCGTTGAACACCTGCATGAGATGAAACATCTGGTATTCTTCCGGTCTTTCCCATCCAAAACCAGTCTGGTCACAACACCACCTTACATCTGGCTTTACCATATTTGTCTGGCCAGAGTTCCTGTTTTTCTAGATGGTAGCCAGAAGAATGCACGTTTACCCATTCCTCTCCACTGGCTGTTGTTATAACTCATACCTCAATCACACCTACTCCTGTTATCTCTCAGTTGATTATAGCTGGACTTTGATTTCGTATCTTTATCATTCCATTTAATACCTGTCTATACATGTTTAATTGAGGTAAAATCTCCAGTCCTATAAGGGCAGTTGTGTATATGTTTGTTTCAGGAGAGAAAAAGGTGGAGGGGGGGTCTCAAGTTGAGTAACCCCGGACTGGATTAAGACACCTGGGAGGAAGTGAGGTTCATGACTTGGGGGGAGGCTCAGTGGAGAAGTTAGTCACCCGCTGAGGGATAGGTCAGGGCTGACTAATGCCTGAGTGGAAGGAGGTGTGGTAGGGGCTCTGGCGAGGCAAAGCTTGAGTGCAGGCTGACTATTTTTGGCTAGCTCCTCTTCCTCCACGCTAATTCCTCTTTTCACCCGTTCTCTCTTTCCTTATTCCCCAGATGCGTTTCCTTCCTGAAAGTCAAAAGGCTTTACTTCTCCTCTTTTCCAACCCCACACTGACGCACTTGCGTCCCTCTTGGGGGAAGTAGAAGGGTGGAGGAGGGAGGGCCAGCAGCTAAGATTGAGTAATTATTCCTTTTTTTAAAGCTTGCGGTTTTCTTGTTTGGAAAAAAAACGGGGATAGTTCCTTTTTTTTATTCGTTAAGTGCAAAGAGCAAACTATCTATTGCATTCTACATCCTATACAAGAACACATGGTTTTGTGAAATTCTTCTGAATAGTAGACAAAAACTACATGTTTCACATTTTTTATTTATTCAAGTTTCTCTCCACAAATATGTGTTTTGCTTATTATTAAATCACTTTGATGTTTGAGTGATGTATTTGCAGCGTTCCACACTAGAAGGCTGTTTTCACATTCATCTGCTGAAGGGGAAAATTCCTCTGTGCTCACCTTAAATCTCAGTTTAACGTGTATGCATGAGCTTGAATTTGTAACATCACAGCTAATTTGGAAGTCAGTCATGGTCCAGTATGCAGCCTCAACAAGTGTGAGCCTCTAGTGCAGATACACTGAGACTGGACTTTTCTGTGAAGCAGGAGACATCTTGTTGTTGAACTTTTGAAATGAAAAATCTTTGCAAATTCATAGATTCTGGATTCTCAACTTTCATCAGTTTCTAATTCAAATGTTTAATAAGAATCCTGACTGTAGCACAACAGTACGTGACATCACCTTTTCCCCGCCCACTCCAAACCAGTGAGCGGAGCACAGAGAAAAACAGATATACAGAAAATCTCTCGTGTGAAACGACTAAAATTGTTCCATCTTTGGCAGAAAATAGTGTGTTCATGTAGGATCCCATCACTTATAGTAAGAAGATGATTGGGAAAATGTGTTTTTAGGACCTTTAAGATTTGTTTTTGTGGAAAAAACATATTTGACACCGAACTATTATTCCAAGCAGAGTACTTTATACGTCTTAAAACATGTCTGGCGGGGGATCTTTAAGTATCTGCATAAAAACCTTACTTTTGTCCCCTGTGTCCTCATTTTCAGGTCATAGTTCAGCCATGAAAGTGACCAACAAATTGCGAAAACCTCATGCCTATAAGGTCCCCACATTTGAATGAATGATGTGGTGTGGAGAGACAAAGAAATGCTGCACCTTTAAATGAAAGAATGCCAGCGATGTGCGGCTGTGCCCAGGCATTTGGAGCTGGAATGAGCTGGAATGTGTTGGAATGCTGGCAGCGGTTTATTTCCCCTGCAGCTTTCCCAGGTGTTGCAGGGAAAGGAAAATAACAAAACCACGGAACAGAGAAGGACAGGCTACGAATAAAAAAAAAGAGGGCGTGGGGCTGTAGGGGAAAAACACCCATGAGTCTGATCAGAAAGCTCCTTTCTAGACATGAGGTCACCTATATAGGTACGTGCTGTCAAGACATGTAAAACAGAGATTTATGGCCCTCACTGCCTTATCACCTGTCTCCTCCCTCGCTCTCAAACCACGGATTTATGCCTTTGGTAAGGGCAGGTAGTCAATAATAACCTCACCTCTGGAACTAGGCAGGGAGTGTCCATTTTGAAATACACGCCAATACAGACAGGCTGTTGACCCATAGAAAGGGTGTCTGCCTTTAAAAACCAGTTCTGAAATCTCAGTTGAATTATAGCATTCGGCACGTGTTGAACACATTTCTCCGACACGAGAGAATATACAGCCAGTTAGCTCAGCTCTTCTCTGGTGACTCAGTGATTGTTGTGTCTGTGCCACTTAAAAAACAGCAAAGTTTTACTCACATTATCTAAGAGGCACTAAATGACCCTCATACTTATTGATCTAAATCTTAACATGACTCATGGCAACAGCAGAAGCTGCAGCAGTCAGACCCCACTCTGTTCTCCTCAGGCTTGACCCCACTGTAACATCAAACCAGAGGCCGAGGAGGAGGAGGCGGAGGAGGGATCAGCTGCGATGTGGTAGCAGGCACCCCCAGCACAATCCATCTTTGTCACGCTCTCCGCAAAACAGGCGTGCCCCTTTTACTTTTACTCTTGCTGCACAATTTAGTTTTGGTTTACTTGTTGTTTGTGTTTTGGATAAGTCCCTATCTCAATCTCTGCCTCTCTCTCTATGTCTTGCTTTCTGTTTCGATGCCTCACCCTCTCTCCCTCTCTCAGGCACACACAAACAGGCAGCACATGGCCAGCGCGAGTGAGTCACAGTGGTCTGGTAACAAGTGCCTCTTCACAGGGAGAGTCCCTCCATGTGTCCTTGTGATTAGGGCCAATCCCCTTGAGTGTATCAGGTGCACTACTCCTCTGGGCAACGTGAGACTTGCCAGTGCCATTGTCTCCAAGTTGACAATAAGAATTAGCTCATGCCAAAGCGCGCCTGAAAGATGATACAAACTAATACACTTTGTGAGAACCAACACACAGCAATAGTAGTTTCATCGCTTTTTGTTGTTTTGACACAGCACTTGTGCATCTAAAAATAGAAATATTGAAGTGTATTCTATGAGACATTGGGACTCTGGAGGATGCAGCTACTTGGATATCTCGCTGACATAGGCTCACAGACAGTATGCAGAGAGGGTCGACCTGCCCACAAGCAACAAGCACTCTGCGTGTTTCTCACAATATGATTACAGTATGATGAGATAGACTGGCTGTTGAAAATTTGATAATGATTTGTATTGTCCTTACTTTTTCAAAACTATCAAAAAAGTCAAATGCTAATGCTAATGTCAGCATGCTAACAAGATAATGTTTAGCAGGTATAATGTTTACCTTGTTAACTGTCATAGTTTAGGGTGTTAGCATGCTAACATTTGCTAATTAGCACTAAACACAAAGTACAGCTGAGGCTGATGGGAATGTCATTAGTTTGCAGGTATTTGGTCACAAACCTAAGTACTGGACAAGTTCATCCTGTGAGGAACATGAATGTCTGAACCATATTTAATGGCAATCAATCCAACATTTCACTCAAAGCCACAAATGTGAACCTCATGGTGGCGCTAGAGGAAAAGTCAGAGGATCACCAAAGTAGAATTCTTCCTCTGGGGACCATGACTGTCTGTACCAAATTCTTTGCCATATAACAGTTGTAATATTTCACTAAAAGCCAAAAATGTCAACCTAGTGTTGGTGCTAGAAGTAAAGTCAGGGGTCACAAAAGTCAGTCAGATTCATCCTCTGGGGACCATGAATGTCACGAATTTCAGGACAATCCATCCAATAATTGTTGAGATATTTCAGTCTGGACCAAAGTGGTGAACCGACCGAATGATAGACAGATCGACATTGCCATCCACAGAGCTTGCATGGCTAAAAATAAATGACATCATTTCTTTTAACACAGAAGAGTTACTGAGAATAATTTGGTGTGAAGTATTAAATGTACAAATTGCTGTGAATTGTTAAAAGCTATATTCGGATAAGGAATTGAGGGTTTATATAAATAAAATTGACTTGCCTTGAATATGTTGCATTTTTCACTGTAGAAGAACTGCTGTTTTGCTCACATTTATACACCAGCTGTTTATACTGTACAAGCCGTTTGAGGCCTGCTAATTTGTGTTTGTTTGTTTTATTGCCATATAACGGCAACAGTTCATATCTCTGTCATCAGGTGCAGGTACTATATAATATCTGCAAATATCACCTGTTAAGGTGTGGATTAAAGGAGTTTGAATAGTGTTATTTAGTGGTCATGAATGCAATAATTACCGTGCAGAACTAATAACAGGTTAGTGGCACAGTACTTAAGCCTGCTCCTCCCAGCACATGTTCACAAACCAGCAAACACACCTCATACACCCACGATCAACTGTAACAAAAGCGGAACATGCAGTACGGTCCACCTCGCCGACACCAGCTAGGTTTATCTTTCCTCCACCCTGTTTGCCTTTTCAGATACACTCCACACGCCCTTTGTGAGAATATTATGTCCTACAGGGGTGCTGCATGTGTGTCAGGACTTGGTGGCGTGGTCATGCTGGTGGTGGCTGGCTGGATTTTACAGCTAGGGTGTGTGGTTAACAAGACTGGGCCTGCTAGAAGGCCTGTTATCCCAGTAAAGCGAGCCATCATTGTCAATACTGCAGAGAATTAGTGAAGTTATTGCTAAGGTAGTGGTAACTGACATCTTTTTATGTCCCATCTTAAAATAAAAACTTACACGCCCTTACGTTCATTGAAATAGTTATTGGTCCCTGCAATTGTTCCTTCTCTCCATACTGGCCCTGAAAAATCAGTTTCTAAAGCGATTTCAGCTTAAGTGGTGGGGGACAAAGTCCCCAGTCTTCATTCTGTGTAAAAGTTCAGCAAACGCTAATATGAGGCCTCCTCAATGTGACTTAGACAAATCAAGTGGGGATCAAAAGTTTTTTTTAGTTTAGTTTTGTAAGGAAAGGTTCTCTTTGCAGCCAGTATAGACATTAGGAAAGACCACAGTTGCCAATAACTCTGAAATGCAGATATGGGCATGTGAGTGTTGTATTAAGATACATATGACGCCACCATTCTTGACTGTTTGCTGGGTGTGAGACCAGATTCTAATGAATTGTCAACACATGCCAAAAAAAAGTCAACCACACCTTCGACCTTGCACAACTTCCCTATTCTTTTGGTCCACACACTCTCAGCAAACACACCCAAACAATCTTCACCATTCAGTCCCTCGCTCAGCCTTCTGCAGCCAGCCTGGCTTAAGTGATGCCCTTCCCTAACAGCCTAAATTACACAGCCGGGCTTTGAGGGCAGAGAGTGGGTTGTCAACAAGTGTGGCCTGAGTGAAACCGCGGCCCTTCACCCAGAGTGACACTCCACCTGACTCAGCAGCGCACAGGCACTGTTTACTGGACCTGTCCACCGCAATCAACACACCTGCATCGGGCCTGACTGTAATTCCACTGTTAACCTCATCGCTGCCAAGAGAGGGGAGACCGGGGGAGGGGGAGGCTCATCTCGGCCCCTCTTTTGTCCTTCCTCATCCACATCAGAGTGCATCCAGTCGGGCACGCAGGCCAACAAATTAGGCTCACACGCACAGTGCATACACTTATTCACGCAAACACACACAGTGGAAGCATCTGCATAAATTATCCTGCTGAAAATGTTAAATTGAATTGCAGTTCATTTCACTCTCTGGCGGGCAAATCGAATTAAAATTCAATATTCCAATTACAGACAAAGTTAAAATGAAAATGACTATGATGCAAAGCATAATAAAATGCATTTCTATTTTATTACTGTGCTCACATGATTTAGGACGAAAATATAAATCAAATATCCATGCATATCTCATATATATTTTATTTTTTTCATTTAGAAGAACTGCTTTCTTGCTGATTTGGTATTGTACTGCCTATATGTTTATATAGCCTATGTCTGCATGCATGCACTGTGCTGGTTGCCCACTTGTTGCTCACCCATCTGTCTTTAGCACTGTCAGCACAAAGCTAGTGTGGACTGTCCAACTGAGACTGATCCATTCAGACAACCACCTATAGTGACTGATCTGGACAGAGGTGAACTAACTGTCCCCTCAGCTCACACACACAAGTGATGGAAGGGAAGCTCCGCTGAATGACACGCCATGAGACACAGCCGGCTGATGACCTGAGCGAGTGAAAGCTGCTGACCCCACATGTTGTCTCATTTCTTAAGAATCCATCATCCAGTGTAAACTTGCGTTGAGCTTGTCATGTCTCTGATCTCCGTTTAGCAAAACTCAGTCGGTGAATGACAAGCTGAGTCGGGCTTTTGAACACAAATTCAAAGCCTCTTTGAAGCTGCGATGGCTATCACAAGGTCAACACACAGTAAAAGGTATGTAGATGTCACACACGCTGCTACAAAGAGATATATACACAAAGAAGAAGTGATAGCACCTGTGGTTTGGGAGATAATTACAGGAGAGTGAATAAAGTTGCACTTAGAAAGGTGTTTGAAAAGGGAGTTGTCATGTAGGATTAGAGCCTCGTTGAAGCGATAACTCCCACGAACTTTCAACTCTTGTTGTAGGGTCAGCCTGAAATCCTCCCAGTTCAGCGCCTGCAGCGCTGGTCTCCCTAACCACAGAGAGACCGATGATCTCACTCCCACTCCCAGATCACAGTTACGCCACTGTTACTGTTATCTGTGGGATAAATTGCTGGTAATCATCCTGAATTTTAGTGTCTTCACTGATGAAATTTCGAGGTGCTACAAACATGAGAAAGTTCAATACATTTGTAATGCAAATAACTTTAGAAACCATAATATTCCTATGCATATTATAAAAAAATAAATCAAAATGTAATCGCACTACATAGTTGGAAATATTACAGTGTTATTACATTTTTATTGCATTTTTGCATCAAGTTTTACTAAATTATTAATGTGTGTCATCAGTTTCTTTTTATAAATTTGGTTTCATATGGAGCCCCAAACAATTCAATAATTCAACAAATTCTCCAAACAAAAAACCCTCAATTATCATTAAAAGCTATTGCACCATTCCTTATCATAATAACAGAATTTTAGGCTGTTGGAGTTCATTTTTATTTAGTTATAGAAATTTTTATGTCAAATTGCCTTTTTTCAAAAGTCGGTTTTAATTTTAAAATTGCATTTTTTCCCCTTTTCACTTTTCATAATGACTCATTTTATTTAATAATGTAAACAAGGTTACACATGCTAACTACCTAGCCAACTAACTAACTAACTAACAGGCAGGGTTGTGATCTTAGATTATTCCTCAGCATCTAAGTGAAGAGTTAGCACTGTTAGCAGTGTTAGCACTGTTAGCAGTGTTAGCTAGCTCCTGTTGGCTTGAGCGACCACAGAGAAAGAACGTCTGTCGTTTTGTTCTTCAAGAGTTGTATGCCTTTCTGAGGAACATCTTTAGAATCAAAACGCTGCTGAAGAAATGTTAGCTTCTGCCAGTAACACTGTCTCTTGAAACAGTAATAATTAAGCTTACAACCCTGCCTAGCTAGTTAGCCAGCTAGGTATAGGTAGCATGAGCAGCCTTGTGAAGCCACGTAAATTAAAGGAGAGGTTATTTTATGTGTCTTTGCAGTGTTTATTTACAGCAGCAGCTAGTTAGTTGGTTCAGATTTACTTTGACGTTGTTGGTCTAGCTAACAAGAGCTAACTGGCTAAATCTTGTAGCAGTTGTTGAGCTTGCTTTCTCAAGAAAGGCAGAGGACATGTGATTGGATTGAAAGGTTGGGGGCACTGACAACACCACTGTAAGAAAAAGTGACATGAAATAAATGTCATTGGGAAAAATGCCATTATGAAATAAAAACAGGCTTACCTCAAACCGTTGAACACCTTAAGCTCTGCTGGTACACCCTAAAACTAGGACCCGCCCTGAGAGGTAGACTGGATGGGTGCATGACATCATTATGACATCATATTAAACAGCTGTGGCAAACAAAGCATCAGTGAAACAGCAAGAACCCTGGACAGGAGACTGAATGAACTGTGAACAGACCCAATCCGCTCACAGCATCAAATGTGAAGGGGTCAAAGGTCATCAGGAGTCAGTGGACGGCCAGAGGGAGGTCAAGTTGACTCACCTTCCACATTTAGGCTACATCATGGGGCCAGTTTCATTTGCTGATGAAGACCGTGAGATGCAATTCAAAGCACACAAAGTTGCACACAGGCTTATTATTGCTGAGGTGTTTCTTTTATTGTGTTCCACTCTTGCACACAACACACACACTGGTTCCATGTAGGTTAAATGGCATAAAATCACCATTTAAGTACTTTGTAAATGGCTTGTTGGAGCGCCCAGGGCTCCAGGAGTGTCTTTAAATAGTACACAGGCCAAACAAAACAGATTATGAAATTCTTCAAGTGGCTTAAAACAGTGTGGTCTATTAAGATCTCTTTAGGAAACATAAAACTAAACAGCTCATTTGAATTGATCCTCTAATCCCTTTTAGATTAACAGTGAATTAATTTGGCAGTTGGTAAATCCCAACCTCACCAGTGTAAATCACTGGTATAAAAGGCCTGGTTATGATGCAGAACAAAGGCTTATCTGTTTCACAAGCGAGTACTCCATCTATTCATGTCTTCCCCCGCACTGCTAACAAACTTTCAAATGTCTGCCTCACATAATTAAACCCGTTCGCCGGATTGGCCCCCACAGAGCAGGATGAAACAATGCCACAGACAAACATGAACCCAGGCCCTGACCCTGCAGCTTGTCAAGAAGACGAACGTCTGAGACTGGAGAGAAGAAAAAAAAAACTGCATTCCATTTCCCGTAAACCAGTAAGGGGGAGGGAGGGGGATTTTGGGAAGCTTGGTGAGTCATCACTTTTTCTTTTCTACCGGCGCTCCCCCCCTTTGGCAAAGTGGAGCTTGAATACCTCCACGGCAGATTGCCCCGTCATGCTTTCAATAGGCCCTCTGGAGTTTTGACAAGTGTCCCACATTGAACGTTACTGCCAGAGTCACAGCTGTCTGCGCGGCTGTCACCATCATAAGCTCTCTTTGTTGGCGCACACTTTGAAACCTGAGGAGATAACAAGTTAAGACTTACAACATAAATATAAAAAAAAAAAATGAAGAAGCATGCAATGACTTGAACCGCTGCTGGCTGAAACGCTCGGTTTATCACTCAGGTTTGTTCTTGTGAGTGTGTTAAACAGTTTCTGTGATCAGGTCAAATGCAGTGGGTGAGATGAGTCAGTGGATATGCTGCTGAGAATTTATTACTTGCTAACTTCATCTTGTGCGACAATAACATGCTGACGAATGCTTGTAAAATGATGACAGGGCTCAAATATAGGAGCTTTTACAGCAGTTTCAGGAGCACCCCATAATGGAAAGTGCTTAAATTCTCATAGAGAAAACCACAGATTTTATTGCTCTATTTTCTTCTCCTATTTTTATGTCAGCTCTTTTGTGTGACCACTCATTCGTCCTTCAAGCACTCCGTTCCACTAACTGATCATCGACATCATTTTGTGGTTAGGGACTCTCCCCAGCGGGCCCCCTGCACACCGCACAATAACACCCTCAAACGTCTTATTAGGGGCCATTTAGCTCCAGGGGCAGAGCCTCTCTCTCCACTGTTCGGTGCTGCACAAACACACAGGATATTTATCACTCTTTAATGACAGACTCCACAAAGGATGATGTCACTGGCCACAACACAACAACGTACAACAAAAGGGCAGCCGTCCCACTCTCCTCTCAGTTTGGCCGCAGTGACCTCACTTGATTGATAGGCCTCAGTCTTACTGGTCTCTTTGTGCCAGTACAGCCGTCGTGGTATGTGGCACATGAGGCCTCGATGCTGCTGCTGCTGGTGCTGCTGCTGACTAAGAGTGAGTAATCAAAACAGTCGCAGAAACTGGCCTGCTTCACAAAGATGGTCGTTACCATTAAAATGTCATCGAGCGCTTGATATAAGACAGTGTTTGCTCTTGTGGACAAGCGTCTCTCGCCTCAGTCAGCTGTGGTAGACTGCGAGCCTGTTTGTGTTGTGTCTGTGCACAGTTAGTTAAAAGCAGTACACGCACACAGTTCGATATATGTGGCTTGGAAACGTGTGTGTGTGTGTATATGTGTGTGTGCTCCATGTCAGCTAGTTTGGATGTGACATATAGGCCTTATCGGCTTTGCGTCACCTGTCAGGCTCCATTTGTAGACGTGCCAGTTGTTGTCGGGAGGCGTTTGTCCATCATCAGTCATAAACACACATTGTATTCATAACAACAGCTTGCATGGTGCCCCTGCTTTACCTCCCCCCTCTCCTTCCACGTACATGTGCTTCATTGATTTACAATACAGGCATAAAAATCCCCTTCACACACAAAACTAATCTGAAACACAACACACTTTTCTCATCACTGTAAGTGAAAAATTGACTTTATTTTAGTGGAAAATGCTTAAAATAACTTCCTTTCTCCCTCTATGTTTGTGTCCACAGGCCCATTAACACACACACACACACACACACACACACACACACACAGATGTACACATTAGTAAGCCTGTATTAAGTTAAAAGCACAAATTGTGTCCCACAGCAATTACACACAAGCTTCTTTCAGTTTCCAGTAAAGGTAAATAACTTCCAACAGCATTTCTCTGAATGTGTTCCCTTTTGAATAAACACACATATTTAACTAATGCACTCATCAAAGACCTTCCATTTGAAATATAAAAAAACCCCAAACAACCTCTACCGTGATTTATGAAAAACAAAATCCTTTACTTCTCCAAACCCCTGCTTGTGGTTTTCCTTCAAACGGGTGCTTTGCTAGCTGAGTCACTGGCTGAAGTACAGCGGATTTCCACTTCCACTTTGGCCCGTTCATCTGAAACACTGCAGAAAAACAGCGAGACGGGGAAGGGGAACGGAGGGAGGAAGAGGTGGAGATCTGGAAGCCATTAGATGCTGGCAGCTGCGGCCCGGAGTGGCTGATTCAGAGAAGGAGAGAGAGGAAGAAAGAGAGAGGGAGGATACGGCACATGATTGCCATAATGAATTTAATATCTGTGCATGTGTAGGTCATTAATGCAGAGCCTTGTGATTTAGCAGCAGGGAAGATGAAGAATGTAAAAAGTCATTTTCTAAAAGAAGTCGTTCCTCTTTACAACTCCTACTGCTCTGCCTGCATTTCCCCTAGAGAGTAATCAAGTCTTATCTGGTTGTTGTTTATCCATCCTTTCTAATCTGTTATCTGTTTCTTTCATGCTTCCTTCCTCTCTTGGTAAGTGTACAGATGCCACACTCTCTCTCTCAACCACCATCTACATACCCTGAAACTACTTACAGAATAGTCCTAAAGAGAGAAATTGAGAAATTCAACCAGGTCCAAATATAGGTACAATTGACCGTTAGCTAAACCCCTCCCCCAAACAGCGATTGTCCAATCATAGCTAAGCAAATGTAACTAGGCATGGCATGTCTGACAAGCTTTGGATTTCTCCACATGACAAAGTAGTGTGCATGGAGCTCTACGAGCGATACTCTGTATATAAATCATTTGGCGGCTTTTTTTAATCACCCTCTCATAAACACAAGAGAAAAAGTCTAAGGAATGGGTTAAACAGTGTATTTATCTGCTGTAAAGTAAGCTGCAACTGTTAGCCTGCCATCTAACTAGCTTACCACTCTAGGTAGTAATCTAGTTAGAGTTACTTCCAAAGGCAATTGGAGTCATTAGCTAACTATATTATTTTATTATGTGGGGTTACAGGTTACGAAAAATACCTGTTCAGGACTGGAACATCGCCTGTGTGGGAGCCAAGGTGCTAGTATATCAGAGTTTGGCAAACTCATCGGTTATTCCTCATCCTCGAATCCTTTTCTCCTGTCAAAGTGAAGTATGCTTTCAACTTTCAAACCATCCAAGGGTTATAACGAATAACATTTTTATTTTTAATACTGTACAAGGATTAACTAGCTCTACCCTGTAATACACAACCAATACTGCTCCTTTATTTTCCGTGTCTTTCAAATGTATCCTCAGCTGGAGATGATGCTGACTTTTTGCCTGGATCTTGTAGCTTTAGCTTTAGCCACACTCTTTTAGCACAATATATTAGTAAGTATCTAGCTATAAAGTGTGTATTTTTAACTCTTTTACAGATGTTTTCATTTGAAAATGAATCAGCTGGAAACAAAATGTCAGCAGGTGACAACGTTTTCAACCAACTCATGGAGTTTTAGCATCAGCATTAGCTTACGCAAGCTAGCTATAGCTGATAAAATCTGCTAGTGACAGTCACAGTGACATCTTCTGATTATAATCACCTACATTCTTCACAGAGATTAGTCTGTAGGAACAGTAACAACTCTCTGTCTTCTGGTGCATCCATGTAGTTTCAGGTTAATGCCAGGCAGAGGAAGTGAGACAGATTTGCCATAAACAGAAAGCAGTCAGATTCCACAAGAGTGATTCCAACTCTCCCATATCCTGTTCAAAAAGTCCACGGAGAGGCCTCTCATATGAGCCGGGGACCAGAGTGGAGGTCTGGGTTTTCACCCGTGACTCATCCACGCGAATCACAAGGATACACATCACACGACTCATCCAAGGCTCAAACACACACACACACACACACACTGAAGCAAATAATGTGTGTACTGTACTGATGCATGTCGTATACACAGGTACGCACACAGAGCTATACAAACACACACAAAATATGGATATAAATATTCATGGTTTTAATTTGAGTGATGGTGGCATTTGGAATCCAGGGCAGTGACGTTCAGTGACTGACAGCCATGTGAGGGAGAAAATATAGGCCAGGCCTTGTAAATCCACAACATCACACACACACACACACACACACACACACACACACACACCAGATACACAAAACACACATTCACACACAGAGTAAGTTTATTTGAGAATATCTTCATCACTATCTTGACTCAAGCTACGGTGTTATGTCAGCTTGGTTAACCACTTCAACTTGATGGTGAACCATAAGCACTGTATGTGTAGTGATTATGAATAATTAACACTCTTAATAACTCATTCTCTGCTGTCGGGGGGGGGGGACCTGAAATAATCTTCCTTGTGGTTAGGGAGGCTGGTGAGCAGCATTGTTCAGTGATGTGACAACATGAAAAGTTGGGTCTGTCCCTGTGCCTGTGTCTAGATTTCATATGCTCACTCCAAAATTGAGCACTTTCCACATGGCTGATTTTCAGTTACACTCACCAATCTCACCAAGAGCTTCTCCCTCCTCACCTCTCTGCTCCTCTCCTCACCTCTTTTTTTTTTCATGTTGTTGTTCTCCTGCTTTCCTCTAACATCTCTGGTGGTCTGACACCATCACCGCGGTGGTCTGACACCCGTGTGGTCCTCCAGGTCAACGTGGGGAACGCAGACATTAACCGGGTCAGAGAACACACACACAGAAAGAGAAAGAGAGAGGGGTTTTCACCTGGTATGAGTAACTTTGATGGCTAAGAAGAATAGTCCTGCTTGAAAGACCCCTCACAGATTGAAAACAAAGATAATTTAAAGGGACATAGTGGTAGTATAGATACAAATACTTCTTGATTTCACCTGATGCCTGTACAGTGTAAAAATCAAGCTCTCTGGAAAGTAGGTAATCAGTGTTTGTAGGCAATGTGCCAGAAAATAAAAAATCATCCAAGTGTGAGGCGTGAATCAATCAGTCAATCACTTTATTTGTCCCAAAAAGGAAATTGGTTGCACAGCAGTTCCCTCAAAACACAAAGCACTTCAAAATCTGGCAAAGATACAAAACTGATTTTAAAAACAAATCAATAAAAACGGATAGAGCTCAACAACAATGATGCAAACAGAAACCACAAACTCCACGCCACTGCTGCCGGTCGCTGCGTGCACATGCATTTATCAGAATTTGTAGGATTCTTATGGAAATTACAAGTCAGAATTGTATGATTTCCTTTAAAAGTTAAAAAGTGTCTGCAATGGGAGGAGGTCCAGAGGAAGATAAAGTTGGTCTGAAGTGTCTGTGATAAAAATCTGACAAGCTCCCTCTGCCTTTTTGCATGCACTTTTAACACGGTCCCTAACTTCAGCTCATCTTAGTCAAGTCACGCTTCAATATCAGATCATGAAGTAAAAATAACATCAGTCAAGCTTTATACACAAATGCACAAACCTGGTGACGACTGATGAAAATGTATTGGGGATAAACCACGCTGAATGTCTGAACTCAAAACTATCAGTCGATGGGGGGAAGTTTGAAGTTTGGATGCTGTTTGCATCTGTTCAACTATTCAAACTTAAAGCTGGTACAGTAATATGTTGGTATGTAAATAACTGCTCAGAACTGATGTTCAGAAGACTTCAGTCAGGCAGGAACATGACGAAGATTAGGCAGATGTTCACCAAATACTGGTTTCTTTACTTCAGGAGGATTCAGGCTGAAGGTTTGATGATTAATGATTCTTAAGACGAGGTTTGGGGGGGGGGGCAGTACGTGACTTCTATCTCATGTCACAGCTGAACTTGTCTTGACATTGACGTTTGAGCTTAAAACAGAAAGATAGCACTTCCTTTAGGCATTATTTTTAGCAGGCTTAGTCATGGAATTTAACCCAAAATAACTTTGTTATGGTCAGATCCACCCATGATCTTTGCGTGTTGAGGAGGTGTGAGATGCAGTCCGTGTTGAAAAGACGTGGTGCGCTAATTTTATGTCATCACTGTGTTATTTTGTAATGTCCAGATTAATTCAAAAGGAATTACGACACAGGATACATACTGTATGCGGGAAGTCACACGTCCACGTCCTGTATCAACTAGTAAACAAACTGCAGTAACTTATTTATAAAAGGCATTGAATGGATGAATTCATTCTAAGCTGGTTTTTAGGTGAGTCAACACCTTTTATGAACATGGGGGGGGGAAACTACATGTTCAACACCACCTTCTTCTGATGGAAAAAACACTAGTGATGACCTCATGACTCACATTAGGAGGCTATTCTTATTCTTCTATTTCTTTACTTTGAGTTCTTCTGTACTTCTAAACATGTCTCTCACAGCTCTCTTTGCATGCTAATTTGCACAAACTTGAGCGCTGGTGAGGTCACAGCTTCCTTGACTCGTGGTTTGATAGAAGATTGAGCAACATCGTTCATTGACGTACAAAACTTAAACTTGATGACTCGACTTCTGAAAACTCCTTGCGTATGTGTCAAGTCCGCCAGTGTCTTGGAAGGGAAAAATTACTCCAGATAATCATAACACTACCGTACACTCTTGCATCACCTGCAACACCACAAACATACACAAATACACAGCCGACTAAATGAACAGGGAGTGGACAAAATAATATGAACTCCTTCACAGTGTATTGATCTGCAATAACGACTGCCTTTGTGAAGGTTGTAAGCAGCATCAAGCGGTCAGTCAGCCCACCACTCAGACTGAAATATCTCTCTCACTCAAACCCAGCTAACTGTCTCACCTTCACACAGCTGACCAATTGCGTCATGAAGAGAATGTGAATGTTGGTAAGTCAGTTTTTGGAAAGTTACAGAAATTGTCGTCCACAGATCGCCCCACCCAAGCACTAGAATATAGTATACTGACGCCTTTAATCTTGTTGCCATAGCTTGTGCTGGTATTGCATTATTTTGTCAGGTGTTCTTTTCATTTTGTCCAGCCCTGGCACATCATTTAAATCTATTCACACGAAACTGCTTGAGTCTTGGAGCGCACTGCAAACTACCTTTGCTGAAGGCACGGTGGGAGTGTATTGGACTTGGCATCCTGCCACAAGAGCTGCTGCTTTCAGGGCCTTTCTCATAAATCCATTGTGAAAGCTTTGGGCCGCTGACCAGGACAAGCAGAGCGAAAGTGAGAGTACGGACGGCTGCCGTTTGAGGGAAAGATGGAAAAATACAGAGACAGAAAAAGGCAATTTGCCAAAACAAGGGGAAAATCCAGGAGCTGTGTCGCCATTTAGTTGGAAACTGCATTATGTTCACCTCCTGAGGGCATAAGAATAACTGTTAGTCTTTTGTGAAACAATATTTTATACAGTTAAATGACTGAAGGTGATACATGACACGGTGATATGAAGATCAGATGAAACATTATGTAGCCTATTGAGTTTGGCATTCCAGTCTGTGTTATCTGATTCCACACATCTATTGTTTGCTCTCCTTGTGTGTACACGTGTGTGTGTGTGTATACTCGACCACTAAAAGCATTAAAGTGTGTAGCTCTTGATAGATTCCTGTTTGTTTTCTCGGCACAAGATCAAAGGCAGGTGGCCTTAAAATTAGCTCGTAGGGGTTTGTGTTGTATGTCACCGCTGAGTAAAGACTCAGGGGAGCGAGCCAGTTCTTTAATGTTGATCCAAAAACCAGACTATCCACTGCGTAACACCATTTCACAGGTGAGAGCTGTGTGAGCCTCCATGAAACTAATTCCCCACAGTGAGCCTTTGCAGTAGCACGGTGAATAGTGAAGTAATGATTCTGGGTCCAACCTGTTAATTCATATGAATAAATGATCCAAAGACGCAGAGCTATTCTCAGTGACAGAATCGGATTATGTGACGATCCATATGCAATTGCTTTTTGCCAAGGGAGAAGACAGACGTGGAGGAGAGGAGACAGAGGGATTAGAGATGAGAAGGAGGTGTGGGGGTGTACGAGGAGGAGGAGGAGGAAGATAGAGAGGGAGAGGAGGGCGATGGGAGAGAGAAATAGCCGGGTTGCCAGGACTCCAAAGCGTGTCTGTCATTCCGTGCGTCAGTCAGCCTATTCCCAGGCTCAGACGCAGGTACAGTATTTGCGCAAATGAGGGTATATATACACACGCATGCACACACAAAACACACATTTTCTCACTCTATCAACGCAAGCTGGATGCTGGAAATATCCCGTTTTATCCTCTGTCACAGTCTAATTAGATTCCACCACCACAGCAATCCCTTTCCCTTCACATTTTTCTCTCGTTTCTTACCTCACTCACACTCTCTGCCACACTGTAGCACTGCAGACCTTCTGGCTGTTTCCCTGGCAACAGCTGCTTCCTGTTTGTCCGTCTGTGTTGCCATGGAGGAAGGTTAGGGGTGATGGTGGCCGTGGTGGCAGCAGCGGCTCACTAATAATAATAAAGTGGAACCTGAAGTTCACATCCAGTGTGTGTGTGTGTGTGTGTGTGTGTGTGTGTGTGCGTTGCTAGTCGATTTTAAGAGAAAACTCTTAAACATGCTCTTGATGGCTGCAAACATGATATAGTGCTAACAGTCTGAGGATAAAGCTACATGTCCCAGGCCAAAAGTTAGTATCTTCACCAAGACATTATGATCCATGTAGAAGACACAGAACTAAGGAGCAGCATTGCAGATGTATGATTAGGGTTTAAATGAAAATGTTAGTTAAATGGCCCTTGGATGGTTTGGAAGCTTCTTAATGACAAACATACTTTGACAAGCAGCACAGTGGATAGATTTATGATTTAATGTTCTTATTTTCAAACAATATTTTGACAAGAGAAAATTTGGGGTTTGAGAATGAGGGCTAACCGATGGGTTTGACAAATGTAACACTAAGTGTAAACGTTCCCAAACCAAATAAAGAGCAGGACGGAGCCGCTATCACTACTCTAAACTCTGATATACTCAAGCAGTGGATGTTCCATTACTCAACAGGTATATTTCTAACACGTAACAATACAACTAGCTAATAACATGCCCCTTGCAACATTTAACTCTGCTTACGCTTTAACTCTTATTGGTTTTAGAAAGGTGATAAAAAAAAACACCAGCCTTCAGACTGTTAGGTATCTCAGCCTCATGCTCACCATTAACATTAAGAAATCCGTAGCTTGACAGGCCTGCTGTGCCTAGTTACGGTTGCTAAGCTATAATTGGACAACCGTTGGAGGGGTTTAGGTGGTCAATTGTCATGTGAATTTGAGTATGACATACTTTCATATTCTGTTTTCACAAACCTGACGGCTGTTCCTACAAGGATGCTGTGTTTATCCCTTGACATGTTTTTTAATCATAAATGTATCCAGCAGATTAGAAGTCAAAGGACCCCACCTGACCACAAGGTTGTGAAACGTGGTTCTGGAACTGATGACTAATTACAGGATGATGGCTTGAGATTTCTCCTTTCATTACAAACAGAAACTCTGCAGTGCATGTGCTGTAAATAATATTCCACGAGCACTGAGTCGTACAAACATTGTCCTGTTTCATGCAGCCTAGGATGATCACAAGCATCATTAATAATTTGTGGCATCTGCGCTCTGTAAACATTGATGTGGGCACCGCTGACCTGTGAGACGAACTAGCTCACTGTGGTGAGGAAGGTCAGTGCAAGTCAGCCGGAGCAAATTAGTTCCTGTAAGTGCACAGGCCATTTCTGTAGTACTACACTACTGCGTTTAGACCAGAGTGCAGGATTAAATGATACAGACTCGCATAATGAAGCTTGTTGTATAAAAACGGCACATTGCTTAATCTCCTTCATGCAAATTTGCTTTTACTAAAACCTTACGCGTTGCTGAGAAAGAATAAATCAGCGCAGGTTTCTCAACCAGAAGTTGGCCTGAGAGTTGAAGAGTTTACACAGTTATTGCAGCTGTGTTGTCTTAAGACAGCTGGGAATTTGCACGACAACCAAATTCAATGGAAACAGTCATGACAGTGTTGCAACATCTGCATCTCATGATGTATTTAATTTCTCATCAACCTATCAAAGCGTGTGTTGTAATTTTCATCTCTGAAAACGGCCACGTCAGCGTCAGTGGATCGTTTGTTCGTGCATGTTTGAAAAGAGAGTTTTCCACTCTGTGTTGTCATCCCCACTGAATGACTTTTCTATGTGTGAGTGAGTGGAGCTAAGAGTCTTTAGCTACAGATGAATGCTTTGAAGTTATTGTGTCTTTGTAGAGCAAGAAGCCATAATGACACCCGGCATATTTGTCGAAGCATTCCAGACGTGGCCGAGTGCCGCTTCCCTCACAAATGGTGTTTGATAAATGTCTGGAATGACATTAAAACTTTGCTCCCGAGGCATTTGTTTAAAGAGGAGCTCTTCGTCGAAAGCGACCGCAGTGTTTTGGCAAGAGGTAGGGGGTATACCCATATCTTACAGGAAACAATAGCTTCTACTCGAGAAACTTCTCAAGTTCACAGGTACAACACATGGTAAATAGCGTATGTGGGGCGAGTATCTTGTTCCATACCGACCTGTTTCCCTCCCAACTCGCAAACTGTCAGAAGATAAAAGAGGAAACATAGCAGAAGGAGAGTGGGAAACGCAGAGCAACCTCAAAGCTGGAGAAGAATTTCTTTAAACATGGTTCTCCAAAGACCACATCAAACACAAGGGGAGGCGAGGGGGGGTGGGGGTGGGGGGTGGGGCTGGGTTGTGTTTGTGTGTGCGCATGTGCATGTGCATGGATGCGTGCGAGTGTGTGTGCGTGCATCGCAACATGGCACAAAGTTGCAGAGATGCATCTAGGCTATGCCGCTCCAACCCAAGTGTAGAGAAGAAAAAGAGGCTGTCAGCTCTGATAAAGAGTTTGGAGTGTGTGTGCGTTTCTTCTCGTTCTGGGAGGCCTCTTCAGCACCCAGAGAGCACTTCGGCGCAGCGGCTGCCAAGGAGACGATCAGAGGGTGGCCCCGCAGCCCACACACACGCTCACGCATACTCACCCTGCCGCATCAGGGCTCCCATCATGGAAGAGCACAGCCGCACACACACACACGCATCAAACCACACACTTCATGTTTTTTTATTGTGTATAAACCAGAGTGGATATTGATTGTTTTAAACAGAGCATTTACGACGCAAATGCTATTCCTAGGGCTTAGAGTACACCCACACGTTTTCCCCCATGACACACACAAGCAATACGAACACACACACACAGAAATGCACAAACAAACAGCGATACATTAAAACAGACGTTCTCAACATTCCTGTAAAACCCTCTGGTATCATCTGCAGGCAACCACCTCTGACTCAATGGCCCTTTGTCAGAAAAAAAAACCTGTGACCTTTCTCCTGTTTTAACCTAGGCTGTCTGTGGAGTTTCAGACCTTGTGTCTCAAGCCTCACTCAGTAACAGTGGCACTGGTGGAAAAAGAAAGGCTACTTAGATGGAAACTGTGTAAAGTATTCCAGTCTGAGGTTTGTGTACTGTCTGACCCTGCGGCTCCTGTTCTTCCTTTCTTTTCATGGCGTTCTTCCTATTTCTCTGTTATTCTGGCACTTAGCAGACGAGCCATTGTAGCCCTCTATCCTTCCTGTCGCCCTCCTCTCATTGGGTCTCTGCCTGTCCTTGCCCATTTCTGCCTGTCTGTCTGTCTTGCTTTGTGTTTGTTTCTTTTGGTACTGTTTCTTTTTCCTGCTCTCTGTCAGTGATTATTGTGGTGTCTCTCTATCTATTTTATCCTGTCTACAGTATGTGATTACACAGCTGATGGCTCATTTGGTGTTTGTGAATAGGCATACAAGCGTATTGTAGCGTATTTATTTTTTTTAACAAGACTAAGGCCGTATTCAGACCAAATCAGTCACTGCTTCGAAAAGGCCAGTCCTCCCATTAATTTTGACATGGTTAGTGTGTTTAGGCTGTGGTGGTTGGGACCGCACGGGGTGCCTTGTGGCAATAAATTTAAACAGAATGCACTTCTGGAGAAACGCAACCAGCAGTGCTTTGAGCTAATTGCCAACAACAGCATGCTAACATGCTAACAATAAAAATTGTTTAGCAGGTATAATGTTAACCATGTTCACCATGTTAGTCTTGCTTGGTAGCAGGCCAACATTTGCCACTGGCAGGTTTTTTGATTGAGAAATCAAAATTTCACCTGATGATGGCGCTAGATGAAAAGTCAGGGGATCATCAATTAGAGTTCATCCTGTGGGGAACATGAATGTCTGTAACAAATTTCATGGTAATTCATCCAATAGTTGTTGAGACATTTCACTAAAAAACTAAAATGTCAACCTGATGGTGGAACTAGAGGAAAAGTCAGGGGATCACCAAAGTCAGTAGGATTCATCCTCTGGACACTATGAATGTATGTACAAATTTTCATGGCAATCCATTTTATGTTTTGTTGAGATATTTCAGTCTGGACCAAAGTGGTGGACCGGCCATCCGACCAACATTGCCATCCCATCCATCAACTATGCTGAGAAACTGAAACATATCAGAATTATCAGGCTGGTCACACAGGGTGATGTGAGAAACAAAGTTGACTCGGCTGGCATTAGAAATCTCAGTAAATGAGTTGTTCTTCACAGAATCATTTTATTTATGGATTTCACTTAAACTGACTCAGAAAACACCATTTAAACTACATACTTAATGTAGAAATTGAATTCACCATGTGACCTCACTGAAACAGTCACCATGTGCCTGATGATGTTACTGCATCAGGGTTTTATCATTTCTTTACAGCACAAAACAAGAACTTTACTTTTAAATACCACATTCTATTATATAACTAAATCTTTTTAACTCCACTCAAACTTTATGAAGACATGTTGTCTGCTCTGAATCTTCCTGTTATTGTTCAAAATGATGCCATGGATGTGGAGTTGGGTGGGTGGGGGCTCTTTTGCTGCAGGAAGCATCAACGTGTATGGAAGCTGTGGTCTTATATGGTAACAACAACAACAACAACTTTTTTTTTAAGCATGCTTGAGCAATTCCAACTTAGGTAATGGCTGTTACCTCTGAGGTTACAGTATACTACTATCAGGACAAAGCACTGAAATGTGGAAGAAAGCTCCGTCATTACAGTGTAAGTCTGGGGTATGAGGGCTGTAAAATAAAGCAGTGCCTTGTTGACCCCTTTTTGTCTAATCATCATGTACTTACAGGGAATGTGGACTGATTCTGGTATATTTAAACTGTATTACCTCAATAAAAACATAATAAACAGAAAACAAAATATGTCCATCTTAATGTTAGAACAGATGTCGAGGCTGTTCTGTGCTCAGAGCAGTTGAGCCCTTTTTGTTTTGCAGTACAACTTAAGGCAGGGACACACATTATGACTTTTTATTTGATTATGATTTTGGTGTGACGACTGATCGGACCAAGTTGGACCAGGTCTGTTCCAGTCTGGGTCAGCTGGTGTTTGATAGTCGGCGGATAAAATCATATATAGTGTGTGATATGTAAAGATTGTAATCTTCAGATCCAGTCGTTCTCATTAAGATTTTCTTAAACGTGTTTGTGACCAACATTGGTGGCCGATGACGTCACTTGTGTGTTTGCAGGGGTCGTCTACCTCCAGAGCTCTGGTGGTTACTGACCAGTCCTTCAGTGTGTTGTCTAGTGTGTTTACTCAGTCGTGAGGTTTGTGCTCTTTCCTGACGGTCAGAGACTAAACAATCTGTGCAAGATGGTGGAAACAGTCTTTATGTGTGGTTTGTCCAGTCTTTGTAGGTCTCAGCTAGTCTTCAGGTTCGTCCCCAACCTTTAGGAAATCTGCGTACACCACTGAAGACTACAGCTGACAAAGTGACACAGCTGTAAAACAAGGCTCCTGAAGCTATTCTGCTCTGTCCCTGCAGTAGATAATGTTAACTAAATGTTAAATTTGGTAAAACATCTAACTCACGTAGCATGCAAAAAGTGTCAGACATAAAACACACCCACAAAACACCTCAGTTGAGATAAACTGGTAGGAGTTGGAAAGGCTGACCTGCGGAAAATGAGACGTTAATAATCTGTGTGTCCTTTGATGGCAAACGCTGGAAGCCTATCACAGACACTATCAGTTCACACATTAGAGTTTACGTTTGTCATTTATCATTTGCGTCTTCCACTGAATTAAATAACAGACACAGACAGGAATACACACAAACACACACGACCACAGGATGCGATCAGAATTCGAACATCCTCTCTGCCCCCTCAACATCCTGTGTGAAAACCCGACTACCGCAGCAGCACAGGAAGTCACGTCTGTAAGGAAGGACAAGGACGCAAATATTGCAATCAATACTAATAGAGTTTAGGTTCAATACAACTTCCTCCTCGCTGCCATATGCAAGCTGGGAGTTGAAAAGCGTCTGACAGGCGTTAGATAACATCCATTTATTACCACATGAGACACTCAGCCAGCTGATCGAGTGTACCAACCTGTGTGAAAGAGTCACTACTAATGTAATTAGGTTTGATGCTGCAGATGATTTGCCTCAGGACATTGTTCTGCTCTCTGATCCTTCTTAATTGATAAACGGATGTGGGTGGATGGCTAAGGCTAGCTAGCAAGGGGAGAGGGAGGAAGATGAAGAAGTTGGGTAAAAAGAGGGGGTTTTGTATATGCAAAAAATAGGGTAGAAGAGGCACCTGCTGGGTCCACATGGCTTTGAATGGCCTAGTTTAAGTGGCTGAACTCACGCATGCATCAGTCTGAAGTGCTGCCCCTGCCGAGAGCAAATGTGGTTGCGAGCACATGGTGCCTCTGATCAAGGCTATTGGCAAGATGGTTTGTATTATCCGGGGGGCGCACCAGAGATGGTGGGCTAGGTTTTTTATTTTGAGGGAGTGGAAGCACAGGTGCAGGTTGTAAAGAAGGATAGTTAAGGGTGAAATGGGGATAGAGAAGACAGAAAGAAGGAGACACACAGAGAAGCTGGGGAAGGGAAAAAACAAGTACAGCAAACAACAGATAGGGGAGCATAGACAGATGCCAGCGTTTAAAAAATTCTCACTTTCTCACAACTACGGTATGGTTAAGGTTAGTGAAAGACAGTGGTAATGGCAAATAAATTATGGTTAAAGCATGTTTAAGGTTAGGCAACTGAAACACTTGTTTAAACCTGCAATAACTGATTTTTTGGCCACTTGTGGGCAGCTGCAGCAAGCTGTAAACACAACACTGGCACATTATCACCCTGTAAGTTGATATGGCGAACTTGCTAGCCAACAGTTGCCTTTTTACACATCCAGCAGACACAGAGCAGCATTAGCATTCATTTGGTTTGTGTTTGTGGCCACCTGGTGAATGTAAGTCTATTATTGTCTCTTCTTTTAACTCTGGTTTGGTCTCTGCTAACTCCTGAGGGAAATATCTGGCTCTTTAGCTGCTAAATGCTCCGCTATGTTCACCAGCTAGTTGCTAACTTTGACAGTCGTTTGGTGCCGGGCAGGTAACGTACAGTTGGTTTTTAGAGCTTCTTCTCTTAATGTCTTTTAGCTCGTAGACCCAAGGGTGAACTGCAAAGTCGGGTAATAATTGTCTGTGGGTCTGTCACTACAAACGACCCCTTTCACATAAAAGTAGTCATGTGATCCCTTGTTAATATAAAAATATTAATATAATAATATAATTAGTCAGTCTTTGTGCTCAGCTAAGCTAACCGCTACAGCTATATTACCACGATTGCTGTATTTATCATACAGATGTGAGAGTGGCATCTATCTTCTCATCTAGCTCTCAGCAGGAAAGAGAATAAGCATATTTCCCAAAATGTCCAGTTATTGCTTTAAGGTGGTCACCTACAAGAGTCTCATCTGTTTAGACTGTTTTTGACCAGGTGTCCCTTTGGTCTGCTCAAGTACCCTTGTGGTTAGCTAACGTGCCAGTCAGGTAGGGCAAAAATGAACCCTAACCATTGTTACAGTGAGTGACCTTGCAAACAGTGGTGGTGCCCCTTTTTCATTTTGACCCCTGACCCCTCAGAGAGTCTGTGTGCGCCACTGATCAAATCTTTAGTGTCATAACTGTCCTGTTTATGTGCCACACTTATCGTAATGTGACGTCTTTCTCCTTTGATTTTCTCTATGCATTCATCTAAGTGGCCAGCGGTGGAAATTCATCCACAAGCATCGACTTGAGGATTTTTTCAACAAATATGCCTTCAGATTACAGCAGTGTATGTAGGCCTAAAATATGATAAACTGGTTAATGGTCAAGTCAATATTACTCAATACTGGTTGATGATATAGATATTTATTCAAATGAAAATCATTGGTAATACTGAACTGATGCTGTCTTTTGTCTTATGAGCATTTCTTCCAAAACACCTCTTAATATTTTTATAGACTACAGTATATGTGAGTGTAGAGTTGTGTGTATGTGAAGGGGAAGAGAAGCAGATGGTGGAGACAATCACTGTGTGTGCATGTGTGGTTTTGAGCCACTCAGCAGAGAGAAACATCTGTGTGTGGATCCACCTGCATGCAATCATCTACACACACAACATCTGCGCTTATCTGTCGGTAAGCAAAAGAAACCAATCTACTTATCCAATACCACACTTAAACGCCAAAATGACTTTCCCATTTCAATTCTGCGACGCCATACACATGCCCATATATTCAGGATCAGATGTCAAGAGTGTTGGTGAGTCACAGATTTTGAATGCTCATGGTCTTGGCAGAGGTTACAGCCAGATAACATCAAATGAAAGTTAGACACACGCAACAGTCTATGTGAGTAACTGCAAAAGCTGAGCTGGGAAGTCAGTTATCGAGTGCCTCTGATAGGATAAAGTAGAAGCCAACTGATTGCGCAGACGCCAGCCAAGTCTACACTTAAAGTCTCTTTTACATCTGACACCGAAACTCATTTTCCTCTTTAGTGTCATGGGGCGTTGCAACGTTTCAAATACATGAACGGAGATACTCTCAAACAGTCACTTGCACCACATCGTCGTCTCAGAACGTCAATGGGATGAGAGTACTACTCTCGCTATTACTCACAGCAGAAGAGAAAGTTGACGGCTCCCTACAGCTGCTCTACTTTAGGGGAGAATCTTCAGAGTGAGATGCAAGAATGCTGCACGCTTGTAAAGTGTTAAATAAAATGAGAGGAACTTGGATGCAAGTGCAGTTAGAGTTGGTGATTAGCATCAGTCTCTCAAGAAGGGAGCATAGGAATTATAATCACAAAGCCTTAGAGAGACCCTGAAATAGAATAAGGTCAGACTCCGATTTTTCCCCCTGTGAAACAGTAATTTTAGCCACTTAGTGTTTGTAGGGGGTCCGGTAGCTAAAACTTGTGAGGGTATGAAATGAACCAGGACAATTGTGTATCTATGAGTGAGTGTTAGAGAGTGAGGGAGTGAAGTGAAAAACATCTACAGCAGCACATACACCAACAGTGTGCCGCCTGCATGTGTGTGTGTGTGTGTGTGTGTGTGTGTGTGTGTGTGTGTGTTGTGCAGGTTGTGGGGCAGCTGTGTGTGCATATGCAGTGTGAGGAGAGTGCTGGGGGGAGACCACCTACACTTCCACCTGCTCTGCCTTTTAGAGGGGCCTCTTCAATCACAAGGCTGGGGTTATTATGGATGCGAGCCTCTAGCCGCCAGGCATTGTTTAGCTATTTCTGTCCTCGCGCTTTACAGTGAAACATCGAGCAAAAGCCCCATTAAAACATGCGCTTCAAAACATGAACAGCCACGACAGGAAACATCAGGTCCTGTACATCAGACTCTCCTTTTTTCCTCATGTGGGAAATACAATCCTGAATAGTGCTTTTTGAGGCAACATCTGAACTATATGTTCCTTAAGATTGTTCCACCAACAAATGTGTTTCTTTTTTTTTGTCAGTAACAGAGGATACAAAGCATGCAGCTCTGCAAAAATGCAGCATAACAAACATCTCTTTATTATGGAGGTAGATGTGATAATAACCGAGGACACCTCTGACTTTGCCCAGACTGACACGGTGATGAGTAATGACAAAGCAGTGAACTGTTTGACAGGCACTGTGAAGATGACTAAGTCCAAACTTTCAGAGTGAGATATGAAGGGGGGAAGATGTTGTTTGTTCTTGACTTCAGGGAAAACTAGTTGAAGATTTTTTCCTGTGTTTTGGTGTGAAGCTGGCACTTTGAGGGGGGTTTGGTTTGGGCAGTTTGAAAGGTAAAACAAATGTATTACACATAACTGTAAGGAATAAAATGAATAGTTTAACATTTGGGAAATAGTGTATATTTGCTTTCTTGCTGAGAGTTTGATGAGAAGGTTGATACCACTCTCATGTCTTTCCCAAAAAGTCAGACTATTCCTTCAAATAATGCAAATTGTCAGCGTTTTCTTAAAGTTAACGCTAACGCTAACGCTAAGTTAAAGTAAATTTAGTAATAATAATCTGCCATGCAAACAATTAAGCAGTGATTTGTGACCAAACAAGACTCTTAAATTGCCCATAGAGAGTCTATATTTGGAGCAGAGCTTCCTAAATGCACTACTTAAGGTAAACTACATCAAATGTGAGGTAATTAGTGCGCCACATAACAGACCACAAACTGCTAATTGTGCTGCCTGTGGTTGTCTCTGCTAGCCTCCACCCAACCAAACCTGCAGACTGCTCTTAATACTAACCTTGGCATCTATTCTGCACGAGATCATTGTCCGGGCGCAGAACACGCAAACAATAATTGTCAGCTGAGGTGCGATACAAAAACATGTCTGATAACAGGCTGAGCTGAGGCATGGGGCACTATGAGGATTGTGTGTGTGTGTGTGTGTGTGTGTGTGTGTTTGTCTGTTCACTTCAAGCTGTGCAGAAGGTGGTGCACCAGCAAAAGTGCATTTACATATGTGAGTAAGAGTGTGACTGTGAGCGAGAGTGGGGTGCTGTGTTTGTGTGAGGATGAGGAGGGGTGAGTGGATAAAATATGTGGGTGTTTGTGGGGGAGTTGGATGATTTTTACAGGCACTGATTCACTCGAGGGCGTCCGTGTCCAGGCTTGTTTAAGACGTGCCGGGTCCCTGGCGTCGGGAATGGCGCTCAGTTACAGGATCACGCAAAGGCTCCCCGAGGCTTAACAGGAGTTGCCGACGCAGGCAAAGTCAGAAAATCTGTGGTCTTTTATGTTGACAGAAAAACTTGCGTGTGAGTGTTTGCCCCCAGAAACTGCTGGCGCTGCACCTTTTCTCTGAACTATTCCTAACCTGAGAAACAAGTGGATTTCTATCACACTGACACAAGCAGAGGAAAAGCACATGTGTGTTGTATGACTGATTGTGTTGCTGTTTGTTTATATTACTTTATGAGGTCTGAGGATGTGTGTGTCTGACTTGATACTCACTCTGCTGTCATCGACTTGAACTCTGCACCTCTTGTACTTTGTCAACCAGTGACGTCATTCTCGTCAAGGTCACGACCTTTCCATCATCCATATCCCCCCTGAAGGGATTCCCTGGTCTGGCTTTATCTACGGTATGATGTCCTGGTGTCTAGTGATGCAAAGTTTCGGCTGTATTTATTTGGACTCTGACTGGGAGGGAAACCAGGAAGTGGACCAGACACTGAAGATGAGACAAGAAACAACTGCTGACAGGCAAAGAGGAAAGGGGGGTTTTTATGCGATTATTCACACAGACACACACAGATTTCTGATAAAGAATATTTTATTGGTTATCAAAGAGATGTGGGCTGTAATGAGAGCAGAAATGATGGAGCAGCTGCTTTCAAATCTGCCAAAGAGGGAAATAACTGCTCGGGTTGATGATTTACATTATTCTAAAAAAACCCTGCTCCATGGAGGCAATACTCTGGAGGCATTTTGTTTTAATAAAAGCCAAAGCCATGTTTTGAACATGTGGCAGATAAAGAACCAAAAGGAAACACACACACACACACACACACAGCGGAGCGGCTGTGGCTGTGTGACTGAGCCAAAACCATAACTGAGAAGACCCACTCAAAGGAAATCTCAAAGTATAGCTTGGCAGACAGCAAACACACTGGGATCAAATGTGTGTAGACTTTGTTGGAGAAAAGGAATTCGTGCAGTTTTTTTATTTATTTGCCACTTCAAGACAGTGTGGATAAAATGTCAGCTATCTCTCTCTCTTTGCCCTCCTCCCCTGAGACGCACACACACACACACACACACACACACACACACACACACACACACAC